>OX940974.1:127443807-127629903 GCA_954871275.1 Leptopterna dolabrata | reverse complement strand
CCCGACCAGTATTTGCAGCTGTGGTGTCAAAGCACATTGCTTGAATTTTGTCTGCTGCACCCCACTCTTGAATGGCTCCAAATACTGGGCTTGCAAGAGTCCAGTACTATTTTCGAGTTGAGGAACTCCGATCAACTGTTCCTCATCTCCACAACTAATCAAGATCGCTACTCTTTCTACGTTTTCATTTTTGAATATATCTAGTAGCTGGTAGTTACCTAGATCCCCCCCCCCCCCCTTTATTGCAGCCTCAACCTTTACATTTATACCTGTAACATACTCATTTTCAATGAACCAGAGTGATAAAGAAGTGTCAAATCGCCTGGAGGTCGATTTCATTGACTGGAGTGTGGTTTTTAGGGGTATGCGTAAAAACGCACATTTGCTGAAACGGACCACGTTTTGAGATGGGAAAAGCTGAATAACACAAAATCTACAGGATGTAGCGAAAAAATTATGGAAGTAAAAGATGAAGGAGATAACATTTTCAATAAAATGAGACCAATCTCAAGTCTCTAGGACAAATGGTTACTATGTTATGAGGAAAAGAAGAGTATTTTTATGGAACAAAGTGAGTTTTTCTGATCGTCAACCTCAATGCGGCACGGGTTAACGTTATCCGATCGACCTAAAACTTTGCGAATCTCATTTTCTAGTCAAATGGCACCTTTTAGGGGGTTGCCAGAAGTGATTTACTCAAAAAAATTTTGCCTATTGCCTTGTGGTCACAAAAAGTCGACTTTCGAAATTCAATCGTGGCAACCCCCTAAAAGGTGCCATTTGACTAGAATATGAGATTCCCAAAGTTTTAGGTCGATCGAATAACATTAACCCGTGCCGCATCGAGGTTGAAGTTTAGAAAAACTCACTTTTTTTCATAAAAATATTATTTCTTTCCTCATAACATAGTAACCATTTGTCCTAAAGACTTGAAATTGGTCTTATTTTATTTGTCATGTTATCTTCTTCAACTTTTACTCCAATACTTTTTTCGCTAGATCGTATAGATTTTATGTTATTCAGCTTTTCCCATCTCAAAACGTGGTCCGTTTCAGCAAATGTGCCTTTTTATGCATACCCCTAGAAACCACACTCCAGTCAATGAAATCGACCTCTAGGCATCCATTAAAAAAAGTGAAACTTGATTAATGTTACTAATTTTGCATCTAATACTCGTATTATCATCATGTAGACTAGTTTTGTATTTAGTTGGGTCGAACTTGAAATTTTTTGAAAACGCTAGGTTCAGGAGCAGTGGTCGAGCCTATCTTGCTATCAAACACGGCTTTCAATATAATTCCCAAAATATGATGACGGCATGCTAAGTACAAAAGTTCTTTTTGCAATAATTGCTCCAGCAAAACACAAGCCCCCCTAACCCGACCAGTATTTGCAGCTGTGGTGTCAAAGCACATTGCTTGAATTTTGTCTGCTGCACCCCACTCTTGAATGGCTCCAAATACTGGGCTTGCAAGAGTCCAGTACTATTTTCGAGTTGAGGAACTCCGATCAACTGTTCCTCATCTCCACAACTAATCAAGATCGCTACTCTTTCTACGTTTTCATTTTTGAATATATGTAGTAGCTGGTAGTTACCTAGATCCCCCCCCCCCCCTTATTGCAGCCTCAACCTTTACATTTATACCTGAAACATACTCATTTTCAATAAACCAGAGTGATAAAGAAGTGTCAAATCGCCTGGAGGTCGATTTCATTGACTGGAGTGTGGTTTGTAGGGTTAAGCGTAAAAAGGCTCATTTTGCTGAAACGGACCATTTTTTGAGATGGGAAAAGCTGAATAACATAAAATCTACAGGATGTAGCGAAAAAATTATGGAATTAAAAGTTGAAGAAGATAACATTTTCAATAAAATGAGACCAATCTCAAGTCTCTAGGACAAATGGTTACTATGTTATGAGGAAAAGAAGAGTATTTTTAGGAAACAAAGTGAGTTTTTCTGATCTTCAACCTCAATGCGGCACGGGTTAACGTTATCCGATCGACCTAAAACTTTGCGAATCTCATTTTCTAGTCAAATGGCACCTTTTAGGGGGTTGCCAGAAGTGATTTTCTCAAAAAAAATTTTGCCTATTGCCTTGTGGTCACAAAAAGTCTACTTTCGAAATTCAATCGTGGCAACCCCCTAAAAGGTGCCATTTGACTAGAAAATGAGATTCCCAAGGTTTTAGGTCGATCGGATAACATTAACCCGTGCCGCATCGAGGTTGAAGTTTAGAAAAACTCACTTTTTTTTATAAAAATATTATTTCTTACCTCATAACATAGTAACCATTTGTCCTAGAGACTTGAAATTGGTCTTATTTTATTTGACATGTTATCTTCTTCAACTTTTACTCCAATACTTTTTTCGCTAGATCCTATAGATTTTATGTTATCAAGCTTTTCCCATCTCAAAACGTGGTCCGTTTCAGCAAATGTGCCTTTTTATTAATACCCCTAGAAACCATACTCCAGTCAATGAAATCGACCTCTAGGCATCCATTAAAAAAAGTGAAACTTGATTAATGTTACTAATTTTGCATCTAATACTCGTATTATCATCATGTAGACTAGTTTTGTATTTAGTTGGGTCGAACTTAGGCCACCCAACTTGGAATTTTATGAAACGCTATGTTCAGGACCAGTGGTCGAGCCTATCTTGCTATCAAACACGGCTTTCAAAATAATTTCCAAAATATGATGACGGCATGCTAAGTACAAAAGTTCTTTTTGCAATAATTGCTCCAGCAAAACACAAGCCCCCCTAACCCGACCAGTATATGCAGCTGTAGTGTCTAAGCACATTGCTTGAATTTTTTCTGCTGCACCCCACTCTTGAATGGCTCCAAATACCGCCTGGGCTTGCAAGAGTCCAGTACTATTTTCGAGTTGAGGAACTCCGATCAACTGTTCCTCATCTCCACAACTAATCAAGATCGCTACTCTTTCAACGTTTTCATTTTTCAATATATCTGGTAAGTGGTAGTTACCTAGATCCTCCCCCCCCCCCCCCCCCCCTTTATTGCAGCCTCAACCTTTACATTTATACCTGAAACATACTCATTTTCAATAAACCAGAGTGATAAAGAAGGGTCAAATCGCCTGGAGGTCGATTTCATTGACTGGAGTGTGGTTTTTAGGGTTAAGCGTAAATAGTGACATTTGCTGAAACGGACCACGTTTTGAGATGGGAAAAGCTGAATAACATAAAATCTACAGGATGTAGCGAAAAAATTATGCAAGTAGAAGTTGACGAAGATAACATTTTCAATAAAATGTGACCAATCTCAAGTCTCTAGGACAAATGGTTACTATGTTATGAGGAAAAGAAGAGTATTTTTATGGAACAAAGTGAGTTTTTCTGATCGTCAACCTCAATGCGGCACGGGTTAACGTTATCCGATCGACCTAAAACTTTGCGAATCTCATTTTCTAGTCAAATGGCACCTTTTAGGGGGTTGCCAGAAGTGATTTACTCAAAAAAATTTTGCCTACTGCCTTGTGGTCACAAAAAGTCGACTTTCGAAATTCAATCGTGGCAACCCCCTAAAAGGTGCCATTTGACTAGAAAATGAGATTCCCAAAGTTTTAGGTCGATCGGATGACATTAACCCGTGCCGCATCGAGGTTGAAGTTTAGAAAAACTCACTTTTTTTAATAAAAATATTATTTCATTCCTCATAACATAGTAACCATTTGTCCTAGAGACTTGAATTTGGTCTTATTTTATTGGACATGTTATCTTCTTCAACTTTTACTCTAATACTTTTTTTGCTAGATCCTATAGATTTTATGTTATTAAGCTTTTCCCATCTCAAAACGTGGTCCGTTTCAGCAAATGTGCCTTTTTATGCATACCCCTAAAAACCACACTCCAGTCAATGAAATCGACCTCTAGGCATCCATTAAAAAAAGTGAAACTTGATTAATGTTACTAATTTTGCATCTAATACTCGTATTATCATCATGTAGACTAGTTTTGTATTTAGTTTGGTCGAACTTAGACCACCCAACTTGAAATTTTTTGGAAACGCTAGGTTCAAGACCAGTGGTCGAGCCTATCTTGCTATCAAACACGGCTTTCAAAATAATTTCCAAAATATGATGACGGCATGCTAAGTACAAAAGTTCTTTTTGCAATAATTGCTCCAGCAAAACACAAGCCCCCCTAACCCGACCAGTATTTGCAGCTGTGGTGTCAAAGCACATTGCTTGAATTTTGTCTGCTGCACCCCACTCTTGAATGGCTCCAAATTCTGGGCTTGCAAGAGTCCAGTACTATTTTCGAGTTGAGGAACTCCGATCAACTGTTCCTCATCTCCACAACTAATCAAGATCGCTACTCTTTCTACGTTTTCATTTTTGAATATATCTAGTAGCTGGTAGTTACCTAGATCCCCCCCCCCCCCTTTATTGCAGCCTCAACCTTTACATTTATACCTGTAACATACTCATTTTCAATGAACCAGAGTGATAAAGAAGTGTCAAATCGCCTGGAGGTCGATTTCATTGACTGGAGTGTGGTTTTTAGGGGTATGCGTAAAAACGCACATTTGCTGAAACGGACCACGTTTTGAGATGGGAAAAGCTGAATAACACAAAATCTACAGGATGTAGCGAAAAAATTATGGAAGTAAAAGATGAAGGAGATAACATTTTCAATAACATGAGACCAATCTCAAGTCTCTAGGACAAATGGTTACTATGTTATGAGGAAAAGAAGAGTATTTTTATGGAACAAAGTGAGTTTTTCTGATCGTCAACCTCAATGCGGCACGGGTTAACGTTATCCGATCGACCTAAAACTTTGCGAATCTCATTTTCTAGTCAAATGGCACCTTTTAGGGGGTTGCCAGAAGTGATTTACTCAAAAAAATTTTGCCTATTGCCTTGTGGTCACAAAAAGTCGACTTTCGAAATTCAATCGTGGCAACCCCCTAAAAGGTGCCATTTGACTAGAATATGAGATTCCCAAAGTTTTAGGTCGATCGAATAACATTAACCCGTGCCGCATCGAGGTTGAAGTTTAGAAAAACTCACTTTTTTTCATAAAAATATTATTTCTTTCCTCATAACATAGTAACCATTTGTCCTAGAGACTTGAAATTGGTCTTATTTTATTTGACATGTTATCTTCTTCAACTTTTACTCCAATACTTTTTTCGCTAGATCCTATAGATTTTATGTTATCAAGCTTTTCCCATCTCAAAACGTGGTCCGTTTCAGCAAATGTGCCTTTTTATTAATACCCCTAGAAACCATACTCCAGTCAATGAAATCGACCTCTAGGCATCCATTAAAAAAAGTGAAACTTGATTAATGTTACTAATTTTGCATCTAATACTCGTATTATCATCATGTAGACTAGTTTTGTATTTAGTTGGGTCGAACTTAGGCCACCCAACTTGGAATTTTATGAAACGCTATGTTCAGGACCAGTGGTCGAGCCTATCTTGCTATCAAACACGGCTTTCAAAATAATTTCCAAAATATGATGACGGCATGCTAAGTACAAAAGTTCTTTTTGCAATAATTGCTCCAGCAAAACACAAGCCCCCCTAACCCGACCAGTATATGCAGCTGTAGTGTCTAAGCACATTGCTTGAATTTTGTCTGCTGCACCCCACTCTTGAATGGCTCTAAATACTGGGCTTGCAAGAGTCCAGTACTATTTTCGAGTTGAGGAACTCCGATCAACTGTTCCTCATCTCCACAACTCATCAAAATCGCTACTCTTTCAACGTTTTCATTTTTGAATATATCTGGTAGCTGGTAGTTACCTAGATCCCCCCCCCCCCCCTTATTGCAGCCTCAACCTTTACATTTATACCTGAAACATACTCATTTTCAATAATCCAGAGTGATAAAGAAGTATCAAATCGCCTGGAGGTCGATTTCATTGACTGGAGTGTGGTTTTTAGGGGTATGCGTAAAAACGCACATTTGCTGAAACGGACCACGTTTTGAGATGGGAAAAGCTGAATAACACAAAATCTACAGGATGTAGCGAAAACATTATGGAAGTAAAAGATGAAGGAGATAACATTTTCAATAAAATGAGACCAATCTCAAGTCTCTAGGACAAATGGTTACTATGTTATGAGGAAAAGAAGAGTATTTTTATGGAACAAAGTGAGTTTTTCTGATCTTCAACCTCAATGCGGCACGGGTTAACGTTATCCGATCGACCTAAAACTTTGCGAATCTCATTTTCTAGTCAAATGGCACCTTTTAGGGGGTTGCCAGAAGTGATTTTCTCAAAAAAAATTTTGCCTAATGCCTTGTGGTCACAAAAAGTCAACTTTCGAAATTCAATCGTGGCAACCCCCTAAAAGGTGCCATTTGACTAGAAAATGAGATTCCCAAAGTTTTAGGTCGATCGAATTACATTAACCCGTGCCGCATCGAGGTTGAAGTTTAGAAAAACTCACTTTTTTTCATAAAAATATTATTTCTTTCCTCATAACATAGTAACCATTTGTCCTAGAGACTTGAAATTGGTCTTATTTTATTTGACATGTTATCTTCTTCAACTTATTATACGCCAATACTCTTTTCGCTAGATCCTATAGATGTTATGTTATTCAGCTTTTCCCATCTCAAAACGTGGTCCGTTTCAGCAAATGTGCCTTTCTATGCATACCCCTAGAAACCTTACTCCAGTCAATGAAATCGACCTCTAGGCATCCATTAAAAAAAGTGAAACTTGATTAATGTTACTAATTTTGCATCTAATACTCGTATTATCATCATGTAGACTAGATTTGTATTTAGTTGGGTCGAACTTGAAATTTTTTGAAAACGCTAGGTTCAGGACCAGTGGTCGAGCCTATTTTGCTATCAAACACGGCTTTCAAAATAATTTCCAAAATATGATGACGGCATGCTAAGTACAAAAGTTCTTTTGCAATAATTGCTCCAGCAAAACACAAGCCCCCCTAACCCGACCAGTATTTGCAGCTGTGGTGTCAAAGCACATTGCTTGAATTTTGTCTGCTGCACCCCACTCTTCAATGGCTCCAAATACTGGGCTTGCAAGAGTCCAGTACTATTTTCGAGTTGAGGAACTCCGATCAACTGTTCCTCATCTCCACAACTAATCAAGATCGCTACTCTTTCTACGTTTTCATTTTTCAATATATCTGGTAAGTGGTAGTTACCTAGATCCCCCCCCCCCCCTTATTAAAGCCTCAACCTTCACATTTATACCTGAAACATACTCATTTTCAATAAACCAGAGTGATAAAGAAGGGTCAAATCGCCTGGAGGTCGATTTCATGGACTGGAGTGTGGTTTTTAGGGGTAAGCGTAAAAAGGCACATTTGCTGAAACGGACCACGTTTTGAGATGGGAAAAGCTGAATAACATAAAATCTACAGGATGTAGCGAAAGAATTATGGAAGTAAAAGTTTAAGAAGATAACATTTTCAATAAAATGAGACCAATCTCAAGTCTCTAGGACAAATGGTTACTATGTTATGAGGAAAAGAAGAGTATTTTTATGAAACAAAGTGAGTTTTTCTGATCTTCAACCTCAATGCGGCACAGGTTAACGTTATCCGATCGACCTAAAACTTTTCGAATCTCATTTTCTAGTCAAATGGCTCCTTTTAGGGGGTTGCCAGAAGTGATTTTCTCAAAAAAAAATTCGCCTATTGCCTTGTGGTCACAAAACGTCAACTTTCGAAATTCAATCGTGGCAACCCCCTAAAAGGTGCCAATTGACTAGAAAATGAGATTCCCAAAGTTTTAGGTCGATCGGATAACATTAACCCGTGCCGCATCGAGGTTGAAGTTTAGAAAAACTCACTTTTTTTCATAAAATTTTATTTCTTTCCTCATAACATAGTAACCATTTGTCCTAGAGACTTGAAATTGGTCTTATTTTATTTGACACGTTATCTTCTTCAACTCTTACTCAAATACTTTTTTCGCTAGATCCTATAGATGTTATGTTATTCAGCTTTTCCCATCTCAAAACGTGGTCCGTTTCAGAAAATGTGCCTTTTTATGCATACCCCTAATAACCACACTCCAGTCAATGAAATCGACCTCTAGGCATCCATTAAAAAAAGTGAAACTTGATTAATGTTACTAATTTTGCATCTAATACTCGTATTATCATCATGTAGACTAGTTTTGTATTTAGTTTGGTCGAACTTAGGCCACCCAACTTGAAATTTTTTGAAAACGCTAGGTTCGGGACCAGTGGTCGAGCTTATCTTGCTATCAAACACGGCTTTCAAAATAATTTCCAAAATATGATGACGGCATGCTAAGTACAAAAGTTCTTTTTGCAATAATTGCTCCAGCAAAACACAAGCCCCCCCTAACCCGACCAGTATTTGCAGCCGTGGTGTCAAAGCACATTGCTTGAATTTTGTCTGCTGCATCCCACTCTTGAATGGCTCCAAATACCGCCTGGGCTTGCAAGAGTCCAGTACTATTTTCGAGTAGAGGAACTCCGATCAACTGTTCCTCATCTCCGCAACTAATCTAGATCGCTACTCTTTCTACATTTTCATTTTTCAATATATCTGGTAGCTGGTAGTTACCTAGATCCCCCCCCCCCCCCCCCTTATTAAAGCCTCAACCTTCACATTTATACCTGAAACATACTCATTTTCAATAAACCAGAGCGATAAAGAAGTGTCGAAACGCCTGGAGGTCGATTTCATTGACTGGAGTGTGGTTTTTAGGGGTAAGCGTAAAAAGGCTCATTTGCTGAAACGGACCACGTTTTGAGATGGGAAAAGCTGAAAAACATAAAATCTACAGGATGTAGCGAAAAAATTATGCGAGTAAAAGTTGAAGAAGATAACATGTTCAATAAAATGAGACCGATCTCAAGTCTCTAGGACAAATGGTTACTATGTTATGAGGAAAAGAAGAGTATTTTTATGAAACAAAGTGAGTTTTTCTGATCTTCAACCTCAATGCGGCACGGGTTAACGTTATCCGATCGACCTAAAACTTTTCGAAGCTCATTTTCCAGTCTAATGGCTCCTTTTAGGGGGTTGCCAGAAGTGATTTTCTCAACAAAAAATTTTGCCTATTGCCTTGTGGTCACAAAAAGTCAACTTTCGAAATTCAATCGTGGCAACCCCCTAAATGGTGCCATTTGACTAGAAAATGAGATTCCCAAAGTTTTAGGTCGATCGGATAACATTAACCCGTGCCGCATCGAGGTTGAAGTTTAGAAAAACTCATTTTTTTTCATAAAATTTTATTTCTTTCCTCATAACATAGTAACCATTTGTCCTAGAGACTTGAAATTGGTCTTATTTTATTTGACATGTGTTATCTTCTTCAACTTTTACTCCAAAACTTTTTTCGCTAGATCCTATAGATTTTATGTTATTCAGATTTTCCCATCTCAAAACGTGGTCCGTTTCAGCAAATGTGCCTTTTTATGCATACCCCTAAAAACCACACTTTAGTCAATGAAATCGACCTCTAGGCATCCATTAACAGAAGTGAAACTTGATTAATGTTACTAATTTGGATCTAATACTCGTATTATCATCATGTAGACTAGTTTTGTATTTAGTATGGTCGTACTTAGGCCACCTAACTTGAAATTTTTTGAAAACGCTAGGTTCAGAACCAGTGGTCGAGCCTATCTTGCTATCAAACACGGCTTTCAAAATAATTTCCAAAATATGATGACGGCATGCTAAGTACAAAAGTTCTTTTTGCAATAATTGCTCCAGCAAAACACAGGCCCCCCTAACCCGACCAGTATTTGCAGCTGTGGTGTCAAAGCACATTGCTTGAATTTTGTCTGCTGCACCCCACTCTTGAATGGCTCCAAATACCGCCTGGGCTTGCAAGAGTCCAGTACTATTTTCGAGTTGAGGAACTCCGATCAACTGTTCCTCATCTCCACAACTAATCAAGATCGCTACTCTTTCTACGTTTTCATTTTTCAATATATCTGGTAAGTGGTAGTTACCTAGATCCTCCCCCCCCCCCTTTATTGCAGCCTCAACCTTTACATTTATACCTGAAACATACTCATTTTCAATAAACCAGAGTGATAAAGAAGGGTCAAATCGCCTGGAGGTCGATTTCATTGACTGGAGTGTGGTTTTTAGGGTTAAGCGTAAAAAGGCACATTTGCTGAAACGGACCACGTTTTGAGGTGGGAAAAGCTGAATAACATAAAATCTGCAGGATGTAGAGAAACAATTATGCAAGTAAAAGTTGAAGAAGATAACATTTTCAATAAAATGAGACCAATCTCAAGTCTCTAGGACAAATGGTTACTATGTTATGAGGAAAGGAATAGTATTTTTATGAAACAAAGTGAGTTTTTCTGATCTTCAACCTCAATGCGGCACGGGTTAACGTTATCCGATCGACCTAAAACTTTGCGAATCTCATTTTCTAGTCAAATGGCACCTTTTAGGGGGTTGCCAGAAGTGATTTTCTCAAAAAAAATTTTGCCTATTGCCTTGTGGTCACAAAAAGTCAACTTTCGAAATTCAATCGTGGCAACCCCCTAAATGGTGCCAATTGACTAGAAAATGAGATTCCCAAAGTTTTAGGTCGATCGGATAACATTAACCTGTGCCGCATCGAGGTTGAAGTTTAGAAAAACTCATTTTTTTTCATAAAATTTTATTTCTTTCCTCATAACATAGTAACCATTTGTCCTAGAGACTTGAAATTGGTCTTATTTTATTTGACATGTGTTATCTTCTTCAACTTTTACTCCAATACTTTTTTCGCTAGATCCTATAGATTTTATGTTATTCAGCTTTTCCCATCTCAAAACGTGGTCCGTTTCAGCAAATCTGCGTTTTTATGCATACCCCTAAAAACCACACTCCAGTCAATGAAATCGACCTCTAGACATCAATTGAAGACGGCGGCCGAAAAACCGTCTATGTTACATTTTTGAAATTTTACAGGAGAGCCAAAAAACGATTGAGGAACCTTTCGATCCGAAAATCGGTGGCTCTAATGTAACATAGACTTCTTTTCGCCAATTAAATTCCAATCCAACCAAAACGGTAAAATATTCTGCAAATATCACATTACAGAGCTCTTCTTGATAGTAACCACATTGGATATTATTACACAATGGCTTATGGAAATCTGTGCTGCAAATTATTACGCAACGGCTTATTATAGATACTTAGCCGTGCTGTATAAGAATAGTTTTTCATAGGTACGTACCTAACTGTATTATTTTCTTCCCAGCAATACTGAGCTAGAAAAATATCATAGAACCCAATCTTTAAATTTGATGGTACGTGACTTCGATTTGTCAAGTCTATCCACATCATTGTCTGATAGTTTCAACGAGGAATCCATTTTTCACGAATCCGCGCACAGAAATCCGTAATTTCACACACAAAAAAATCCGACTACACACAGGAAAAACGACGACAACGGTGAATGACGCTGCGCTAGCTACCTAGCAACAGTAAAGGCACAGTAACATAGATTGTTTTTCTTGTTAATCGCGGACCTCGTTTCTTGCTATTTTCGTCGTCATGACGTCCACCACATGTGACAAAATTAGGGTTTTTGTTTTCCTAATTGATAGAGGAGATCCTAACGAATCGTTTGATACCAGTAACTCATTTTCGAAAAAAATGTAACATAGACGGTTTTTCGGCCGTGGTCTTCAATTAAAAGAAGTGAAACTTGATTAATGTTACTAATTTTGCATTTAATACTCGTATTATCATCATGTAGACTAGTTTTGTATTTAGTTTGGTCGTACTTAGGCCACCTAACTTGAAATTTTTTGAAAACGCTAGGTTCAGGACCAGTGGTCGAGCCTATCTTGCTATCAAACACGGCTTTCAAAATAATTTCCAAAATATGATGACGGCATGCTAAGTACAAAAGTTCTTTTTGCAATAAATGCTCCAGCAAAACACAAGCCCCCCTAACCCGACCAGTATTTGCAGCTGTGGTGTCAAAGCACATTGCTTGAATTTTGTCTGCTGCACCCCACTCTTGAATGGCTCCAAATACCGCCTGGGCTTGCAAGAGTCCAGTACTATTTTCGAGTTGAGGAACTCCGATCAACTGTTCCTCATCTCCACAACTAATCAAGATCGCTACTCTTTCTACGTTTTCATTTTTCAATATATCTGGTAAGTGGTAGTTACCTAGATCCTCCCCCCCCCCCCCCCCCCTTTATTGCAGCCTCAACCTTTACATTTATACCTGAAACATACTCATTTTCAATAAACCAGAGTGATAAAGAAGGGTCAAATCGCCTGGAGGTCGATTTCATTGACTGGAGTGTGGTTTTTAGGGTTAAGCGTAAAAAGGCACATTTGCTGAAACGGACCACGTTTTGAGGTGGGAAAAGCTGAATAACATAAAATCTGCAGGATGTAGAGAAACAATTATGCAAGTAAAAGTTGAAGAAGATAACATTTTCAATAAAATGAGACCAATCTCAAGTCTCTAGGACAAATGGTTACTATGTTATGAGGAAAAGAATAGTATTTTTATGAAACAAAGTGAGTTTTTCTGATCTTCAACCTCAATGCGGCACGGGTTAACGTTATCCGATCGACCTAAAACTTTGCGAATCTCATTTTCTAGTCAAATGGCACCTTTTAGGGGGTTGCCAGAAGTGATTTTCTCAAAAAAAATTTTGCCTATTGCCTTGTGGTCACAAAAAGTCAACTTTCGAAATTCAATCGTGGCAACCCCCTAAATGGTGCCAATTGACTAGAAAATGAGATTCCCAAAGTTTTAGGTCGATCGGATAACATTAACCTGTGCCGCATCGAGGTTGAAGTTTAGAAAAACTCATTTTTTTTCATAAAATTTTATTTCTTTCCTCATAACATAGTAACCATTTGTCCTAGAGACTTGAAATTGGTCTTATTTTATTTGACATGTGTTATCTTCTTCAACTTTTACTCCAATACTTTTTTCGCTAGATCCTATAGATTTTATGTTATTCAGCTTTTCCCATCTCAAAACGTGGTCCGTTTCAGCAAATCTGCGTTTTTATGCATACCCCTAAAAACCACACTCCAGTCAATGAAATCGACCTCTAGACATCAATTGAAGACGGCGGCCGAAAAACCGTCTATGTTACATTTTTGAAATTTTACAGGAGAGCCAAAAAACGATTGAGGAACCTTTCGATCCGAAAATCGGTGGCTCTAATGTAACATAGACTTCTTTTCGCCAATTAAATTCCAATCCAACCAAAACGGTAAAATATTCTGCAAATATCACATTACAGAGCTCTTCTTGATAGTAACCACATTGGATATTATTACACAATGGCTTATGGAAATCTGTGCTGCAAATTATTACGCAACGGCTTATTATAGATACTTAGCCGTGCTGTATAAGAATAGTTTTTCATAGGTACGTACCTAACTGTATTATTTTCTTCCCAGCAATACTGAGCTAGAAAAATATCATAGAACCCAATCTTTAAATTTGATGGTACGTGACTTCGATTTGTCAAGTCTATCCACATCATTGTCTGATAGTTTCAACGAGGAATCCATTTTTCACGAATCCGCCCACAGAAATCCGTAATTTCACACACAAAAAAATCCGACTACACACAGGAAAAACGCTGCAAAGTCCTTGTCATATGGGTTTATTATTCTATTGTACATAAGGTACCTGCAGAAACGTTGGCTGTTTACTTATTGTTTCTTTCATATAAAATAATTTAAATAGCTATTTCTGGTGGTTTCCACCAATTTTGGCCCCCAAAACAGGAATAAGGTAGGTAGGCTCTTATCTTTGATTATCTTTATTTATCTTTGATCATTTATAGTACCATTTAATCGTATTGATTCACCTCTTGATACTTTTTCTAGTGTTGTTCTACAAATTGATGGTGATTTCAGACGATTTTCCAGGTTTTTGACTTATAAAAAATCAATGTTGGGAGCTGAACATCTGGTACAACCTCAATTTTCCACTCTTTGGTCAAAATCGACTTCATATTCGGTCTTCTCGTCCCCAAAAACATGAAAAACGATACCTCAAAAGCTCATTTTACTAACATGTTGCTAAAACGCAAAAAGTACCAATTTTTACACACATTTTCACTCATAACACCCCTGGGTATATTCCGATCGGGCTGAAAAGTTTCGGGACACAACTAGGGCCCAAATGGAGCATGTGTGCGAAAGAACGAATTTTTTAGACCAAAAATGAAGCCTGTACACGTGATACGGCGGACGGCGTACGGCGGACGGCGGACGGCGGACGGCGGACGGCGTACGGCGGACGGCGTACGGCGGACGGACATTGCATTTTTTGAATCTACGCACCTTGAAACGGAAAAGAAAAAATTTTGAGGGGGTGTTATAAAAATTTTTTGCTGAGCGAATACATAGGTGTATTATTCGCAGAATAATAAACCAAAACGACGACAACGGTGAATGACGCTGCGCTAGCTACCTAGCAACAGTAAAGGCACAGTAACATAGATTGTTTTTCTTGTTAATCGCGGACCTCGTTTCTTGCTATTTTCGTCGTCATGACGTCCACCACATGTGACAAAATTAGGGTTTTTGTTTTCCTAATTGATAGAGGAGATCCTAACGAATCGTTTGATACCAGTAACTCATTTTCGAAAAAAATGTAACATAGACGGTTTTTCGGCCGTGGTCTTCAATTAAAAGAAGTGAAACTTGATTAATGTTACTAATTTTGCATCTAATACTCGTATTATCATCATGTAGACAAGTTTTGTATTTAGTTTGGTCGTACTTAGGCCACCTAACTTGAAATTTTTTGAAAACGCTAGGTTCAGAACCAGTGGTCGAGCCTATCTTGCTATCAAACACGGCTTTCAAAATAATTTCCAAAATATGATGACGGCATGCTAAGTACAAAAGTTCTTTTTGCAATAATTGCTCCAGCAAAACACAAGCCCCCCTAACCCGACCAGTATTTGCAGCTGTGGTGTCAAAGCACATTGCTTGAATTTTGTCTGCTGCACCCCACTCTTGAATGGCTCCAAATACCGCCTGGGCTTGCAAGAGTCCAGTACTATTTTCGAGTTGAGGAACTCCGATCAACTGTTCCTCATCTCCACAACTAATCAAGATCGCTACTCTTTCTACGTTTTCATTTTTCAATATATCTGGTAAGTGGTAGTTACCTAGATCCTCCCCCCCCCCCCTTTATTGCAGCCTCAACCTTTACATTTATACCTGAAACATACTCATTTTCAATAAACCAGAGTGATAAAGAAGGGTCAAATCGCCTGGAGGTCGATTTCATTGACTGGAGTGTGGTTTTTAGGGTTAAGCGTAAAAAGGCACATTTGCTGAAACGGACCACGTTTTGAGGTGGGAAAAGCTGAATAACATAAAATCTGCAGGATGTAGAGAAACAATTATGCAAGTAAAAGTTGAAGAAGATAACATTTTCAATAAAATGAGACCAATCTCAAGTCTCTAGGACAAATGGTTACTATGTTATGAGGAAAGGAATAGTATTTTTATGAAACAAAGTGAGTTTTTCTGATCTTCAACCTCAATGCGGCACGGGTTAACGTTATCCGATCGACCTAAAACTTTGCGAATCTCATTTTCTAGTCAAATGGCACCTTTTAGGGGGTTGCCAGAAGTGATTTTCTCAAAAAAAATTTTGCCTATTGCCTTGTGGTCACAAAAAGTCAACTTTCGAAATTCAATCGTGGCAACCCCCTAAATGGTGCCAATTGACTAGAAAATGAGATTCCCAAAGTTTTAGGTCGATCGGATAACATTATGTGCCGCATCGAGGTTGAAGTTTAGAAAAACTCATTTTTTTTCATAAAATTTTATTTCTTTCCTCATAACATAGTAACCATTTGTCCTAGAGACTTGAAATTGGTCTTATTTTATTTGACATGTGTTATCTTCTTCAACTTTTACTCCAATACTTTTTTCGCTAGATCCTATAGATTTTATGTTATTCAGCTTTTCCCATCTCAAAACGTGGTCCGTTTCAGCAAATCTGCGTTTTTATGCATACCCCTAAAAACCACACTCCAGTCAATGAAATCGACCTCTAGACATCAATTGAAGACGGCGGCCGAAAAACCGTCTATGTTACATTTTTGAAATTTTACAGGAGAGCCAAAAAACGATTGAGGAACCTTTCGATCCGAAAATCGGTGGCTCTAATGTAACATAGACTTCTTTTCGCCAATTAAATTCCAATCCAACCAAAACGGTAAAATATTCTGCAAATATCACATTACAGAGCTCTTCTTGATAGTAACCACATTGGATATTATTACACAATGGCTTATGGAAATCTGTGCTGCAAATTATTACGCAACGGCTTATTATAGATACTTAGCCGTGCTGTATAAGAATAGTTTTTCATAGGTACGTACCTAACTGTATTATTTTCTTCCCAGCAATACTGAGCTAGAAAAATATCATAGAACCCAATCTTTAAATTTGATGGTACGTGACTTCGATTTGTCAAGTCTATCCACATCATTGTCTGATAGTTTCAACGAGGAATCCATTTTTCACGAATCCGCGCACAGAAATCCGTAATTTCACACACAAAAAAATCCGACTACACACAGGAAAAACGACGACAACGGTGAATGACGCTGCGCTAGCTACCTAGCAACAGTAAAGGCACAGTAACATAGATTGTTTTTCTTGTTAATCGCGGACCTCGTTTCTTGCTATTTTCGTCGTCATGACGTCCACCACATGTGACAAAATTAGGGTTTTTGTTTTCCTAATTGATAGAGGAGATCCTAACGAATCGTTTGATACCAGTAACTCATTTTCGAAAAAAATGTAACATAGACGGTTTTTCGGCCGTGGTCTTCAATTAAAAGAAGTGAAACTTGATTAATGTTACTAATTTTGCATTTAATACTCGTATTATCATCATGTAGACTAGTTTTGTATTTAGTTTGGTCGTACTTAGGCCACCTAACTTGAAATTTTTTGAAAACGCTAGGTTCAGGACCAGTGGTCGAGCCTATCTTGCTATCAAACACGGCTTTCAAAATAATTTCCAAAATATGATGACGGCATGCTAAGTACAAAAGTTCTTTTTGCAATAAATGCTCCAGCAAAACACAAGCCCCCCTAACCCGACCAGTATTTGCAGCTGTGGTGTCAAAGCACATTGCTTGAATTTTGTCTGCTGCACCCCACTCTTGAATGGCTCCAAATACCGCCTGGGCTTGCAAGAGTCCAGTACTATTTTCGAGTTGAGGAACTCCGATCAACTGTTCCTCATCTCCACAACTAATCAAGATCGCTACTCTTTCTACGTTTTCATTTTTCAATATATCTGGTAAGTGGTAGTTACCTAGATCCTCCCCCCCCCCCCCCCTTTATTGCAGCCTCAACCTTTACATTTATACCTGAAACATACTCATTTTCAATAAACCAGAGTGATAAAGAAGGGTCAAATCGCCTGGAGGTCGATTTCATTGACTGGAGTGTGGTTTTTAGGGTTAAGCGTAAAAAGGCACATTTGCTGAAACGGACCACGTTTTGAGGTGGGAAAAGCTGAATAACATAAAATCTGCAGGATGTAGAGAAACAATTATGCAAGTAAAAGTTGAAGAAGATAACATTTTCAATAAAATGAGACCAATCTCAAGTCTCTAGGACAAATGGTTACTATGTTATGAGGAAAAGAATAGTATTTTTATGAAACAAAGTGAGTTTTTCTGATCTTCAACCTCAATGCGGCACGGGTTAACGTTATCCGATCGACCTAAAACTTTGCGAATCTCATTTTCTAGTCAAATGGCACCTTTTAGGGGGTTGCCAGAAGTGATTTTCTCAAAAAAAATTTTGCCTATTGCCTTGTGGTCACAAAAAGTCAACTTTCGAAATTCAATCGTGGCAACCCCCTAAATGGTGCCAATTGACTAGAAAATGAGATTCCCAAAGTTTTAGGTCGATCGGATAACATTAACCTGTGCCGCATCGAGGTTGAAGTTTAGAAAAACTCATTTTTTTTCATAAAATTTTATTTCTTTCCTCATAACATAGTAACCATTTGTCCTAGAGACTTGAAATTGGTCTTATTTTATTTGACATGTGTTATCTTCTTCAACTTTTACTCCAATACTTTTTTCGCTAGATCCTATAGATTTTATGTTATTCAGCTTTTCCCATCTCAAAACGTGGTCCGTTTCAGCAAATCTGCGTTATTATGCATACCCCTAAAAACCACACTCCAGTCAATGAAATCGACCTCTAGACATCAATTGAAGACGGCGGCCGAAAAACCGTCTATGTTACATTTTTGAAATTTTACAGGAGAGCCAAAAAACGATTGAGGAACCTTTCGATCCGAAAATCGGTGGCTCTAATGTAACATAGACTTCTTTTCGCCAATTAAATTCCAATCCAACCAAAACGGTAAAATATTCTGCAAATATCACATTACAGAGCTCTTCTTGATAGTAACCACATTGGATATTATTACACAATGGCTTATGGAAATCTGTGCTGCAAATTATTACGCAACGGCTTATTATAGATACTTAGCCGTGCTGTATAAGAATAGTTTTTCATAGGTACGTACCTAACTGTATTATTTTCTTCCCAGCAATACTGAGCTAGAAAAATATCATAGAACCCAATCTTTAAATTTGATGGTACGTGACTTCGATTTGTCAAGTCTATCCACATCATTGTCTGATAGTTTCAACGAGGAATCCATTTTTCACGAATCCGCCCACAGAAATCCGTAATTTCACACACAAAAAAATCCGACTACACACAGGAAAAACGACGACAACGGTGAATGACGCTGCGCTAGCTACCTAGCAACAGTAAAGGCACAGTAACATAGATTGTTTTTCTTGTTAATCGCGGACCTCGTTTCTTGCTATTTTCGTCGTCATGACGTCCACCACATGTGACAAAATTAGGGTTTTTGTTTTCCTAATTGATAGAGGAGATCCTAACGAATCGTTTGATACCAGTAACTCATTTTCGAAAAAAATGTAACATAGACGGTTTTTCGGCCGTGGTCTTCAATTAAAAGAAGTGAAACTTGATTAATGTTACTAATTTTGCATCTAATACTCGTATTATCATCATGTAGACTAGTTTTGTATTTAGTTTGGTCGTACTTAGGCCACCTAACTTGAAATTTTTTGAAAACGCTAGGTTCAGGACCAGTGGTCGAGCCTATCTTGCTATCAAACACGGCATTCAAAATAATTTCCAAAATATGATGACGGCATGCTAAGTACAAAAGTTCTTTTTGCAATAATTGCTCCAGCAAAACACAAGCCCCCCCTAACCCGACCAGTATTTGCAGCTGTGGTGTCAAAGCACATTGCTTGAATTTTGTCTGCTGCACCCCACTCTTGAATGGCTCCAAATACCGCCTGGGCTTGCAAGAGTCCAGTACTATTTTCGAGTTGAGGAACTCCGATCAACTGTTCCTCATCTCCACAACTAATCAAGATCGCTACTCTTTCTACGTTTTCATTTTTCAATATATCTGGTAGCTGGTAGTTACCTAGATCCCCCCCGCCCCCACCCTTATTGCAGCCTCAAGCTACACATTTATACCTGAAACATACTCATTTTCAATAAACCAGAGTGATAAAGAAGTGTCAAATCGCCTGGAGGTCGATTTCATTGACTGGAGTGTGGTTTTTAGGGGTATGCGTAAAAAGGAACATTTGCTGAAACGGACCACGTTTTGAGGTGGGAAAAGCTGAATAACATAAAATCTGCAGGATGTAGAGAAACAATTATGGAAGTAAAAGTTGAAGAAGATAACATTTTCAATAAAATGAGACCAATCTCAAGTCTCTAGGACAAATGGTTACTATGTTATGAGGAAAAGAATAGTATTTTTATGAAACAAAGTGAGTTTTTCTGATCTTCAACCTCAATGCGGCACGGGTTAACGTTATCCGATCGACCTAAAACTTTGCGAATCTCATTTTCTAGTCAATTGGCACCTTTTAGGGGGTTGCCAGAAGTGATTTTCTCAAAAACAATTTTGCCTATTGCCTTGTGGTCACAAAAAGTCAACTTTCGAAAATCAATCGTGGCAACCCCCTAAAAGGTGCCATTTCACTAGAAAATGAGATTCCCAAAGTTTTAGGTCGATCGGATAACATTAACCCGTGCCGCATCGAGGTTGAAGTTTACAAAAACTCACTTTTTTTCATAAAAACTCACTTCATTTCATTCCTCATAACATAGTAACCATTTGTCCTAGAGACTTGAAATTGGTCTTATTTTATTTGACATGTTATCTTCTTCAACTTTTACTCCAATACTTTTTTCGCTAGATCCTATAGATGTTATGTTATTCAGCTATTCCCATCTCAAAACGTGGTCCGTTTCAGCAAATGTGCCTTTTTATGCATACCCCTAAAAACCACACTCGAGTCAATGAAATCGACCTTTAAGCATCCATTAAAAATAGTGAAACTTGATTAATGTTACTAATTTTGCATCTAATACTCGTATTATCATCATGTAGACTAGTTTTGTATTTAGTTTGGTCGAACATAGGCCACCCAACTTGAAATTTTTTGAAAACGCTAGGTTCAGGACCAGAGGTCGAGCTTATCTTGCTATCAAACACGGCTTTCAAAATAATTTCCAAAATATGATGACGGCATACTAAGTACAAAAGTTCTTTTTGCAATAATTGCTCCAGCAAAACACAAGCCCCCCCTAACCCGACCAGTATTTGCAGCTGTGGTGTCAAAGCACATTGCTTGAATTTTGTCTGCTGCACCCCACTCTTGAATGGCTCCAAATACCGCCTGGGCTTGCAAGAGTCCAGTACTATTTTCGAGTAGAGGAACTCCGATCAACTGTTCCTCATCTCTGCAACTAATCAAGATCGCTACACTTTCTACGTTTTCATTTTTCAATATATCTGGTAGGTGGTAGTTACCTAGATCCCCCCCCCCCCCGCCACCCCTTATTACAGCCTCAACCTTCACATTTATACCTGAAACATACTCATTTTCAATAAACCAGAGTGATAAGGAAGTGTCAACTCGCGTGGAGGTCGACTTTATTGACTCGAGTGTGGTTTTTAGGGGTAAGCGTAAAAAGGCACATTTGCTGAAACGGACCACGTTTTGAGATGGGAAAAGCTGAATAACATAATATCTACAGGATGTAGCGACAAAATTATGGAAGTAAAGATTGAAGAAGATAACATTTTCAATAAAATGAGACCAATCTCAAGTCTCTAGGACAAATGGTTACTATGTTATGAGGAGATGAAGAGTATTTTTATGAAACAAAGTGAGTTTTTCTGATCTTCAACCTCAATGCGGCACTGGTTAACGTTATCCGATCGACCTAAAACTTTGCGAATCTCATTTTCTAGTCAAATGGCACCTTTTAGGGGGTTGCCAGAAGTGATTTTCTCAAAAAAAATTTTGCCTATTGCCTTGTGGTCACAAAAAGTCAACTTTCGAAATTCAATCGTGGCAACCCCCTAAAAGGTGCCATTTGGCTAGAAAATGATATTCCCAAAGTTTTAGGTCGATCAAATAACATTAACCCGTGCCGAATCGAGGTTGAAGTTTAGAAAAATTCACTTTTTTTCATAAAAACTCACTTCATTTCATTCCTCTTAACATAGTAACCATTTGTCCTAGAGACTTGAAATTGGTCTTATTTTATTTGACATGTGTTATCTTCTTCAACTTTTACTCCAAAACTTTTTTCGCTAGATCCTATAGATGTTATGTTATTCAGCTTTTCCCATCTCAAAACGTGGTCCGTTTCAGCAAATGTGCCTTTTTATGCATACCCCTAATAACCACACTCCAGTCAATGAAATCGACCTCTAGGCATCCATTAAAAAAAGTGAAACTTGATTAATGTTACTAATTTTGCATCTGATACTCGTATTATCATCATGTAGACTAGTTTTGTATTTAGTTTGGTCGAACCTAGGCCACCCAACTTGAAAAGTTTTGCTCCAGCAAAACACAAGCCCCCCCTAACCCGACCAGTATTTGCAGCTGTGGTGTCAAAGCACATTGCTTGAATTTTGTCTGCTGCACCCCACTCTTGAATGGCTCCAAATACCGCCTGGGCTTGCAAGAGTACAGTACTATTTTCGAGTAGAGGAACTCCGATCAACTGTTCCTCATCTCCGCAACTAATCAAGATCGCTACACTTTCTACGTTTTCATTTTTCAATATATCTGGTAGCTGGTAGTTACCTAGAACCCTCCCACCCTTATTACAGCCTCAACCTTCACGTTTATACCTGAAACATACTCATTTTCAATAAACCAGAGTGATAAAGAAGTGTCAAATCGCCTGGAGGTCGATTTCATTGACTGGAGTGTGGTTTTTAGGATTAAGCGTAAAAAGGCACATTTGCTGAAACGGACCACGTTTTGAGATGGGAAAAGCTGAATGACATAAAATCTACAGGATGTAGCGAAAAAATTATGCAAGTAAAAGTTGAAGAAGATAACATTTTCAATAAAATGAGACCAATCTCAAGTCTCTAGGAATAATGATTACTATGTTATGAGGAAAAGAAGAGTATTTTTATGAAACAAAGTGAGTTTTTCTGATCTTCAACCTCAATGCGGCACGGGTTAACGTTATCCGATCGACCTAAAACTTTGCGAATCTCATTTTCTAGTCAAATGGCACCATTTAGGGGGTTGCCAGAAGTGATTTTCTCAAAAAAAACAATTTTTGCCTATTGCCTTGTGGTCACAAGAAGTCAACTTTCGAAATTCAATCGTGGCAACCCCCTTAAAGGTGCCATTTTACTAGAAAATGAGATTCCCAAAGTTTTAGGTCGATCCGATAACATTAACCCGTGCCGCATCGAGGTTGAATTTTAGAAAAACTCACTTTTTTTCACAAAAATATTATTTTCTTCCTCATAACATAGTAAACATTTGTCCTAAAGACTTGAATTTGGTCTTATTTTATTTGACATGTTATCTTCTTCAACTTTTACTCCAATACTTTTTTTGCTAGATCCTATAGATTTTATGTTATTCAGCTTTTCCCATCTCAAAACGTGGTCCGTTTCAGCAAATGTGCCTTTTTATGCATACCCCTAAAAACCACACTCCAGTCAATGAAATCGACCTCTAGGCATCCATTAAAAAACGGGAAACTTGGTTAATGTTACTAATTTTGCATCTAATACTCGTATTATCATCATGTAGACTAGTTTTGTATTTAGTTTGGTCGAACTTAGGCCACCCAACTTGAAATTTTTTGAAAACGCTTTTTTTTTTTTTTTTTTTTTACGAGGGAAACAGTGGGAAAATCTTGAAAAAGACTTGCGCTTTGGAGGGTCCGCACTCCGCAGCCGTGTGAGGTTTCACTCACTAAAAACCCACTAACCCTGATCCTCTTGACCTAATCCACCCCGGAATCACTTGTTCAGCATTACTTCGGAGTGGGGTCGATCACTGGGCGGAGTCACGCCCTCTTCTGATCTCTTCTTGCGGTCTCCAGTTTATTGCTCATCTGAGGATCGGGTCGTCCAGCTTTTTTGCCTTGAGGATTCGGACTATGTAGGACACAATCCTCTCCCAGGTTTTCTGCCTGGAGATCATCTTCCCGATCACATTAGTTGGTGTGATTTCGCCCTCCTGTTCTTCTAGGATTTCCTTTTCCCTGCTCCATCTGGAGCAGTGGAAAAACGTGTGTTCGGCGTCGTCGTTTGGTGCTTTACAGTACCAGCACGTTGTGGTGTCTGCTAGCGCCCTTCTGTGCAGATAGGACCGGAAGTATCCATGGCCCGACAGGAACATAGTGATGTAGAAGTCGACTTCTCCGTGCCTCCTGTCAAGCCATGGGCGCACCTGTGGAATAAGCAAGCGTGTCCATGCCCCCCTGTCATCAGTTTCCCACTCATTTTGCCACTGCTGCAAGGTTATTTCTCTCTCCTCTTTCTTGATAAGGGATCTTGACTCCTGTGCGGATCGCCGGAGGTAGATACCCTTCCTCTCCATTGCTAGGAGGTCGATTGGGATGGTGGCAGCAATGATCCCAATGGCAGGGAAGGAGACGGTACGGTAAGCACTTGCTATTCGTAGGGCTCCTCTCCTCTGCACTGACCGAAGGTGGTCTCGGTACTTTTTAACTTGAAGAGCCTCAGCCCACACCTCCACTCCATATAACATGATTGCCTCGGCTATGGTCATGAGCATCTTCCTTTTCTTGGGCGATGGTCCACCAATGTTTGCCATTAGCCTGCTCAGGTTTGCTGTCACTGCCGCTGCTCTTTCTCCTGCTCGCTTGATGTGCTCCCAGAAGGTCAGCCTGCAGTCGAGGGTCACTCCCAGGTATCGCACCGAATGAGATGAGTCAATGGTTTCGTCCTCCACCTGAAATTGGGTGACACGGTTGATGTGCCTCTTAGTCAGTAACACTATTTCGGTTTTCTGTACTGCAAGCTGCAACCCATGCTCCTCCATCCAAGGCATGACTCGCCTCATTGATTGGTTGAGCTTCCACTGGAGGCCCTCCAGAGTATGGTCTTTTATCACCACCGCTACGTCATCAGCATAGCCCACCAGGAACACATCCTCTGGCATGTCCAGCAGGAGGATCCCATCATAGCTCACATTCCACAGATCGGGCCCCAATATAGACCCCTGAGCCGCCCCGCTGGTGATCTTCTTTCTGCACACCTTCCCCTCGGACTCATACACTAAGCTGCGGTTCTTTAGGTAGTCACATATGACGGCCAGCAGGTAAGATGGAAGCCCAAAGCGCCTCTGGAGGGTGTTGATGATATCCACCCATCTCACAGAATTGAAGGCGTTCTTCACATCTAGGGTCACTACCATGCACATATCTCTTGTACGGTGGTTTCCATGCTCGGTATCCCATGCAGCTGATACCACCTCCCTTATAGCACTCAGGGTTGATCTTCCCTTGACAAAGCCATATTGCCTACTGGCAAGACCCCCTGCAAGGGCGATGGCTTCCATGATTCTGGGCTTGAGGAGCTTCTCAAATAGTTTTCCCGCAGCATCCAGCAGGCATAGTGGTCTGTAAGCTGAGACAGAGGATGGATCTCCTTTTCCCTTATCGAGCAGGACCAAGCGGGCGACTTTCCACTGGGAAGGGAACACTCCGTCCACTAGGCATCTATTGTACATTCGGAGCAGCATATCCGGTTCGGTTCTGGTCACAAGTTTCAGGATCTCTGCAGGGATTCTGTCTGGCCCTGGCGCCTTCTTATTTTTAAAAGATGATACCGCTCTGGTCAGGTCATCCTTAGTAAATAATGGGATCTCTTGCCATGTATGACAGCTATATGGAGGGTCTCCGTCTCGTTCAGTGTGATTAGGAAAGAGGCCATCCACTATTCGGTCCTGGAAAGCTGCATCCAGGTTGGCCCCACCTGACATGCCCTTCAGCTTTTTGGTCACAATCCTGTATCCCAGGCCCCATGGGTTTTCTTCTATTTCTTCGGTGAGTTCCTTCCACTTGGCAGCTTTACTTCTGGCTATAGCTTGCCTTAATCTTTTTTTAGCTGCCTTGAACTCAGCAGTTCTGGTGGGAAAGTGCGGGGAGTCCCTGGTTGTCCTTTGAGCCCTACGTCTTAGTCTGAGGCATGTTCTTCGGAGATCTGCAATTTCGTCGTTCCACCAATAAGCAGGTCGCCTTTGGTCCTTTCCTTTCATAGGCATAGCTGCATTGCAGGCCTGCTGTATAAGTTTCATGGTGGCCTTGATCAGGTCTTCTGCTATAGGGTATGTGGTAGACTGAAGGGAACCCTTTCCAATGGCGATTATGGTGGAGAATAATCCCTCATCTATCTTTTCCACGTTCCACTGAGCTGTCTTACGATTTGGGGGCCCTGGTGGGGCTTGGGTGTTGTGGTCTACAATTGCGTACTCAATGTACTGGTGGTCGCTTGATGTGTACCTTTCCGAAACGTGCCAGTCTTTAACTTGGCCTCCCAGTCTCTCTGTTGCAAAGGTTATGTCTGGGATGGTACCTCTACAACCGGGCCTCCTGAATGTGGACACATTACCTCTGTTGAGAATGATCATGTTCAGTCGAGCCACCATTTCACCGATGGCATTGCCCCTACTATCTGTGTGATCCATCCCCCACTCTACAGACTTCGCGTTGAGATCACCAGCTACGAGTATATCACCAGATAACCTGCTAATCGTGTCCTCCAGGACCTGCAGCTTTCTTTCAAACTCTGCAGCTCGGTCGTTTGGGGAGAAGTAGCAGCTGATATATGTGGTGCCCCCTGCCTTCACCCACACAAATCCTTCCCCCACCCCAAAATTTTTTTTTCATAAAATTTTATTTCTTTCCTCATAACATAGTAACCATTTGTCCTAGAGACTTGAATTTGGTCTTATTTTATTTGACATGTTATCTTCTTCAACTTTTACTCTAATACTTTTTTCGCTAGATCCTATAGATGTTATGTTATTCAGCTTTTCCGATCTCAAAACGTGGTCCGTTTCAGCAAATGTGCCTATTTATGCATACCCCTGAAAACCACACTCCAGTCAATGAAATCGACCTCTAGGCATCCATTAAAAAAAGTGAAACTTGATTACCTAATGTTACTAATTTTGCATCTAATACTCGTATTATCATCATGTAGACTAGTTTTGTATTTAGTTTGGTCGAACTTAGGCCACCCAACTTGAAATTTTTTGAAAACGCTAGGTTCAGGACCAGTGGTCGAGCTTATCTTGCTATCAAACACGGCTTTCAAAATAATTTCCAAAATGTGATGACGGCATGCTAAGTACAAAAGTTCTTTTTGCAATAATTGCTCCTGCAAAACACATGCCCCCCCTAACCCGACCAGTATTTGCAGCTGTGGTGTCAAAGCACATTGCTTGAATTTTGTCTGCTCCACCCCACTCTTGAATGGCTCCAAATACCGCCTAGGCTTGCAAGAGTCCAGTACTATTTTCGAGTAGAGGAACTCCGATCAACTGTTCGTCATCTCCGCAACTAATTAAGATCACTACACTTTCTACGTTTTCATTTTTCAATATATCTGGTAGCTGGTAGTTACCTAGATCCCCCCCCCCCCCCCCCCTTATTGCAGCCTCAACCTTCACATTTATACCTGAAAAATACTCATTTTCAATAAACCAGAGTGATAAAGAAGTGTCAAATCGCCTGGAGGTCGATTTCATTGACTGGAGTGTGGTTTTTAGGGGTTAGCGTAAAAAGGCACATTTGCTGAAACGGACCACGTTTTGAGATGGGAAAAGCTGAATAACATAAAATCTACAGGATGTAGCGAAAAAATTATGCAAGTAAAAGTTGAAGAAGATAACATTTTCAATAAAATGAGACCAATCTCAAGTCTCTAGGACAAATGGTTTCTATGTTATGAGGAAAAGAAGAGTATTTCTATGAAACAAAGTGAGTTTTTCTGATCTTCAACCTCAATGCGGCACGGGTTAATGTTATCCGATCGACCTAAAACTTTGCGAATCTCATTTTCTAGTCAAATGGCTCCTTTTAGGGGGTTGCCAGAAGTGATTACTAAAAAAAAAAATTTTTGCTTATTGCCTTGTGGTCACAAGAAGTCAACTTTCGAAATTCAATCGTGGCAACCCCCTAAATGGTGCCATTTGACTAGAAAATGAGATTCCCAAAGTTTTAGGTCGATCGGATAACATTAACCCGTGCCGCATCGAGGTTGAAGTTTAGAAAAACTCACTTTTTTTCATAAAATTTTATTTCTTTCCTCATAACATAGTAACCATTTGTCCTAGAGACTTGAATTTGGTCTTATTTTATTTGACATGTTATCTTCTTCAACTTTTACTCTAATACTTTTTTCGCTAGATCCTATAGATGTTATGTTATTCAGCTTTTCCGATCTCAAAACGTGGTCCGTTTCAGCAAATGTGCCTATTTATGCATACCCCTGAAAACCACACTCCAGTCAATGAAATCGACCTCTAGGCATCCATTAAAAAAAGTGAAACTTGATTACCTAATGTTACTAATTTTGCATCTAATACTCGTATTATCATCATGTAGACTAGTTTTGTATTTAGTTTGGTCGAACTTAGGCCACCCAACTTGAAATTTTTTGAAAACGCTAGGTTCAGGACCAGTGGTCGAGCTTATTTTGCTATCAAACACGGCTTTCAAAATAATTTCCAAAATGTGATGACGGCATGCTAAGTACAAAAGTTCTTTTTGCAATAATTGCTCCTGCAAAACACATGCCCCTCCTAACCCGACCAGTATTTGCAGCTGTGGTGTCAAAGCACATTGCTTGAATTTTGTCTGCTCCACCCCACTCTTGAATGGCTCCAAATACCGCCTAGGCTTGCAAGAGTCCAGTACTATTTTCGAATAGAGGAACTCCGATCAACTGTTCGTCATCTCCGCAACTAATCAAGATCGCTACACTTTCTACGTTTTCATTTTTCAATATATCTGGTAGCTGGTAGTTACCTAGATCCCCCCCCCCCCTTATTGCAGCCTCAACCTTCACATTTATACCTGAAAAATACTCATTTTCAATAAACCAGAGTGATAAAGAAGTGTCAAATCGCCTGGAGGTCGATTTCATTGACTGGAGTGTGGTTTTTAGGGGTAAGCGTAAAAAGGCACATTTGCTGAAACGGACCACGTTTTGAGATGGGAAAAGCTGAATAACATAAAATCTACAGGATGTAGCGAAAAAATTATGCAAGTAAAAGTTGAAGAAGATAACATTTTCAATAAAATGAGACCAATGTCAAGTCTCTAGGACAAATGGTTTCTATGTTATGAGGTTGAATTTTAGAAAAACTCACTTTTTTTCATAAAAATATTATTTTCTTCCTCATAACATAGTAAACATTTGTCCTAAAGACTTGAATTTGGTCTTATTTTATTTGACATGTTATCTTCTTCAACTTTTACTCCAATACTTTTTTTGCTAGATCCTATAGATTTTATGTTATTCAGCTTTTCCCATCTCAAAACGTGGTCCGTTTCAGCAAATGTGCCTTTTTATGCATACCCCTAAAAACCACACTCCAGTCAATGAAATCGACCTCTAGGCATCCATTAAAAAACGGGAAACTTGGTTAATGTTACTAATTTTGCATCTAATACTCGTATTATCATCATGTAGACTAGTTTTGTATTTAGTTTGGTCGAACTTAGGCCACCCAACTTGAAATTTTTTGAAAACGCTATGTTCAGGACCAGTGGTCGAGCCTATCTTGCTATCAAACACGGCTTTCAAAATAATTTCCAAAATATGATGACGGCATGCTAAGTACAAATGTTCTTTTTGCAATAATTGCTCCAGCAAAACACAAGCCCCCCCTAACCCGACCAGTATTTGCAGCTGTAGTGTCAAAGCACATTGCTTGAATTTTGTCTGCTGCACCCCACTCTTGAATGGCTCCAAATACCGCCTGGGCTTGGAAGACTCCAGTACTATTTTCGAGTAGAGGAACTCCGATCAACTGTTCCTCATCTCCGCATCCAATCAAGATCGCTACTCTTTCTATGTTTTCATTTTTCAATATATCTGGTAGCTGGTAGTTACCTAGATCCCCTTCCCCCTTATTGCAGCCTCAACCTTCACATTTATACCTGAAACATTCTCATTTTCAATAAACCAGAGTGATAAAGAAGTGTCAAATCGCCTGGAGGTCGATTTCATCGACTGGAGTGTGGTTTTTAGGGGTAAGCGTAAAAAGGCACATTTGCTGAAACGGACCACGTTTTGAGATGGGAAAAGCTGAATAACATAAAATCTACAGGATGTAGCGAAAAAATTATGTGTGTAAAAGTTGAAGAAAATAACATTTTCAATGAAATGAGACCAATCTCAAGTCTCTAGGACAAATGGTTACTATGTTATGAGGAAAAGAAGAGTATTTTTATGAAACAAAGTGAGTTTTTCTGATCTTCAACCTCAATGCGGCACTGGTTAATGTTATCCGATCGACCTAAAACTTTGCGAATCTCATTTTCTAGTCAAATGGCTCCTTTTAGGGGGTTGCCAGAAGTGATTTTCTCAACAAAAAAAATTTTTGCCTATTGCCTTGTGGTCACAAAAAGTCAACTTTCGAAATTCAATCGTGGCAACCCCCTAAATGCTGCCATTTGACTAGAAAATGAGATTCCCAAAGTTTTAGGTCGATCGGATAACATTAACCCGTGCCGCATCGAGGTTGAAGTTTAGAAAAACTCACTTTTTTTCATAAAAATATTATTTCTTTCCTCATATCATAGTAACCATTTGTCCTAGAGACTTGAAATTGGTCTTATTTTATTTGACACGTTATCTTCTTCAACTTTTACTCCAATACTTTTTTCGCTAGATCCTATGGATTTTATGTTATTCAGCTTTTCCCATCTCAAAACGTGGTCCGTTTCAGCAAATGTGCCGTTTTATGCATACCCCTAAAAACCACACTCCAGTCAATGAAATCGACCTCTAGGCATCCATAAAAAAAAGTGAAACTTGATTAATGTTACTAATTTTGTATCTAATACTCGTATTATCATCATGTAGACTAGTTTTGTATTTAGTTTGGTCGAACATAGGTCACCCAACTTGGAATTTCTTGAAAACGCTTTTTTTTTTTTTCTTTTTTTTTACGAGGGAAACAGTGGGAAAATCTTGAAAAAGACTTGCGCTTTGGAGGGTCCGCACTCCGCAGCCGTGTGAGGTTTCACTCACTAAAAACCCACTAACCCTGATCCTCTTGACCTAATCCACCCCGGAATCACTTGTTCAGCATTACTTCGGAGTGGGGTCGATCACTGGGCGGAGTCACGCCCTCTTCTGATCTCTTCTTGCGGTCTCCAGTTTATTGCTCATCTGAGGATCGGGTCGTCCAGCTTTTTTGCCTTGAGGATTCGGACTATGTAGGACACAATCCTCTCCCAGGTTTTCTGCCTGGAGATCATCTTCCCGATCACATTAGTTGGTGTGATTTCGCCCTCCTGTTCTTCTAGGATTTCCTTTTCCCTGCTCCATCTGGAGCAGTGGAAAAACGTGTGTTCGGCGTCGTCGTTTGGTGCTTTACAGTACCAGCACGTTGTGGTGTCTGCTAGCGCCCTTCTGTGCAGATAGGACCGGAAGTATCCATGGCCCGACAGGAACATAGTGATGTAGAAGTCGACTTCTCCGTGCCTCCTGTCAAGCCATGGGCGCACCTGTGGAATAAGCAAGCGTGTCCATGCCCCCCTGTCATCAGTTTCCCACTCATTTTGCCACTGCTGCAAGGTTATTTCTCTCTCCTCTTTCTTGATAAGGGATCTTGACTCCTGTGCGGATCGCCGGAGGTAGATACCCTTCCTCTCCATTGCTAGGAGGTCGATTGGGATGGTGGCAGCAATGATCCCAATGGCAGGGAAGGAGACGGTACGGTAAGCACTTGCTATTCGTAGGGCTCCTCTCCTCTGCACTGACCGAAGGTGGTCTCGGTACTTTTTAACTTGAAGAGCCTCAGCCCACACCTCCACTCCATATAACATGATTGCCTCGGCTATGGTCATGAGCATCTTCCTTTTCTTGGGCGATGGTCCACCAATGTTTGCCATTAGCCTGCTCAGGTTTGCTGTCACTGCCGCTGCTCTTTCTCCTGCTCGCTTGATGTGCTCCCAGAAGGTCAGCCTGCAGTCGAGGGTCACTCCCAGGTATCGCACCGAATGAGATGAGTCAATGGTTTCGTCCTCCACCTGAAATTGGGTGACACGGTTGATGTGCCTCTTAGTCAGTAACACTATTTCGGTTTTCTGTACTGCAAGCTGCAACCCATGCTCCTCCATCCAAGGCATGACTCGCCTCATTGATTGGTTGAGCTTCCACTGGAGGCCCTCCAGAGTATGGTCTTTTATCACCACCGCTACGTCATCAGCATAGCCCACCAGGAACACATCCTCTGGCATGTCCAGCAGGAGGATCCCATCATAGCTCACATTCCACAGATCGGGCCCCAATATAGACCCCTGAGCCGCCCCGCTGGTGATCTTCTTTCTGCACACCTTCCCCTCGGACTCATACACTAAGCTGCGGTTCTTTAGGTAGTCACATATGACGGCCAGCAGGTAAGATGGAAGCCCAAAGCGCCTCTGGAGGGTGTTGATGATATCCACCCATCTCACAGAATTGAAGGCGTTCTTCACATCTAGGGTCACTACCATGCACATATCTCTTGTACGGTGGTTTCCATGCTCGGTATCCCATGCAGCTGATACCACCTCCCTTATAGCACTCAGGGTTGATCTTCCCTTGACAAAGCCATATTGCCTACTGGCAAGACCCCCTGCAAGGGCGATGGCTTCCATTATTCTGGGCTTGAGGAGCTTCTCAAATAGTTTTCCCGCAGCATCCAGCAGGCATAGTGGTCTGTAAGCTGAGACAGAGGATGGATCTCCTTTTCCCTTATCGAGCAGGACCAAGCGGGCGACTTTCCACTGGGAAGGGAACACTCCGTCCACTAGGCATCTATTGTACATTCGGAGCAGCATATCCGGTTCGGTTCTGGTCACAAGTTTCAGGATCTCTGCAGGGATTCTGTCTGGCCCTGGCGCCTTCTTATTTTTAAAAGATGATACCGCTCTGGTCAGGTCATCCTTAGTAAATAATGGGATCTCTTGCCATGTATGACAGCTATATGGAGGGTCTCCGTCTCGTTCAGTGTGATTAGGAAAGAGGCCATCCACTATTCGGTCCTGGAAAGCTGCATCCAGGTTGGCCCCACCTGACATGCCCTTCAGCTTTTTGATCACAATCCTGTATCCCAGGCCCCATGGGTTTTCTTCTATTTCTTCGGTGAGTTCCTTCCACTTGGCAGCTTTACTTCTGGCTATAGCTTGCCTTAATCTTTTTTTAGCTGCCTTGAACTCAGCAGTTCTGGTGGGAAAGTGCGGGGAGTCCCTGGTTGTCCTTTGAGCCCTCCGTCTTAGTCTGAGGCATGTTCTTCGGAGATCTGCAATTTCGTCGTTCCACCAATAAGCAGGTCGCCTTTGGTCCTTTCCTTTCATAGGCATAGCTGCATTGCAGGCCTGCTGTATAAGTTTCATGGTGGCCTTGATCAGGTCTTCTGCTATAGGGTATGTGGTAGACTGAAGGGAACCCTTTCCAATGGCGATTATGGTGGAGAATAATCCCTCATCTATCTTTTCCACGTTCCACTGAGCTGTCTTACGATTTGGGGGCCCTGGTGGGGCTTGGGTGTTGTGGTCTACAATTGCGTACTCAATGTACTGGTGGTCGCTTGCTGTGTACCTTTCCGAAACGTGCCAGTCTTTAACTTGGCCTCCCAGTCTCTCTGTTGCAAAGGTTATGTCTGGGATGGTACCTCTACAACCGGGCCTCCTGAATGTGGACACATTACCTCTGTTGAGAATGATCATGTTCAGTCGAGCCACCATTTCACCGATGGCATTGCCCCTACTATCTGTGTGATCCATCCCCCACTCTACAGACTTCGCGTTGAGATCACCAGCTACGAGTACATCACCAGATAACCTGCTAATCGTGTCCTCCAGGACCTGCAGCTTTCTTTCAAACTCTGCAGCTCGGTCGTTTGGGGAGAAGTAGCAGCTGATATATGTGATGCCCCCTGCCTTCACCCACACAAATCCTTCCCCCACCCCATGTTCCGTGACTGCCAGCTTTTGAGGGTTTGTTACCCAAATTGCTGCTGTACCGAGGGTATCTGAGAACCATTGCTGGTTGTCTCTCCGACGGTACTGTTCACAGAGAAGAGCTATGTCTGCTGGTCTTTCAAATAGTATCTGTTCTATTAGAGCGTGGGCCACTCTGCTCCTGTTCATGTTTCCCTGCAGGATGTGTATCATCCCCTCTTTTTGGCAGCCTCCAGTGCCGGCTTGAAGGCAGTGCACCCTTTTTTGCCAAGGGAATGGTCAGATGGCTCCCCAAGGTCTTCACAGAGGACGCATTTTGCAGGCTGGCTGCAGTTTGAGGCTCTGTGGTCACGCTCCCCGCACTTGAAGCAGGCATTTGCTCTGTCCGCCCCATTACAGTTTCTGGCTTGATGGCCAAAACCAAGGCATCTAAAGCATCGAACTACCTGGGTGCGCAGGCGTACTCGGCAGTTCATGAGCCCTATGCGTATGCGCTCCGTTACCAACAGCTCCTTAGCACCCTTCATATCCAGTGATACGATGGCAAGTCGCTGTTGTCGCGTGTTGGGTTGCGTGACAAAAACCTTCATCTGCCCTTCTGCTCCCTTCAGCCTTTCTGCTAGGGCCTCTTTTACCTCCTCTTCTGTGGTGAAGATATCCAGGTCTCGGATCTCCACTGAGGCCTGCGGCGTCAGCTCACGGACATCCCCTGCGTCGCCTACTGCTCCTTTGAGAAGGTTTCTAAAGGCGAGTTGGTCCTCATCGTGGTCGAGCTCTATGAGCAGATCGCCTCTCACAGTTCGGCGCATTCCGCGTACACCCTTCCCAATTTGCTCTGGCTTTACGTTCTGTCTTACCTTCTGAAGGACATCTGCATAGGTCTTCCCATCTGCCACCTTGATCATGACAGCTTCCGGGCGCGATCTCACCCTCTTTTTCTTCGGTGCCCGCTGCTTTACCTCCTTCCATGGGGACTCAGACTCGGAAACCGAAGGCTTTGTAGTTGGCACTTTATCCTTCCTCTTCTGTTTCAGTTTCTGCTTAGGGGTCTCCTCTGGGGTGTAGGACTCTCCATCAGAACTGCTGTCCTCCTCTCTTCCCCTCTTCCCAGGTGCATTTGGGGTCTCGACAGCTCTGTGGACAACAGGAGTGCTGGGGCCCCCCATACCTGGTTGCTCTAGGGTGGTCAATTTTTTCCTCTTTCCTTGCAGATCTTGCAGCGAATCGTAGATGTCTACAAACTCTGCCAAGCCTTTCTTTATGCCCCGTGGCATAGTTTTCTGGGACTTTGCCAGGTCCAGCATTCTATTTAGTACTGTTTTCCACCTTGCCATTTCTTTTGCCTCTTTCACATAAATTGTGGTGAGCTGATTTATGTCCGTGGGTAACAGTGGATTGCACCCTACCTCTTCTGTCTCCGACTCTTTAGTTGTGTTAATTATTGTAGGTGAATTCATTTTTGTGTTTTAACCAGCGCATCGTGTACAGAGGGGCGGGCCGAAATAGTTGGGAACGGGTATACCCTCGGAATTTATCCTACCCCAGTACTCTGAGGCCCAACCTTCGCTTTACCAGTCCGGAAATACCGACATCCTGGCGCTCGCCCGGAGCAGAGTGGGGTCCGACACCCCACAACCAATGTACACTCCCATATCACGGCCCGAAGGGGCTGGACTCAGATCAAGAACCACAGGAGCACTTCGGTAGAGCAAGCTCACATCAGCCGTGATTTTAACACAAATCCGGCACTCCCCGCGCTCCTGCAGTACTGACCAATCTTTAATCAAGCCGGCAGATTATTAGCTGCCGTAGCTAATCTCCTCATGGCTTTCCTGTAAGCCTGACACTGAGGGTCGTCGACCTGATGATCGGCCGGCTTCCCTGCTCGGTGACAGTTTGCACAGACTGGGGGTTTGTTCTGACGCTGACAGGCTCGGGTTCTGTGTTCCCCAGCACAGTACCCACAGGTGTCCTTCGTGGCCTGACATTTGGTGGACACATGACCAAAGCCCTGGCATTTGAAGCATCTTGAGACATCGATAAACTCCGCCACCTTGCATCTCTGCAGCATTATATTCAGGCTACTGATCTCCATGAGGATTTGTCTGACTTTCTGGGAAACCTCTATAACCCAGATGACGTCATCAAACCGTCGTGCCCCCTTCATGAAAGCTGGCTTAAAGCCCTCTTCCAGCTCTACCCGTTTAATCATGCCTCTTAAGGTAGCGTTTTGACTCCAGATGATGTCTAGGAGCTCTTCCTTGGATATTCCTTTGTCGACTCTGTGAATCTTTATCAACAGCTGTTTCCCAGGGGTACCACCCTCTGTCACCGAGAAACCATGGTCCTTCAAAGTTGCAGCCAGAGATTTACTCTCCTCCTGATTTCTGGCCACAACCATGATTGCACTCTTACTCACCATGGGTTTGCAGGTTGTCAGCCCGATGCCCAGCTCGCCCAAATCGACTGTTTGGGCCACTGATCTTCTCACCGAAGTGGAGGACAACCGGGAGCCGTCAACTGAGCTCTTACTGATAATGAGCGGTGGGACTGGGCTCTTCTCCTTTCCTGTGCTCTCTTTTAATAGATCGGAGTACAACCTATAATTCTCCTTCCTCAGTTCTGCTGAGGAATCCCACCCTTATTGCAGCCTCAACCTTCACATTTATACCTGAAACATTCTCATTTTCAATAAACCAGAGTGATAAAGAAGTGTCAAATCGCCTGGAGGTCGATTTCATCGACTGGAGTGTGGTTTTTAGGGGTAAGCGTAAAAAGGCACATTTGCTGAAACGGACCACGTTTTGAGATGGGAAAAGCTGAATAACATAAAATCTACAGGATGTAGCGAAAAAATTATGTGTGTAAAAGTTGAAGAAAATAACATTTTCAATGAAATGAGACCAATCTCAAGTCTCTAGGACAAATGGTTACTATGTTATGAGGAAAAGAAGAGTATTTTTATGAAACAAAGTGAGTTTTTCTGATCTTCAACCTCAATGCGGCACGGGTTAATGTTATCCGATCGACCTAAAACTTTGCGAATCTCATTTTCTAGTCAAATGGCTCCTTTTAGGGGGTTGCCAGAAGTGATTTTCTCAACAAAAAAAATTTTTGCCTATTGCCTTGTGGTCACAAAAAGTCAACTTTCGAAATTCAATCGTGGCAACCCCCTAAATGCGGCCATTTGACTAGAAAATGAGATTCCCAAAGTTTTAGGTCGATCGGATAACATTAACCCGTGCCGCATCGAGGTTGAAGTTTAGAAAAACTCACTTTTTTTCATAAAATTTTATATCTTTCCTCATATTATAGTAACCATTTGTCCTAGAGACTTGAAATTGGTCTTATTTTATTTGACATGTGTTATCTTCTTCAACTTTTACTCCAAAACTTTTTTCGCTAGATCCTATAGATTTTATATTATTCTGCTTTTCCCATCTCAAAACGTGGTCCGTTTCAGCAAATGTGCCTTTTTATGCATACCCCTAAAAACCACACTCCAGTCAATGAAATCGACCTCTAGGCATCCATTAACAGAAGTGAAACTTGATTAATGTTACTAATTTTGCATCTAATACTCGTATTATCATCATGTAGACTAGTTTTGTATTTAGTTTGGTCGAACTTAGACCACCCAACTTGAAATTTTTTGGAAACGCTAGGTTCAGGACCAGTGGTCGAGCCTATCTTGCTATCAAACACGGCTTTCAAAATAATTTCCAAAATATGATGACGGCATGCTAAGTACAAAAGTTCTTTTTGCAATAATTGCTCCAGCAAAACACAAGCCCCCCTAACCCGACCAGTATTTGCAGCTGTGGTGTCAAAGCACATTGCTTGAATTTTGTCTGCTGCACCCCACTCTTGAATGGCTCCAAATACGGCCTGGGCTTGCAAGAGTCCAGTACTATTTTCGAGTAGATGAACTCCGATCAACTGTTGCTCATCTCCGCATCCAATCAAGATCGCTACTCTTTCTACGTTTTCATTTTTCAATATATCTGGTAGCTGGTAGTTACCTAGATCCCCTTCCCCCTTATTGCAGCCTCAACCTTCACATTTATACCTGAAGCATTCTCATTTTCAATAAACCACAGTGATAAAGAAGTGTCAAATCGCCTGGAGGTCGATTTCATTGACTGGGATGTGGTTTTTAGGATTAACCGTAAAAAGGCACATTTGCTGAAACGGACCACGTTTTGAGATGAGAAAAGCTGAATAACATAAAATCTACAGGATGTAGCGAAAAAATTATGCAAGTAAAAGTTGAAGAAGATAACATTTTCAATAAAATGAGACCAATCTCAAGTCTCTAGGAATAATGGTTACTATGTTATGAGGAAAAGAAGAGTATTTTTATGAAACAAAGTGAGTTTTTCTGATCTTCAACCTCAATGCGGCACGGGTTAATGTTATCCGATCGACCTAAAACTTTGCGAATCTCATTTTCTAGTCAAATGGCTCCTTTTAGGGGGTTGCCAGAAGTGATTTTCTCAACAAAAAAAATTTTTGCCTATTGCCTTGTGGTCACAAGAAGTCAACTTTCGAAATTCAATCGTGGCAACCCCCTAAATGGTGCCATTTGACTAGAAAATGAGATTCCCAAAGTTTTAGGTCGATCGGATAACATTAACCCGTGCCGCATCGAGGTTGAAGTTTAGAAAAACTCACTTTTTTTCATAAAATTTTATTTCTTTCCTCATAACATAGTAACCATTTGTCCTAGAGACTTGAATTTGGTCTTATTTTATTTGACATGTTATCTTCTTCAACTTTTTTTTACTCCAATACTTTTTTCGCTAGATCCTATAGATGTTATGTTATTCAGCTTTTCCGATCTCAAAACGTGGTCCGTTTCAGCAAATGTGCCTATTTATGCATACCCCCTAAAACCACACTCCAGTCAATGAAATCGACCTCTAGGCATCCATTAAAAAAAGTGAAACTTGATTAATGTTACTATTTTTGCATCTAATACTCGTATTATCATCATGTAGACTAGTTTTGTATTTAGTTTGGTCGAACTTAGGCCACCCAACTTGAAATTTTTTGAAAACGCTAGGTTCAGGACCAGTGGTCGAGCTTATCTTGCTATCAAACACGGCTTTCAAAATAATTTCCAAAATGTGATGACGGCATGCTAAGTACAAAAGTTCTTTTTGCAATAATTGCTCCTGCAAAACACATGCCCCCCCTAACCCGACCAGTATTTGCAGCTGTGGTGTCAAAGCACATTGCTTGAATTTTGTCTGCTCCACCCCACTCTTGAATGGCTCCAAATACCGCCTAGGCTTGCAAGAGTCCAGTACTATTTTCGAGTAGAGGAACTCCGATCAACTGTTCGTCATCTCCGCAACTAATCAAGATCGCTACACTTTCTACGTTTTCATTTTTCAATATATCTGGTAGCTGGTAGTTACCTAGATCCCCCCCCTCCCCCTTATTGCAGCCTCAACCTTCACATTTATACCTGAAAAATACTCATTTTCAATAAACCAGAGTGATAAAGAAGTGTCAAATCGCCTGGAGGTCGATTTCATTGACTGGAGTGTGGTTTTTAGGGGTAAGCGTAAAAAGGCACATTTGCTGAAACGGACCACGTTTTGAGATGGGAAAAGCTGAATAACATAAAATCTACAGGATGTAGCGAAAAAATTATGCAAGTAAAAGTTGAAGAAGATAACATTTTCAATAAAATGAGACCAATCTCAAGTCTCTAGGACCAATGGTTCCTATGTTATGAGGAAAAGAAGAGTATTTTTATGAAACAAAGTGAGTTTTTCTGATCTTCAACCTCAATGCGGCACGGGTTAACGTTATCCGATCGACCTAAAACTTTGCGAATCTCATTTTCTAGTCAAATGGCTCCTTTTAGGGGGTTGCCAGAAGTGATTTTATCAAAAAAAAAAATTTTGCCTATTGCGGTACCGTTTTCGTGTTTCCTTTCTTGGAACCGGCATAGACGCCTCCTGTAAACGGGCCAGCTGCCCCGATTTCCGAGGCACCAGCCTCCCCCCCAACAACATTTTTCCCTTCATCGCCGCGGCAACTGCCGACGCACCTATTTTTTCGAGGAATGACGAATCGGAAGATTTTATGCGATCTACCGCCGCACTCAATAGCCTCTGATCAGCAACACGCCTTGCGGACGAATCCTTAGAATTTGCATACGCGATATCATGCGATTTACATGCGGCATCCAGCGGGTTCTTCGGCTGAATGTTCTGCTCAATCTGATACTCCAAATCGTTCCCAGGACCACAGTAATTCAGACCGAGTAAAGTCAAATTAAAAGGGTTGTGATCGATCAAGTAATTAATTAGTCCTTTGCCACGATGGTGTTCCATTGAACTGGTCTATATAATCCCCTGATACCGTCTTATATACGCATTTTCCGTCGGCACACCCATGGAAAAACTGCGCGTGAAAACAATTGGGGTAAAATTCGCCCCTGTACGCAATTACGATGATGGTTACGCCGGGGAGGGTGGTGAAAGTGGCAGTCAAAACCGCCATGGTCTACTGCTACCCAGCGACTTGAGAATTCTGATGGTTGGTGCCACTGGAGCCGGTAAATCCAACTTTCTCCTTCACCTTTTGATTGAACCGAACGGAATTGCGTTTCAAAAACCTGGTCTTAATATCTACCAGTCACGAACAACCCAAGTATAAAATACTCGAGAATATACTTTCTCACGTACCTGAAATACGTTTCGAGAAAATATCTACGAGAGAACAATTTCAACTGTATTGCGACACCCAAGAAGGGGGTGAGGTGCCGAGTAACACACTCCTGATTTTTGATGATATGCCCGTACAGCAGAGTAGCGAATTTCACGATATAATGCGAAAATATTTCACTACTGGGCGCCATAGGCATGTGGATGCGGTATTGCTATTTCAGAGCTACGCTGCCGTACCTAAAAACGCCATTCGCGAGCAGATGAATATGTTATTCATATTCCGGCAAGATGGGCGAAATTTACAATTAATTTATCGGGACCATCTCTATCAGGAAATTCCCTTTGCCAAATTTGTCAGCATGTGCAACCACGCGTGGAATTCTAAGGGTAAATTCGGGTGTTTGATCGTCGACAAGACGAGGGGTTTGAACAATGGGCGGTTTAGACGCTCGATGACCGAGTACTACACCCATATAAATAATGAAGAATAGGCCCCATAGCCCACACTCTCCATCATGGCCCACAACACTTTAAGCGAGCTTACTCGAGCCAAGAAGGCGCTCAAATTGAAATACAGCCAGATACAAAATCAAATCGGTACAAACCCGCCATACGGGATCTATTCAAAACTTGATGATTATCTGACACCTTCCGCTATGGCTACCGGGGAACGGCGGCGGAGGGGCAATCTGGTCGAGAAAGTAACTCAGACCGAGAGACCCTCTACCGCCACACAGACTGATATGGCTAGCGTATCCACTCAGACCTACGAGCCAATATTAACCTATCATTCCGTTGAAGAGCGAGATCCCTTAGAAACCAGTATCAAAGAAGAGCCTCGTTCAACTCTGCAAATTCCGTCTTTCCTAGATGAGGAGGAAAGCTTCGAGTCTGCCTCAACCCCGATCGCAGAGCCACCCCCCAAAGGACGGGTGTATAGAAGTAGCGTTGAAGATTTTGCGGGTGAATCACCCCCGACCACATCGAGTACGCCCATGGCCGAAGTACCCATCTTTGAACAAACTACAGTGGCCCCCTCGGAAGAATCCCCGCCAATGGGCGAGAAAAATTTGCAGGCCAAAATCATAGCTGAACTGCGATCATATACCAACACTCCGCAGGGGCGTGAGAAAGTTAAGGATTACCTGGCTAATTTTCCCGTGCACGCGGGCCCCTATATAAAATATTTAGCTAGTGGTGTGGAGAGTGCTCAAATAAAGGATAAATTTGATTTCATCTACGGACCGAAAGTATCTTCAAACGGGGGTGTTACGCTGGGGTCCAAGAACATCAGATTCGGGATCGATGTCATTCAAGTTGGAAATAAAATTTACCCCGGTACGCGCGGGCTTTATCAGTTAATCTTCTTGAAAGACCCAACGTTTGAGGAGGAAGATTTTGACCATTATGAGCAGATCGTACGCGCAACTAGTGTCGCGCATCACGGGTATTCGAAATTACGCGAACTAAATCGCTTTGGTGGAGTCAAATATACGAAAATTATATCGAAAATTTACCCTCCCGTCAAACCGAGACAACCAAAAATGGGCAAAGGCCTGGAGACAAATCCATTATTAAATTACGAGCTGCTGGACCACAATGGTATAAGCGGGCCAGCCGCCTCGCGAGAAACACCTCCCGTGGAGAGAATTAGCGACCCCAACACGCTCGTTCAAGCACTTAAATTGTACCTATCGGCAGTTAGCGGTGGGAATTTGTATTTGCAATCACACGCAGATCGTGTTATTACACGCCTCAAACATCTGGGCTACATCTCCTGAACGGAGAAAAAATGAGTCGAACACAATCGATGCGGTTGAAATTCGATCGGTTTGGGCGTTCGAACCTACAAAACTACGTTTCCCAACACGTTCAGGAGCAAATTACTAAGCATGTCGGTGAAGGGCGCGTGGCAAATGATATACCCACGATCGTAGCCGATGTGATCTCAGCGATCAAAGCTGACAACTTGATCAGAACCCACGTTCAAGACGAGTTGGACAATAGGGGGCCACAAGCCCTACAAACGAACACAACTGCTGTAATCGATGCTTTGGGGAAAAATTACCTGCTTTTCGATAAGAGTGGAAGGGTGATTAACATTGGTGAAAGGACTATCGCAACTTCAGCTAAGCGGGATAGTTTTCTGGCGGATGAGCTCATTACGAGGGACTACTTGTGGGCGAATGCAATATTTTATAGGCCCAAGCTGGGTGCCTACGACGGGAAATCACGGAGGTTAATCAACGTGAGCGACCCCGTCGATGAGATGGATGCAGTTAATGTGCGGGCTGTAAAGAAGGAACTCGAGGTACTTAGGAACCACATTGAGAATCAAATATCAAAATTAAAATCCACCAACAAACTGACGTAATTCTAGAACGGCGTGGGGGTGGTGGGATTATTTAAATGGAAAGAATTTGGCAATTTGATTAGCATATTAAATATTAAATCGAAGAGACGCGGAGTTTGGAAAGTCCTGTCTCGGCAAAACAACTTTCACTTTCGAAGCGGGCCTCTCACCACCTGTGTCAGGGTAGGTGAGGGGCGGTCACGGTAGGGGTTGCTATGAAATAACAGGACGCAAGCTGCAGGTGGGAAGGGGCGCAAAGACGCATCGGCATGCAATCTTTGACAGACGTGTACACTATATCCCATCTGGCCCAGAAATCCCACACATGAGCCACTGGGTCGAGTTGTAAGACTCTCGAACCCGCAACACACCCAGGTTGTGTTGGTTACCATGACGAGGAGATTCACGGTGCGAGTTGACTACGAGGCGTTTTATCAAAAATTTAATTAAATTGCATGCAAATAAATTTAAATTGGGTGAGTGTCCTCCATTCTCAAAAGGCAAATTATTACACAATGCCGGCCCTCTCTCACCTACCCTACTAATTTTTTCTGCTGCACCCCACTCTTGAATGGCTCCAAATACCGCCTGGGCTTGCAAGAGTCCAGTACTATTTTCGAGTTGAGGAACTCCGATCAACTGTTCCTCATCTCCACTACTAATCAAGATCCCTACTCTTTCTGCGTTTTCATTTTTCAATATATCTGGTAGCTGGTAGTTTCCTAGATCCCCCCCCCCCCCTTATTGCAGCCTCAACCTTTACATTTATACTTGAAACATACTCATTTTCAATAAACCAGGGTGATAAAGAAGTGTCAAATCGCCTAGAGGTCGATTTCATTGACTGGAGTGTGGTTTTTAGGGGTATGCGTAAAAAGGCACATTTGCTGAAACGGACCACGTTTTGAGATGGGAAAAGCTGAATAACATAAAATCTACATGATGTAGCGAAAAAATTATGGAAGTAACAGTTGAAGAAGATAACATTTTCAATAAAATGAGACCTATCTCAAGTCTCTAGGACAAATGGTTACTATGTTATGAGGAAAAGAATAGTATTTTTATGAAACAATGTGAGTTTTTCTGATCTTCAACCTCAATGCGGCACGGGTTAACGTTATCCGATCGACCTAAAACTTTGCGAATCTCATTTTCTAGTCAAATGGCACCTTTTAGGGGGTTGCCAGAAGTGATTTTCTCAAAAAAAATTTTGCCTATTACCTTGTGGTCACAAGAAGTCAACTTTCGAAATTCAATCGTGGCAACCACTTAAAAGGTGCCATTTGACTAGAAAATGAGATTCCCAAAGTTTCAGGTCGATCGGATAACATTAACCCGTGCCGCATCGAGGTTGAAGTTTAGAAAAACTCACTTTTTTTCATAAAAATATTATTTCTTTCCTCATAACATAGTAACCATTTGTCCTAGAGACTTGAAATTGGTCTTATTTTATTTGACATGTTATCTTCTTCAACTTTTTTTTACTCCAATACTTTTTTCGCTAGATCCTATAGATTTTATGTTATTCAGCTTTTCCCATCTCAAAACGTGGTCCGTTTCAGCAAATGTGCCTTTTTATGCACAGGTACCCCTAAAAACCACACGCCAGTCAATGAAATCGACCTCTAGGCATCCATTAAAAAACGTGAAACTTGATTAAAGTTACTAATTTTGCATCTAATACTCGTATTATCATCATGTAGACTAGTTTTGTATTTAGTTTGGTCGAACTTAGGCCACCCAACTTGAAATTTTTTGAAAACGCTAGGTTCAGGACCAGTGGTCGAGCCTATCTTGCTATCAAACACGGCTTTCAAAATAATTTCCAAAATATGATGACGGCATGCTAAGTACAAAATTTCTTTTTGCAATAATTGCTCCAGCAAAACACAAGCCCCCCTAACCCGACCAGTATTTGCAGCTGTGGTGTCAAAGCACATTGCTTGAATTTTGTCTGCTGCACCCCACTCTTCAATGGCTCCAAATACCGCCTGGGCTTGCAAGAGTCCAGTACTATTTTCGAGTTGAGGAACTCCGATCAACTGTTCCTCATCTCCACTACTAATCAAGATCCCTACTCTTTCTATGTTTTCATTTTTCAATATATCTGGTAGCTGGTAGTTACCTAGATCCCCCCCCCCCCCCTTATTGCAGCCTCAACCTTTACATTTATACCTGAAATATACTCATTTTCAATAAACCAGAGTGATAAAGAAGTGTCAAATCGCCTGGAGGTCGATTTCATTGACTGGAGTGTGGTGTTTAGGGGTAAGCGTAAAAAGGCACATTTGCTGAAACGGACCACGTTTTGAGATGGGAAAAGCTGAATAACATAAAATCTACAGGATGTAGCGAAAAAATTATGCAAGTAAAAGTTTAAGGATATAACATTTTCAATAAAATGAGACCCATCGCAAGTCTCCAGGACGAATGGTTACTATGTTATGAGGAAAAGAAATGTATTTTTATGAAACAAAGTGAGTTTTTCTGATCTTCAACCTCAATGCGGCACGGGTTAACGTTATCTGATCGACCTAAAACTTTGCGAATCTCATTTTCTAGTCAAATGGCACCTTTTAGGGGGTTGCCAGAAGTGATTTTCTCAAAAAAAATTTTGCCTATTACCTTGTGGTCACAAGAAGTCAACTTTCGAAATTCAATCGTGGCAACCACTTAAAAGGTGCCATTTGACTAGAAAATGAGATTCCCAAAGTTTTAGGTCGATCGGATAACATTAACCCGTGCCGCATCGAGGTTGAAGTTTAGAAAAACTCACTTTTTTTCATAAAAATATTATTTCTTTCCTCATACCATAGTAACCATTTGTCCTAGAGACTTGAAATTGGTCTTATTTTATTTGACATGTTATCTTCTTCAACTTTTACTCCAATACTTTTTTCGCTAGATCCTATAGATTTTATGTTATTCAGCTTTTCCCATCTCAAAACGTGGTCCGTTTCAGCAAATGTGCCTTTTTATGCACAGGTACCCCTAAAAACCACACGCCAGTCAATGAAATCGACCTCTAGGCATCCATTAAAAAACGTGAAACTTGATTAAAGTTACTAATTTTGCATCTAATACTCGTATTATCATCATGTAGACTAGTTTTGTATTTAGTTTGGTCGAACTTAGGCCACCCAACTTGAAATTTTTTGAAAACGCTAGGTTCAGGACCAGTGGTCGAGCCTATCTTGCTATCAAACACGGCTTTCAAAATAATTTCCAAAATATGATGACGGCATGCTAAGTACAAAATTTCTTTTTGCAATAATTGCTCCAGCAAAACACAAGCCCCCCTAACCCGACCAGTATTTGCAGCTGTGGTGTCAAAGCACATTGCTTGAATTTTGTCTGCTGCACCCCACTCTTCAATGGCTCCAAATACCGCCTGGGTTTGCAAGGTTTTCTGATCTTCAACCTCAATGCGTGTGATTTTCTCAAAAAAAATTTTGCCTATTACCTTGTGGTCACAAGAAGTCAACTTTCGAAATTCAATCGTGGCAACCACTTAAAAGGTGCCATTTGACTAGAAAATGAGATTCCCAAAGTTTTAGGTCGATCGGATAACATTAACCCGTGCCGCATCGAGGTTGAAGTTTAGAAAAACTCACTTTTTTTCATAAAAATATTATTTCTTTCCTCATACCATAGTAACCATTTGTCCTAGAGACTTGAAATTGGTCTTATTTTATTTGACATGTTATCTTCTTCAACTTTTACTCCAATACTTTTTTCGCTAGATCCTATAGATTTTATGTTATTCAGCTTTTCCCATCTCAAAACGTGGTCCGTTTCAGCAAATGTGCCTTTTTATGCACAGGTACCCCTAAAAACCACACGCCAGTCAATGAAATCGACCTCTAGGCATCCATTAAAAAACGTGAAACTTGATTAAAGTTACTAATTTTGCATCTAATACTCGTATTATCATCATGTAGACTAGTTTTGTATTTAGTTTGGTCGAACTTAGGCCACCCAACTTGAAATTTTTTGAAAACGCTAGGTTCAGGACCAGTGGTCGAGCCTATCTTGCTATCAAACACGGCTTTCAAAATAATTTCCAAAATATGATGACGGCATGCTAAGTACAAAATTTCTTTTTGCAATAATTGCTCCAGCAAAACACAAGCCCCCCTAACCCGACCAGTATTTGCAGCTGTGGTGTCAAAGCACATTGCTTGAATTTTGTCTGCTGCACCCCACTCTTCAATGGCTCCAAATACCGCCTGGGCTTGCAAGAGTCCAGTACTATTTTCGAGTTGAGGAACTCCGATCAACTGTTCCTCATCTCCACTACTAATCAAGATCCCTACTCTTTCTATGTTTTCATTTTTCAATATATCTGGTAGCTGGTAGTTACCTAGATCCCCCCCCCCCTTATTGCAGCCTCAACCTTTACATTTATACCTGAAATATACTCATTTTCAATAAACCAGAGTGATAAAGAAGTGTCAAATCGCCTGGAGGTCGATTTCATTGACTGGAGTGTGGTGTTTAGGGGTAAGCGTAAAAAGGCACATTTGCTGAAACGGACCACGTTTTGAGATGGGAAAAGCTGAATAACATATAATCTACAGGATGTAGCGAAAAAATTATGCAAGTAAAAGTTTAAGGATATAACATTTTCAATAAAATGAGACCCATCGCAAGTCTCCAGGACGAATGGTTACTATGTTATGAGGAAAAGAAATGTATTTTTATGAAACAAAGTGAGTTTTTCTGATCTTCAACCTCAATGCGGCACGGGTTAACGTTATCTGATCGACCTAAAACTTTGCGAATCTCATTTTCTAGTCAAATGGCACCTTTTAGGGGGTTGCCAGAAGTGATTTTCTCAAAAAAAATTTTGCCTATTACCTTGTGGTCACAAGAAGTCAACTTTCGAAATTCAATCGTGGCAACCACTTAAAAGGTGCCATTTGACTAGAAAATGAGATTCCCAAAGTTTTAGGTCGATCGGATAACATTAACCCGTGCCGCATCGAGGTTGAAGTTTAGAAAAACTCACTTTTTTTCATAAAAATATTATTTCTTTCCTCATAACATAGTAACCATTTGTCCTAGAGACTTGAAATTGGTCTTATTTTATTTGACATGTTATCTTCTTCAACTTTTTTTTACTCCAATACTTTTTTCGCTAGATCCTATAGATTTTATGTTATTCAGCTTTTCCCATCTCAAAACGTGGTCCGTTTCAGCAAATGTGCCTTTTTATGCACAGGTACCCTTAAAAACCACACGCCAGTCAATGAAATCGACCTCTAGGCATCCATTAAAAAACGTGAAACTTGATTAAAGTTACTAATTTTGCATCTAATACTCGTATTATCATCATGTAGACTAGTTTTGTATTTAGTTTGGTCGAACTTAGGCCACCCAACTTGAAATTTTTTGAAAACGCTAGGTTCAGGACCAGTGGTCGAGCCTATCTTGCTATCAAACACGGCTTTCAAAATAATTTCCAAAATATGATGACGGCATGCTAAGTACAAAATTTCTTTTTGCAATAATTGCTCCAGCAAAACACAAGCCCCCCTAACCCGACCAGTATTTGCAGCTGTGGTGTCAAAGCACATTGCTTGAATTTTGTCTGCTGCACCCCACTCTTCAATGGCTCCAAATACCGCCTGGGTTTGCAAGGTTTTCTGATCTTCAACCTCAATGCGTGTGATTTTCTCAAAAAAAATTTTGCCTATTACCTTGTGGTCACAAGAAGTCAACTTTCGAAATTCAATCGTGGCAACCACTTAAAAGGTGCCATTTGACTAGAAAATGAGATTCCCAAAGTTTTAGGTCGATCGGATAACATTAACCCGTGCCGCATCGAGGTTGAAGTTTAGAAAAACTCACTTTTTTTCATAAAAATATTATTTCTTTCCTCATACCATAGTAACCATTTGTCCTAGAGACTTGAAATTGGTCTTATTTTATTTGACATGTTATCTTCTTCAACTTTTACTCCAATACTTTTTTCGCTAGATCCTATAGATTTTATGTTATTCAGCTTTTCCCATCTCAAAACGTGGTCCGTTTCAGCAAATGTGCCTTTTTATGCACAGGTACCCCTAAAAACCACACGCCAGTCAATGAAATCGACCTCTAGGCATCCATTAAAAAACGTGAAACTTGATTAAAGTTACTAATTTTGCATCTAATACTCGTATTATCATCATGTAGACTAGTTTTGTATTTAGTTTGGTCGAACTTAGGCCACCCAACTTGAAATTTTTTGAAAACGCTAGGTTCAGGACCAGTGGTCGAGCCTATCTTGCTATCAAACACGGCTTTCAAAATAATTTCCAAAATATGATGACGGCATGCTAAGTACAAAATTTCTTTTTGCAATAATTGCTCCAGCAAAACACAAGCCCCCCTAACCCGACCAGTATTTGCAGCTGTGGTGTCAAAGCACATTGCTTGAATTTTGTCTGCTGCACCCCACTCTTCAATGGCTCCAAATACCGCCTGGGCTTGCAAGAGTCCAGTACTATTTTCGAGTTGAGGAACTCCGATCAACTGTTCCTCATCTCCACTACTAATCAAGATCCCTACTCTTTCTATGTTTTCATTTTTCAATATATCTGGTAGCTGGTAGTTACCTAGATCCCCCCCCCCCCCCTTATTGCAGCCTCAACCTTTACATTTATACCTGAAATATACTCATTTTCAATAAACCAGAGTGATAAAGAAGTGTCAAATCGCCTGGAGGTCGATTTCATTGACTGGAGTGTGGTGTTTAGGGGTAAGCGTAAAAAGGCACATTTGCTGAAACGGACCACGTTTTGAGATGGGAAAAGCTGAATAACATAAAATCTACAGGATGTAGCGAAAAAATTATGCAAGTAAAAGTTTAAGGATATAACATTTTCAATAAAATGAGACCCATCGCAAGTCTCCAGGACGAATGGTTACTATGTTATGAGGAAAAGAAATGTATTTTTATGAAACAAAGTGAGTTTTTCTGATCTTCAACCTCAATGCGGCACGGGTTAACGTTATCTGATCGACCTAAAACTTTGCGAATCTCATTTTCTAGTCAAATGGCACCTTTTAGGGGGTTGCCAGAAGTGATTTTCTCAAAAAAAATTTTGCCTATTACCTTGTGGTCACAAGAAGTCAACTTTCGAAATTCAATCGTGGCAACCACTTAAAAGGTGCCATTTGACTAGAAAATGAGATTCCCAAAGTTTTAGGTCGATCGGATAACATTAACCCGTGCCGCATCGAGGTTGAAGTTTAGAAAAACTCACTTTTTTTCATAAAAATATTATTTCTTTCCTCATAACATAGTAACCATTTGTCCTAGAGACTTGAAATTGGTCTTATTTTATTTGACATGTTATCTTCTTCAACTTTTTTTTACTCCAATACTTTTTTCGCTAGATCCTATAGATTTTATGTTATTCAGCTTTTCCCATCTCAAAACGTGGTCCGTTTCAGCAAATGTGCCTTTTTATGCACAGGTACCCCTAAAAACCACACGCCAGTCAATGAAATCGACCTCTAGGCATCCATTAAAAAACGTGAAACTTGATTAAAGTTACTAATTTTGCATCTAATACTCGTATTATCATCATGTAGACTAGTTTTGTATTTAGTTTGGTCGAACTTAGGCCACCCAACTTGAAATTTTTTGAAAACGCTAGGTTCAGGACCAGTGGTCGAGCCTATCTTGCTATCAAACACGGCTTTCAAAATAATTTCCAAAATATGATGACGGCATGCTATGTACAAAATTTCTTTTTGCAGTAATTGCTCCAGCAAAACACAAGCCCCCCTAACCCGACCAGTATTTGCAGCTGTGGTGTCAAAGCACATTGCTTGAATTTTGTCTGCTGCACCCCACTCTTCAATGGCTCCAAATACCGCCTGGGCTTGCAAGAGTCCAGTACTATTTTCGAGTTGAGGAACTCCGATCAACTGTTCCTCATCTCCACTACTAATCAAGATCCCTACTCTTTCTATGTTTTCATTTTTCAATATATCTGGTAGCTGGTAGTTACCTAGATCCCCCCCCCCCCCTTATTGCAGCCTCAACCTTTACATTTATACCTGAAATATACTCATTTTCAATAAACCAGAGTGATAAAGAAGTGTCAAATCGCCTGGAGGTCGATTTCATTGACTGGAGTGTGGTGTTTAGGGGTAAGCGTAAAAAGGCACATTTGCTGAAACGGACCACGTTTTGAGATGGGAAAAGCTGAATAACATAAAATCTACAGGATGTAGCGAAAAAATTATGCAAGTAAAAGTTTAAGGATATAACATTTTCAATAAAATGAGACCCATCGCAAGTCTCCAGGACGAATGGTTACTATGTTATGAGGAAAAGAAATGTATTTTTATGAAACAAAGTGAGTTTTTCTGATCTTCAACCTCAATGCGGCACGGGTTAACGTTATCTGATCGACCTAAAACTTTGCGAATCTCATTTTCTAGTCAAATGGCACCTTTTAGGGGGTTGCCAGAAGTGATTTTCTCAAAAAAAATTTTGCCTATTACCTTGTGGTCACAAGAAGTCAACTTTCGAAATTCAATCGTGGCAACCACTTAAAAGGTGCCATTTGACTAGAAAATGAGATTCCCAAAGTTTTAGGTCGATCGGATAACATTAACCCGTGCCGCATCGAGGTTGAAGTTTAGAAAAACTCACTTTTTTTCATAAAAATATTATTTCTTTCCTCATAACATAGTAACCATTTGTCCTAGAGACTTGAAATTGGTCTTATTTTATTTGACATGTTATCTTCTTCAACTTTTTTTTACTCCAATACTTTTTTCGCTAGATCCTATAGATTTTATGTTATTCAGCTTTTCCCATCTCAAAACGTGGTCCGTTTCAGCAAATGTGCCTTTTTATGCACAGGTACCCCTAAAAACCACACGCCAGTCAATGAAATCGACCTCTAGGCATCCATTAAAAAACGTGAAACTTGATTAAAGTTACTAATTTTGCATCTAATACTCGTATTATCATCATGTAGACTAGTTTTGTATTTAGTTTGGTCGAACTTAGGCCACCCAACTTGAAATTTTTTGAAAACGCTAGGTTCAGGACCAGTGGTCGAGCCTATCTTGCTATCAAACACGGCTTTCAAAATAATTTCCAAAATATGATGACGGCATGCTAAGTACAAAATTTCTTTTTGCAATAATTGCTCCAGCAAAACACAAGCCCCCCTAACCCGACCAGTATTTGCAGCTGTGGTGTCAAAGCACATTGCTTGAATTTTGTCTGCTGCACCCCACTCTTCAATGGCTCCAAATACCGCCTGGGCTTGCAAGAGTCCAGTACTATTTTCGAGTTGAGGAACTCCGATCAACTGTTCCTCATCTCCACTACTAATCAAGATCCCTACTCTTTCTATGTTTTCATTTTTCAATATATCTGGTAGCTGGTAGTTACCTAGATCCCCCCCCCCCCCCCCTTATTGCAGCCTCAACCTTTACATTTATACCTGAAATATACTCATTTTCAATAAACCAGAGTGATAAAGAAGTGTCAAATCGCCTAGGGGTCGATTTCATCGACTGGAGTGTGGTTTTTAGGGGTATGCATAAAACGGCACATTTGCTGAAACGGACCACGTTTTGAGATGGGAAAAGCTGAATAACATAAAATCCATAGGATGTAGCGAAAAAATTATGCAAGTAAAAGTTGAAGAAGATAACATTTTCAATAAAATGAGACCAATCTCAAGTCTCTAGGACAAATGGTTACTATGTTGTGAGGAAAAGATTCTTTGCTGAGCGAATACATAGGTGTATTATTCACAGAATAATAAACCAAAAACAATGAACCGTTTAAAGAACCTACATTAATAAGTAACGGAAATAACACATACGAGTAGATAACATTGTTTACCATAACATGTGACACATCAGTCACCTAATATTAGTTACCGAAATACTCCGTTGTTTTCCGTGTCTTCTCTGCCCACCAACCATCCTTGTCACCAATCCCATACTAGAAACGTCCAGCAATACAAGGCTATGCTCCTTTTGCACACAAAACTAACAATCTGTGTTTTCTTGCTTTTGCTTTTATAGTTTCCAGACTACATTTAACCCGTTATTTTGGCAGGATAATCCTCCCAAACCTTCCATTCTCTGCGTTTTTTAACCTATGTTATCTGATTTTTGTGTTTAATATTTTCTTGAATGAGTAATTGCCAAAAAATCGTGAGTGATGGTAGGAACCTAAACGCTTTTCAAAAAAATCACTTAATATCTACCTATTCAATAAATGAGTCAAAAATCATGTTCAAATGGCTATGGCTGATTTCTAATGCCAATTGAATGTATTTAATAAAAACATTTTTAAAAAATCATGTTCAACTGTGTGGATATCCCGTAACATTCTGCATCAAAGACCTGGTCTTAAGCATTCACAAAAAATTTCCCATTCTTGTCTCTCCTTTGGAAGTTCTTTTCGCTCCTTTGGAAGTAAATCCTTATTTTGATCGTTCATCAATATTATTGTTACCATTTCTCATAAGGGTTATCACTGTAATTTGTACAACATTTATCATCTTATGTAGTCTGCAGTTCAATTTCCTTGTATACTTGGTATTTATTACCGCAACGCCTGGAGACCGTGCGGAAACCGCAGAGTGAGTAAGCGTTGAAAAATTCACTCTAGCACCTAAATTGAAGGGGCTCTTAGGTGGCATCTAAAAGAAGAACCTCATGTTGGTGAAACAAACGTTTGATGCAGTGGGCACAGCCACCAAGATGTAAGAAAATCGGTCATTCAACGTGCTATGTAGGAATGGGCATTGATAATGTAACATCTAGCCACTTCAATTATCGATAATGAAATACTGGTGGTGCATTTTCAAATTTGAATATTCATATGATTATGTACTGTACAGCAATAAGAAGCTATATATAATTAGCATCTTCCTGTCAAATGAAAGTGTTATTCGAATAAGGAGAAATTTCAAGATTCACATAGATACAGCGATGGGACAATGTATAAAAATATAACTACCATTTCAGACCTTATCCAACCTATATATCCAACATAAAAATAGCCTAAGTGATTTTGACAAAACGTTGATAAGTCATTTAAAAATTAATAGCCAGTTCACTGGTTTCCATCATCGATATTATCGATTTCGTTGTTCTGATTTAATTTCTTCTTGCTATTGTTGTTACGATTATTGAACATTTTTATTGTTATTATCGTTATTGCATGCATTTTTTAAATTGTTATTGGCATTCGTAGAACGTGTAACTTGGTATCGTTATTTTATTTATTTTCGTTATTGTTGTCGAAGTTTTTAAAACATCTAAAAAATTTTATTCTTGCTACCTTTTTTTGGTTCATACTGTCTTCCAAAATCTTTTTTTAATTAAAGAAAAAACGCTGCAAATTATTATATAGCGGCTTATTATTTACCTTTATAGATGCTTCTTCGTAGATCGCTGTTTTCTGTGGTCCATACCTACCCTCGAGCTCCCCCCCCAGGAAAGCACTGAACCGAGTAGTGGCGAGTAGTACTGGAGCCGGCCCGGGAATTACAGTTTCATACAAATGCGCAGGATTCAATAATTCAATCATTAATATTATTTCTTGTTAATCATGAAGCGTAGCGTTTGTTAAAGTTGCAAAAGAAATGCAATAATATCTTCAAATGAAACAATATCACTGAACAACCAGCTCGACTTCATACAGCCATCCTTGATTAATATCAGGTGTTCCCCAGCAATGATATCTGGGCTGGATTTCTCAGTCAGTTTTTCGTTACCCGTGTTCAAGAGTAACAACAATCTTAAAACTGAGAACAACCCTCAAAACGGCAATGGAAAATAACGGCCGTCAAATCCAGCAGGATATTTGTCGCCAAGGAACTTCGAAATGACGGTCCGGTGACAGTGATACATGCTGGGCTTTTTCCCGCTATTATATATCTAATAGTTTTAGCGTGCCATTCGGGACCAATTTGGTAATCCAAAGCAGCCCCTCTAACTCTACTCGCTCTGCTGATTTGTTTACCCACAGTAAACTTGGCCACTACTGCCATATAACTTTCTGCCAAGTTACTTGTGTCATTTGACAATAAATAGTGAATTTTCAATAGTACAGGGCAAGTGCCACTTGTATTTTACGAAGTAAAATAATAGTTACATCATCAAACACCTTCCCGTTTCAAGGGGTTTGAACAGTTTTTACATTTCTATGGTCGCCAAAAATGAGATCTGGCCCATTAGTTAAATCTATCCTTAAATCTTCTACTAGACCGGTGGATTTCGAATTGTGCGCGATTGCACCTCTCGCCCACGCTTTCAGCCACTTTATAACAGAGTTGGTTAACATTTTAGAGTAAGTCCGGGAATCTTTTTGCAAACCACAAAGCCGTTTTGTATAATTTTTGATCACGTGATCGGCGCATTCAATTATTGTCATATTGCGTCCATACGAAACATTTTGAGAAATTTTGACAAATGCACTGGAGACCCCATCCCCTATCATATACCTATGTACCTATATTATGCTCCATGGTGCTTTTCACATATCAAGGAACTTTCTTCCGTGTCTGTCTGTGTACAATCCCTGATGAAGGCAATGAGTGCCAGAAAAAAGCGAGCTGAAATTTAGAGGGCAGGTGCAGGTCGGGTCACTGATAGTCCCAAATCAAAATCATTTAAAAAATACTCTAAGCTTTGTTAGCGCATGCGTGAACGTGCAATCCTTGTACAGCCCACAACTACCTTATAATCGTAGCAAAGAATTCAAATTTGGAGGGTGGATCTAGAATCAAACACTGAAGGTTCCATATGAGTTTCACCAAATTATAACGGTAGTATTCTGTTGAACACATGGAAATAGAATTATGTAGCCAATTCCTTATAACGTTATTTTACATTCTTGTTATTGTTATTCCAATAGCAAGTTATTAGCAAGTTAGTTAGCTATGATGAGGTTCTTGACCGCTGGAATAAGTAAGGTAGGCCGAACCTCAGGAACCTCCTACCTTAGTTATTTTTTATGTACTTGTATTCTTGTTATTATTATTCTATTGATATTTTTATTGCATTTGAATTATTGCTGTTGCTATTATATTGACATTCTCAACATATTTGTTATCTTCGGTCGTTGTCAGTATGATACGTCCATAGGCGTCACTTGTGAACCTCGAAACTGATAATATATAGTTGTGGCAATACATAGTTATCGAGTGCAATTTTGCCTGAATCTTTTATTGAACTTCCTTCATTTTACGGCGATTTTTTGTTATGGCTTCATAGGGTTTGGTGGACTATGAGAACCCTGCAAATCATTAGTTACTGAATGGCTTATTATGGAAATTCCAGTCACATAAGTACCTACTTAGAAAGTAATAATTTCGAAAATGAAATCATAGTAAGAAAACTAGATACCAGTCAGATGCTAAAAACCAAACGCCCTTCTTGATACCCTGACAGGTGGGCCCAGGTAGAGGATTAGAGGGCTAACAATAGGCCCCATTGTTATAGTGATTTTCCAAGATGCCGTTCGATCTAATGATCCGATCTTCAATCTGAAAGCGGATTTGAATTCTTCGATTTTTTTCCTACAAAAGTACTAGTTGCTTTTTTTTTAAAGATTGAAATTAAGTAAAATAATTTCGGGAACTCCATGAAAAAAATTTTAAAATTCAAAACTGAATGTCCGCACTTGTGGTTGTTTATAACGATTACAGAACATTTTACAGATTGAAAATCGGTTGACCGGTTCAAGAGATAAACCGAATATTGGATTGGCTCATTTTGAAGCACAACGTGGTAGCGGTTCTTGGAACTAAACCCGGGACATTTACCCTTAAATCGTCCGATCGTCGGAAATACTCGGTTTTTCACAAAACTGTTGTTGAAAGAAGCGAATGGGTACCGGAATCGGAGTGGGTATTCCAATTATTAATTTTAATAGGAAAATTAATGAGCAGTGGCGCGGCGTGGCTAGGATGGCGAACAATGATGGACTGGTATTAAAATCTAAAGGGTAGTTTCCGCTAGTGTAAGAAGTAATATTACCATACCTTCCGGAGGAAACGTAAATAGCACACACAAGACACTCCTCCTGATTTTGCCCTAACTCATAATTCACTACTAGTTATTATTATAATCTTAATTGCCATATTACAATAAATTGATAGTAAGTTAGAGTTTACCATAGAAATAAGTTAGTCTTTAAGTTACACCAGATATTACTTGTATGACCCCTACAACTGTTTGTAGCTAAGGTCCAATTAGAATAGGATTAGTTTTAAACTCTTCCCACAAGACAGGACAGACCATTCCCTTTACTTCCTTTGTTCCCCTAACGCCAAAACACCTTTCACTTCCTTTGTTCTCTTAGACACCTCCCACTTCCCCCTGCACATAAATAGGGACCAGCTGACGAACTGACTCCAGTATTCTCTCGACGGCCCGATGATGATGTCCTTACATCGAAAGCGCTCGCCTCCATTACTCAACCAGCTAGTGAAGGTATGGTAATATTAATGATGGACTGGTTTCAGCGGTGAACTGGTGAAGGAGAAGGGATCTGATGTAATGATCAATCTTGAAGGGAACTGAGTGATTTAGTCGGAATCATGTGAAGCCTATAGGGACGCTGCGCACACCATTATACATATCCTTTTGTAAGGGGCAGATCGTCAATGTTTATACAGACCTTGGCCATGTTCGTGGAGGAGGCCAGGAGCTCTGGTATAGATCACATCGAGTCCGTGTTACCCAGTATATTTACGTGAGCCATCTGCGGATTTGAAGCCGAATATTTGCGAGGACGTCTGCAATAATACCTACTACACGTGAATTACAGACATTCACCGCAATTTCCAGGAACTGAGTCACTAATACAGAAACTATTTCCCAGTAATTATTTGGCGACATCGACTTGCATCTCAGTTATGGAACCCAAGATTACTCTGCTAACAATGGAAGAAGAATAAAACAGCAAGGAAAAGATAAGTGGACTTGTGAAGTTGAACCGAAAAAATTATAAAACTTGGTCATTCAATCTGCGATTAGAATTGGAAGACCAAAATTTATGGGAAATCGTCTCCACTGAAGATGACACAAAATTTGCAACATTCTCAGAGGAGAAAAGCCTTCAGACTGATTGCAAGGACTATTGCAGAAGAATTACAGCAAGACATATTGGATTTAACTTGCCCTCGGAACCTCTGGAGGAAGTTAGCTTCAAGATTTCAAGCTATAACACGATTGCGAAGACTTCGAGCATCCAAAAGTTGAGAATGTTACCAAATGAAGACATGGAGTCGTACGTAAATAGAATAATGGGGTATGCTTCGGAAATTGTGAAGGCAGGGAGTACTAAAACAGATTATGAACAAATTTACAACGCAATGATAAATGGTTTACCTGATGAATATGAAACATTGATCAGTGTTATAAGTACTTTTAAAAACGTCGAGTATATCCCAGAAAAACTACAAAGCTTGCTTCGTGGAGAATACGAAAGGAAAACTCTAAAGAAACAGGAAGATGTTTCTCAGGAAACCCAATGCTTTATTTGTCCGAAGGAATTCGGATGGTAAAACTCTTGATCGCACTAAACGATTCGATAGTCCACGAAAATGCTTCATATAAAGAGCTGAGTAATCAGAAGTCAGTTTCATTGGCATCAAATGCTAGTCAGCAAAATTGTAGGTATGGGTATTGTAGCATTTACGTCTAGAACCAACTCTGAGGAATTTAATATAAAATTACGTGATGACTTCCATGTTCCTGATTTTACTTTCCGGTTGTTATCAATCGCAAAAATGGAAATGAAAGGTTGTAATATTATGATCAAAGGTGGAAAATGTGGAGTTTTTGACGGAAAAGATATAGTCCTCGAAGCTGTTCGAGGGGATTCAAACTTATATGCATTGAAGACCCATAATGCCAATAATTTGAGAGAGAAGAAGAGTGACGAGAACACGACAAGTCTACACGTTAAACATTGGCATGAAAGAATAGGCCATGTCAACGCAGATACTAACAAGTTAATGCATAACAAGGAATTGGTCGTAGGACTGTATGAGGGAACATTGAAAGCAACAGAAGGATTATGCGAACCGTGTATGAAAGGTCAAAGCAAAAGAAAACCTTTTTCTAAACTTGGAAAACAGTTCACTACTCACTTACTTGAACTCATTCACTCCGACGTATGTGGACCAATTCCATTGAATCAAATGGTAAATATCGTTATTTTGAAAAATTTATTGACGATTTTTCCGGACGTGCTGTGAGTTTCTTCCTTAAATGGAAAGATGAGGTTTTGGAGTGCTTCAAGAAGTTCAAAGTAATGGCGGAGAAACAGACAGGTCACTATATCAAGTGTTTGAGAAGCGGCAACGAAAAATAATACATGAAACAAGACATTTGAGGAATTTTTAGATAGTCAGGGAATCCTTCGACAGTTGTCTGCCCCGTACAGTCCCCAGCAAAATGGACTTGCTGAGAGATACAGCAGAACAATGCTAGACTTGACAAGATCATTGCTTGTTGCAGCAAATGCACCGAAAACATTCTGGGCAGAAGCTGTAAGTACAGCATGTTACATTCGAAATAGGTGCCCAACTTTGGACAGTAATAAAATTCCAGAGGAGATATGGACAGGAAGAAAGATAAGTGTCAGACACTTACGACCATTTGGTTGCAAAGTTTTTTTCCACGTACGCAAAGAAAGAAGAACAAAATTAGACGATAGATCAAGCATGGGAATGCTAGTAGGCCAGCGATACAAAAAGATACCGTGTTTGGGATATCAAAAATAGGAAAGTAATCACCAGTAGAGATGTAATATTTGAAGAAGGAACATAACCATTTAAAACGATTTTAGATAAAGTTGATTACAACGAATTTGACGAATTTGATCATGAATACGAATATGACAATGTTGGAGCGAAAAATGACCAAATAGATAGTAAAATACCACAGGATGAATGTGTTACAATAGATTACATACAAAATCATCACAAAACGGAAACGATAGAGGGTACGAATGTCCAAGTAATAAGTGAAGAATTGGACTACATGAATACGGAAGTAGTGAATGAAGATTCAGATGAACAGGATGTTGAAAAAACGACAAATCAAATACAAGAAGAAGAATCGTTAGGAGAGCAAAGCGAAATAGTGAAAAATTATGAAATTTCTGGAGAGGTGAGAAACGGAAGACATGAGATGAAATTGAGAGATCGCAGCACTATAAAAATACCAAACCGATACTGTTCCCTCTCAACAACGAAAATCTTCGAACCGAAGACATACAAACAGGCAATGGAAGGATCAGACTACGAATTATGGAAGGCAGCAATTAACGAGGAGTTGTCCTCATTAAGCGCCATGAAAGTATGGGAATTAGCCGATCTGCCGCCTGGAAAAACGGCTATTGGTTGTAAATGGGTCTTCAAGGTGAAATTTTTGGCAGATGGTACAACTGAAAGATGTTGATTATGAGGAGACATATACAGCCCGGTTATGAGCTTACTTGCTGTTCGACTCATCCTGGAGCTGGCAGTGAACAATGATTGGAAGATCCACCAAATGGATGTCAAAACTGCCGACCTCAATGGCGAACTAAAAGAAGAGATATACATGGTGCAGCCTGAGGGCACAGTGAGCGCTGGTTCGGAAGGTAAGGTTTGTCGATTATTGAAAAGCTTATACGGTCTCAAGCAATCTGGTAGATCGTGGTATGAGACATTGGATAGAAAACTTCTTGTGGAAGGAATGAGCAAATGCAAAGCTGAGCCGTGTATATATTTTCGTGATACAGTATTAGCAAAAATTATTGTTCTAGCATACGTAGATTATTTGATAATAATTTCAACAAATGACAAAGGAATTGAAGAAACAAAAGCAATGTTGAGGAGAAGTTTCGAAATGAAAGATTTAGGAGAATTAAGGTATATATTAGGAATATAAATCAAGAAAAGGCAGAATGGTTCTATTGCTCTCAATCAATCGAAATACATAGACGAAATACTGAATGAATTTAAGATGATTCATTGCAGGCCTGTGACGACCCCAATGGACCCAAAACAACAGTTGAATAAAACGCAATCCCCAAAAACGAAAGAGGAGAAGGAATTTATGGCTGAATAACCCTACTGGAGATTAGTAGGAAAACTAATGTACTTAGCACAAGCTTCCAGGCCAGATTTGGCATTATTGGTGTCAAACTAGGACAGTTTGCCGCAAATCCGGGCCGAATTCATTGGGCAGCAGGGAAGAGAGCCCTCAGATACTTAAATGGTACTTTAGACCAAGAGCTAACAATAAGTAAAGGCGGTGAGGAAATTTTAGTGTTATCGGATTCTGATTGGGCTGGTTCAGTTTACGACAGAAGGTCGACAACAGGGTTTGTCATCCAACTTGAAGGAACATCAATCATGCAAAAACATGCTGGTTTTTGTTAATTGGAAATGCAATGAACAAAATTCAGTGGCTCTCTCGACCATGGAGGCAGAGCTTGTGGCCTTATCCTCCTGTTGCGTTGAGATGATTTGGTTAAATTATATTTTGAAGGAACTGGAATACCCAGTGGAAGGTGAACCTGTTATCCGATGCGATAACCAATCCGCTATAAATTTCGCAAAGGGGAATAGCGTCAATTCACACACTCGACACATATATATCAAATACCATTTCGTTCGCGATTTGATCAAATTTCAAATTGATGTATATACCTACAGTGGACAACGCAGCGGATCTTCTGACGAAGGCATTAACACGGCAGAAGAATGAATTCTTCAAGAATGTTTTACTGGGAGAGAGAAGGAGAGGCTAAGAAAAGGGAGAAGAAGAAGGCAGAGCCTGATACACTCCACATGAAGATCATGCGATGAGGTTCCACGGATGGATTGTATTGTTGTTCATGTCAAATTTTCATTATAACTTGTGATATCGTTGAACTGTGTTGATGCTCAAGTAAAATTTATAACAACCATACACTCGTCCGTGCGCTGGAGCGTCCGGCTGACAGGCGCAGGCGCATTTGCAACCAATTCCCTGTACCTCTGCCGCGCCACCCTCGCTTCTTCTCCTGCCCGCCAGCCATAACCCGTCAGTCACAAGAGCGTGTTCACTCAACTGGTAGTGGGCTTTGTGAATGGCACACAGGCAACAACAAATCGAAAGATTTTCTTACGCCGAAGAGGGAGGTGGAATCAGACGGCGACCAAACTTTCCAAGATTCTTTTGCAAAAAGGCGTTTGATGGAGGATGAGGATATGGAGATGAGGCAGGTAGGGCAGATAACTGTTGAGGAGCTGAATGAAATAATGAAACAAACCATGAATGAAGTCATTGACAAATGTAAATTGGCTACGAAGGAGGACAAATTAACAAACAACAACAAAAAAACAACAAATTAATGCGTATCAAAAAAGAGCAAGCCCAAGAAGTTCCAAACTTGAAGGTATCTCTGAGGACCGACACTCTACTCGTCGATGGTTCGCCATTCACGTGGATCTGTAAGCTGCAGTCGAAGTTTTGAAGGAGGAGCCACCAACTAGGGAAGCATCGAGCAAGAATAAATGACAAGTACCTCACCCCGATACAACTGAAAATGGAAGCGTAACGAAACCCATGTACTTGACTGTGAACCACCCAAAAAAATTGTATTGCAATAATACAATTAAATTCAAAATAATTGTTTACAATATAAATGGTTTAAAAAGCTGTATTGAAAATCACGAATTCATGAGTTATATTAAGCAATTTGATGTTACACTGCTGTATGAAACACACATTGAAAGCTTCGAAATAGATCACTATAAAAAATACTTTGACGATTTCGAGACTTTATGGCACTCGGCTTCCAGGATATCAAGATTTGGTCAGAGTAGTGGGGGCAATTTATACGGGATTAAAAGGCGAAGTCAGGGGTTCCCTGCAAGATCTTGCAGAATCAATGATATCGATGTTGTGCAGGTTGGGCGAGCTCAGACTCTGCATGTAATACCGACGACCTACATGAAAGAGACCAGCTGGGAGGCACAGTTCGGTAGTATTGAGCAGCTTATAGCGTCTAATAATTCTTTAAAATGGTTGCTTACTGGTGACTGGAATGCTAGAATGGGGGACCTGCAGAGCATCCCAGTGGGGGTGGCTCTACCTAGAGTATCTTTACAACGCATTTTGAAGGACCATGCTAGGGATGCTAGGGCACAAAATTGAGAAACCTCTGCGATAATCAGGGCTTGGCCGTGCTTAATGGTCGCATTTCGAGAGACGAGAGGGGCGAATTCACGTTCACTGGAGGGAGAGAAAGATTGGCTGAATTTAACTTTGAGTGGGCCGCGATGGGTGTGATGTGAAGTGGGAACATGGTAATGGCTGAAGTGAAATAGTGCAACAACAATAAAGAACGGGAAAACTTAGGGATTAAAAAATAAAATAAAATAAATAAAATTGCATTGAACCGAACTGGAATGACTTATGTAACAATCTGAACTGAATATTTTGATAATTGCTTTTTTATTTTTGTGTACTTGTAGCGGCCTATCTCCGCCAAACGGCTAATATACCATGGCGTATTAAATGTACTTAATATTTTGTTGTTTTGAATTTTCAAATATATACACTTGATCTGATCTATCTATCTATCTATATCTATCCTGTGAGTACCTACCAGTACTGAAGATTCTAAATGTAAGCGAACTGGCGGGTTTCTGTGGAGCAGTCTGGATGTATTGTTGGGGGTTGGTCTATTATTTTAACTATTGAAGCCTAGAATTTGAAAAATCTTTATATCTTAGTACGATAAACATAAAGTAAAGTAAACAACCATTAAAGGCTGAAGCTTTTCGTCCGACTGCCCTGCCAGCGTCGCGGACGAGATCAGAATTCGATCTGCTCATTTCGCTCTTTACTTTACTCATTGCCTCGTCCCCTTGAGTGGAGAGGGGCTCGCCCAACAACGACATGGGTCACCCATCCAAAGTACTAACCACGTTCGGGTGTCTTAACTTCGATGATCTCATAGGAACCGGTTTATTCCACCTGATAAGGCCTGATAAGGGATAAACATATCTAATATGACAGTATGTTTATAACTTGAATCTTATAATCTAAATCTTATTTTATACCTTAAAATATGGTTAATTGATAGTTAGTCTAACTGCATAAATACTACTAGAATTAATTAATAATTTCCTAGTTTTAATGCCCAAGAGCCACTACAAAAGTTGAATGAGAGACTATTTTGAATTGTCAACCCAGATGACAGTTTTAGGGCTATATATGTATTTCAGTTGGGAAAATTTATTATTACAGTGTTTTATTACCTACTACAACTTTTTAATCAGTCAGCATGTTCAGAAACGGATTTATATCGAGATACTGTTTGTGCCTAGGTAGGTACTAATTATTTTGGACTCATTGAAATGGCTTATTTAATTCAAAATGTAGGTTTCCCTACAGTTCTCGTCATATCTTTCAATAGGTTTACTTAATCTTCTTGTCCCAATAAACAAACTGAATGTTTACGTGGGCCGGGGAGGCTGCCCTCCACTCCGCTGAGCCGTAGTGACACATCTCTCCTAGCGGGCGAGACCGCCAGTCGGCCCCCGTCCGCCTTCCCGCCTGTTCGATCCAATCGCTACTCGCTATGTCCTTCACTCGCGTGCTGCCCAAACGCCGGTACGATCCCCCTTCCTTGCGGGCACCTGTTTAGTGAATCAACCCCAAAATTCAACGCCCGTGACCTTGCCAAACAAATAATTTACGGTTTGCTATGAATATTGGTTTCATCGCCTCTACGTAAGTTCATCTCGCTAATTTATAATAATCTGATTCAATTGTACTACGCCGCCTACTTATTTGTAAAATACCTGCGTAATTAGTATGACTGATTTCCGACCTGATCCGTTTAAGACAGAAACCCAGACACCTGAGAGCACAAGCTAGGTATTAATCATTCAGTAGGTAGGTTTCAGGGGCGGGAAAAATAATATACTTTTGTTGAAATAACAAACGGACAAAATACGAAGAATGATATATATATGGTACAACCTACCTACAATTTATTAGTTATTGGATAACTGGTTATAGCCCATCTATAAATCTGGATTATATTAATAAGCCCGGATAATATTGGAAGGGGCCCGTCCGATTAAAGTTCTTCACGTTCGAATTCGTCTGCGACTTCCAACTAAAACGAAACAGTTGGATCGGAAAGTCACTGTGAAGGTTATGAAGCTTTTCCATTTAAATTGACTGGGAGTTGCGAATTTATTTTTCTACAAAATATAATGTAAAATCATCACAAGCTAGAAAAGGGTTAGTTAGCAAGAATCCAGCAATGGACACCCAATTATCCACCAACCAACCACTGGATCAACCACTCGTAATTTTTCATACGTTAACTAGTCCATTTGGATATGTACCGTCAACCGGGGTGGTAGGTATTGATCAATTTTCATTGCAAAACACCGACCAATTCTTCCTTTTTAAATGGAATCTGAACGAAAAACATTCGCTCTTTTAGCATTCGAGAAATGTATTGTTGCATGTATTGTTGTTGTTGTTGTTGTTGTTGTTGTATTGTTGTTTTGTTGTTGTATGTATGTGTTGTTGAAATGTATCTGACTGTTTGAAATTAAAACTTTTCCAAGCATTAAAAAAATTGGGAATGATCCAACCCCTCCCGCAAAACAAAAAAAAAGTTAGAATCGCATTCAGCCTACTTCTGAAATGATATTGATCAATAAAAGATCTTAATAAGTAAATAAATTAATAACTGAAACAAACAAAATAATTTAAAAAGTCTACCCTCATATAGTTTATCCTTGTATCTATAACATGATCGTAAATGATGATAATAATTCAATAACATCTGGATAGTTCGGGATTCGCGCAGACGACAGGTATTGCCCGGTTTTGATAAAATTCATACGGGACCTACCAGGGCTTAGCCCGCAAGTGTCCTCCGAATTTCAGCTCATTACGACCATTCTTTCGGGTGGTTATGGGTGTTACAAGAACTTTTTTTGGCGCATGCGCAGAAATATTTACAAAATATTTTCACCCATAAGTGATCACGCTACCTTGGCACGCTCAGGAGCAATCAGTTTAGTTAGGTAGATAGTTTATTAAGATAATTCAGAAAACAAAAAATAAAGGAACAGTTTTTAAACAACAATGAATTCAAAATTAAGGAACCTCCGAAGGAAGGCTGGGAGTCCCAAATCCATCAGTTGCCCTTTTCATATTTTACTCATTATATTAGTGGTAGGCTGTGGGTCATTTCTTATGGAGTTGAGGGTGGACCACAAAAAGTCGGCTTCTTCCGTATTTTTGTATTAGGTACTCCAACTAGTTTCGCTATTAGGCCTCTTCAGGGAGATCTACAAAGAGCAGGATCGTGATACTTACAGTTTAGTTCCGTTCTATGCTTACATTAGGTGTAGGTAGGTTAAACTGGGTATTGTGCTAGCTAGAGCTCAGCTAACAGTAACATGGATACTCCGATGATTAGATAGGAGTAGGTTCATGTTCCCAGATGCTAAGGGTATAGAGGATAATGGGCTTACCTGGAGGGGAAGCTGTACAGTGCACTCTGGTGTTGAGACGGGCTGGTATGCGAGTATTTCAATTACATAGGTAGGTAGAGCTTATTTGCTAGTACATTATTCTTCTATCTCTCTTACTTTCCAATATTTTTAATAGTTTTTCCTTGATTAGAGGTTGAATTAATTACCTAGGTCTAAGTATCACTGTTTAATTGTTATTCGGAGAATTATCGGTTGAATTGCTCTCATAAATGGGTAACTTCAATTTCTTTTATTCATTACTTTGCTTTTATGCTTAAGTATATAGATATTCTCGAAGGTTTTTCCGGTTAGACATGATGGGTTGTCGTCCTAGTGATGTTACTTGTGAGAAATTTTGATCATATTTCTACATCAACATGTGGTCTAGGACGGTTTTGTGCATTCCATGCGACGTTTTGTTGCATTGTTTCATATGTTTGTGTAGATTTCTTTGAATTTCTCTTATGTTGGTAGAACTAAAGTCATTGCATGGAATTTGGTATTGTACCTGGATCCTAAGAGGGATTCTTTACTTTAATGGGTGGGTAATATCTGTTTATATTATTGTCATATTTCCATGAGATTTTAAAGTTAGGTATTATTACTGTTATTGAAAAATTTTCTAAGTAAAGTTTCCCATTCTAGTCGGAATAGTAAGCAGACGAAGTTGTGCTCGGTTTTATTCGTTTTACCTATAGTTATATTGTCGCTATGATTAGTTTGTAACTGTATGCTCCTATTAATATATGTTTGCCCTTTACTGTAGGAATTGTCATCTATCCGGAAGTAGTGGGTTAAGATATATATTTTTTGGGGGGAACTATCGTATTTGTAGATTTATAGCTGTAGACCTTATTTAGGTTTAAGTTAAATTTAACTTTGTTTTCGAAGAGGTTATGCTCGAATCGGAATTAAGTTACGTTTGAAACTGTATGGATGGTCCGAGTTATAATCTGTTATTAGACTAGAGTATGTTGGCTTGATATACCATTGGAAGCGTAGTTTTCCTGAAGGTTTTTAGATTAATAGGCAATTGAGGTATGGCAGTTGATGGATTTCTTCATTTTCACTGGGTTCTGCCTGTAGAATATGTTGCCCATTTGTTGCCCGGGTTCTGTCTGTAGAATTTATCATTAAATTTCATGTATCCTATGCTACTACATAGCTTAAGCCCTTCGATGAATATATCAATGTTTTTTATACGAGAATTTCGGGCAACAGTTTCCCAGTTTAGTCCAGTTTAAGTTTAACGTGACAATACTATCCCACTCTACCCCAGATCTACACAAGGTAAGGTACCTATCTAATATGGTAAACATCTCTGAGCTCCCCTAATACTTCATCTAAAGCCTAAACCTACCCCATCCCCCAAGTGCCTCACTACCTACCTACTCTTTCTAGGAAGTATAGTGAAACCAAACCCATTGACTATTGGTGGATAATAAAGGAACGCACTACTAAATTTAGCACAAGATGGAAGCGTTGGGAAACCTACACAAATGCAGTAGGTACCTACCTACCTAACCAATATGCACCCCAACCTAACCCTATCTTAACTACTACTTTCCTACAGGAAACAAACCCCTAGTACAAGAACAGAAAGGATATAACCAAGTAGTTGTGTAGAAGAGAGGAATGCTTACCTAACATAACGAAGCCCGCAACAGTATCCCAGCAAATTATTATCCATGTAAGTAACCATCTAAGTACTTAAACACCTACACCTAATTACCTAAAGTAAGCATAGAACGAAACTAGAGTGTAAGTATCACGATCCTGCTCTTTGTAGATCACGCTGACGAAGCCTAATACCGAAAACAGTTGGAGTAGCTAATACAAGAATATGGAAGAAGACGACTTTTTGCATTCCACCCTCAACCCCAAAAGAAATATTACTCATTTTCCTTACAGCTTCAACAGGTCATTGAAATTGAATAGGGTACTAATAAATTATATATTTGCACTTGAAGGCTGGGTTGGAAGAGTGGATCAATAGTGATATGCTGGGATCAGCTTGATCAGCATATAATTTTTCCACTTTAACTACTACAATAAATAATGGTGGGATGTGATCTCGAAATCCCTTCTGTATGTTTGCGTTGGTGTGGTTGGTATGAGACAGGTATGTAGAAAGAAACATGGAAATCGGATAAGAATAACAAGCCGGACATCGAAACTATGTTTACTCCCGCTCCTTCCCCGCTCACCCCAAAATTATTACCTAATCTATGAGGAACATTTGGAAAAATGTGATTTGAGTCGAACATATGAGGAACATTACGTAAATCAGGCAATTGTTTTCGATTTTATCCTCCTGCACAACTTGACCCAAAACTGAGTCGTTTGCAAGATAACCATGAAAATGGGATGAAATTGCGTACTCAGCATCGCTCACAAACTATGAATGTTCCTTCCCTTCCTATATAACCAAAAAAAATCATGACTTATGAGAAACAAAATTGGAGATAATGTGTACCCACCGACTGAAATCTCTGACTCGAACAAATAATAATACAATTTTTTGATTTCCCCATCAAGTACCCCCCCCCCCCCCCCCCTCACCATTCCTAGCATGAATTTTGCTATTCCTGAAACGTGTTGCACAAATTGAACCAACGCTGAGTCGATTGCAAGAAGAATAATGTAAAATGCTTCCTGGCCACAGCGCACACGAACTATACGTGCCTTAAGCCCACCCCTCCCCTCACCGTCACCATTAAAATTCATAACCTATGAGAAACAAAGTTTTTACTGAAACCATGAAGGAATAAAAAAAAGAATTTCGATGTAAATAATCGTGGTATGTGATCACGAAATCCCTTCTGTACCCCCTGTGGACACGAATTTTGAAATTCCCGGAATCGTGTTGCACAACTAGGACAAAAACTGAGTCGATTGCAAAAAGATGCATGAAAATACGATCAAAATTGCTGCCGGGGCATCGCACACAACTTTCGTAACGCACATAACTTATGGTTTAGCTTCAGAGTTTACCAAAGTAGCAGTAGCCTTGTCATCACTTGTGGGAAGGGAAACATTATCCTCCAATATCAAATTTCCACTCGTGATTTTCGTTTTAGACCTTTCTGAAATAATACGGTTCCGTGCCTGTCTGTCTCTCCATCTTTGTGTCCGCACTTCGTTGTAGTGCGTCTTACTACACAAAAGAAAGGCCGCAATGTTTATAAATTGTTCAACTTTTCATCTAAGAGCTGAGAGGATGATTGCTCTAGCTTTCAGCCAATCAGGGTCATTAACTAGCTATCTTCTCATTCAACAATTTCACGATATTTTTTGTTTTATGTTATTGGCCGCAGTTTTGTATGTAAATAGTGGCAGCTCGAGGCGGGCAGTATAAAAGGACAGCGAGTCAAGGGGGGACTGCTGCCTTGTGCGCGCGTGTATGAGCTCCTCCTCATTACCTTCCCGCCTAATTTGGACCCATATGAATGAAGATGCGTTTTTTCAAGAAGTTGTGAAATCTGATGTTTCTAAATCAATTTATTTGCCCACGTTATTTGAGTGAGCATTTAATGAATAGATTACATGCACACAGTTATTATGTTAATAAAATACAATGATTTTTTTTCTTATATTCATCTTTCCTTCATGCATAAACACAAAGCTATTGTATCATTTCAAGACTTCAACCACCCGTAAGATTGAAAATGACCGTATTCATGATAATATAGGGTAAACGTGGGGGTCGGTGACCCCCATTTTTCGAAGTTTTAACTTCGAAGCTTCACCACCGATAGAAAATGTCATCTGGTTTTCAAAATGGGAATCCCCGTAGCATTACGAATGACACAAGTATTTTTTAAATTGAGAAATCTGAAAATAGTCCGAATCTGCATTATTTGGCCCTCCTCACAGTTTTTGTAGGTAGGTTCTGGTAGGTAATTATGTAGGTAGGTAGGTATAGGAATTGATACAAACTTCAGTGTTGTTATGTATGTAATATATACGTGTTTCGCGCTACAGACCGCATCCACAGAGATGTACCCCGTAAAATCCTAGAATTTATGAAATCATTTTTGGCCCCACCATAACGCCCGGGAATGTTGCCATGGTGCGACGACATGCCGAACCCAGTCACTTTCGGAGTCCATAGATACAAAACACGTATTAAGGATTTATGAGTTCAGCTTTGGTGCAACCATAACGCCAGGGAGTTGCGCCACGACATGCTAAAAACGGATTTTGGGGTCCTAGGGCTTTAAATTTACAGAGTATGATGGAAAAAAGTGGAAGGTTGTTGTAACCTGACACAAACCCCACCTGCGTGACATCCAAAACGATGAAATATAACTAATAGACCGCCAGTTTGTGCCAAAAAGCCACCTTATTCGAAAAATAATATTTCTTGAAAAGTAGGCCACATTTACCCTAATGAAGACGAGGAAGGCAGGCGTTGTTGGCGGATTTGGTTTTAGAACGGCCTGAAACGGATAATTATGAGGCTATTTCTGCTCTAGGCTTTATGTTGCTCCTTCTCCCGAAAACGTGAACTGTAAAGTGTGTCCCTAAAAATTTATCAACTCGATGATTTCTGACACCCTCTATTTCCTACCCTATGCTTTCCTCCACTATGTATGCGGATGCTCCTGTTATGGAGCTGATACCGAAGACGTTATCGCAATAGCAAATAAAGAGGCCTTTGTGAGGCTTACGTGGAAAGAACAACAGGTCTTATCGCTGTTTGAAAGAAGTACCCAACCTCCACACCCTTACGGTTGACGGTTTACAGATTCCAAACCTCCGTCTAACAACAAAAATAATATCCTAACCTAAAGACGGTTTGGGACTCCCTGTCAGCCTGTTCCACTGAAGAGGGTCATCTAGAAGCCGAGTTGGGAATATCCGAAAATGGAATGAAACAAATTTCTGACCGTCCACCGTACTTACTTTTCTTAGTTACCTACCATGAACCAAAATTAATGAAATTCGGTTTGCAGGTCCCATTTGGGGTCTAGTTGGTCCGCGAAGCTCGGCGTTACTGTCATTCATTTTTAAGGGGTGAAAAATGGGTATGCCGTAGCTCGAAAACTTTTAATAGAAGGGCGTGCGATCCCGGACTTGAGGATTTTTTGGGACCACCCGGAGTACACGTACGTTTTTCATTCACATGAGTGTGAATGAAAAAATAATTATGATACAGTGTACATCCATCCCAGATATCATTGCTAGGGAACAGTTCGTTATAATCACGCATGGCTGTATGAAATCGACTTGTTCCTCGATATTGTTTCATTCGACGAATGATGGTTTTTTTGGATTTTGTTGATATCTACTTGAACAAACGTTATGCTTTATGAATAAAAACAAACACTAAATGAAAGAATTTATTATTGAAGCCACCGCATATTTATGAAACTTTAACTGCCCCGCCGGTTCCAGTACTCGATTTAGGGCTTTCCTGGGGGAAGCACGATGGTAGGTATTGACCGCCTGACCACCAAAAAAAGTTATCTACGCGGAAGGGGCGTCTATATAGGTAAATAATAAACCGTTGTGTAATAATTTGCAGCCGTTTTCCCTCGATATTACTCAATTTACTGCTTTCTCTAAATCACATTCGTTAAATTAATATTGCCACTAAACTCTTATAAGTTTCGAGAGAACCGTGAGGGTCATCGAGTTATGGATTTTGGCTCTTGATGGTCTACATGCCGAAGTAGCTGCAGCCGTCAAGTTAGTGCTCACAAGCTCGGTCTCCCACTCAGTATTTCCTCATTACTCCGTGTACTATTGAAGAGCTTTTATCGCTCATGGGTTTTTTCATAGATCTATTACAACTGATTAAAAGCACTGCCATATTTAGAGAAATGAATATTACCCTTATTATTATGAATATTCAATTAGAAATATGGATATCATTATCACAATGAAATTATGTATCAAATTTATTATGACTTCCACGGTAATTGATGGTTCTACAGCAATGGTTCCAGAGTCGTTCCCAAATTTGTTGGATTTCAGGGCGTCCTTGTTCATTTTTAGGAGGTCCCTGTGCATTATTATGGGGGTATTATCAGCCACTTGCCCTTGTGGCTTGGCCCATTTTCTGATAATCTCTCAGCAAAGGACTTTCCTGAATGCCTCCATCTGAGAGGCACCCCCCCCCCCCCCCCCTCTCCAACCACAGATAATTCACATACAAAGTCACACACCAAGAAACAGGCAATACTGGAAGAAACCAAGAAGGTAGTAAGCGAAGCGGGAGTATAGGAGGCGATCGGATGCTGCTATCACATTCCTATGTGAGACATCCCCCATTTAATCAATGAACATTCAATGAGCGTTTAATTCAAGGTATTATTATCCAACCAGATAGGACCAGGGTGAAACTCCATCTCTTCTCTCCCATGATCTCCAGCAAGTTCATTGCACTGCACTGACAAATGGTCAGGAGCGTCAGCTAGAACCCCGAAATAGGATTTCTAACGGGAGCCTTTTCAGAATTGATGCATCACCAATCAAGACGAAGAAGTAGACGAAGTATGCGATTGAAAGGGACTCCTATATCATCCGTGAAAGACATGAATGGGTGGGTTTTGTCTTTCCAAATCAAGGTCCCAGAGTCCCTTGAATGAGGTACATTTTTTTTCTCCGTAAAAAAGCATACCTAACTGCTGTTTCCCATCATCCTCATATTGACAGTACGCTCTGCGTAAAGTTTTGTGTTAGAAACGTCCATCTGCTAGAAACCGCAATTATAAAAAATAGGAGCTCAAACTCAAGACAAACAAGAAATTAATGCGAAAAGTTTGAGAAATCATAATTTTGGTTCACCAATAATATCTCTGGAGCCTGTCTCCAACAGCGCATCACAGGGAGTTAGCTCTCCCTCTAATTTTTCCTTGATATTATACTATTTTCTCCTTCCCGTGGTCCTTTTAATGCTTACCCGAAAATAATAAAAAAGCAAACTGCGCATGCATACATTTACGCGTGAACGTGAAATACCAGTACAACATGGTTATAATTAGTGTTTTAGCACATTGAAAAATACCTAACTTGAAAATAAATCTAGGTATTAATTATTGTTCTGGACAAACAACGAACCTCAAAGCTTATTTTATCCAGAGTCTGTTTCGGGTAAATGGTGGTGGTGTGGAGGGGGGGGGGGGGGCTTTAGCCCTGCCTGGATCTGCCACGGGTTCACGGGAAGAAATATTCATGATGATATAATTATGTAGTCAGTGTAGCCTTTCACAACAATCACCGATTCGATGTGATTTAGAAATACCATTTCAATGTCATTATTGAAACAGTATACTTTATACATAACTTAGGTTTTAACTTTTCCAAATGAATAAAATAAAAGTAGGTTCTGACTGGAAATCTTAATCTCCCTTGCACTGGTGAGTACATTTTGAAGGTTGGTTTTGGTTTATTATTTTCAATAATGAACCTTTGGAATCGAGCATGAAAAAAAAATTAACTCCCTCTCAAAATTTTATGGTTTGTAATGGATGAGGGGTGTAACTACGCCGCCCATACAGCGTAGTTTCCCCCTCTCCACTCTCTAGAAAGGTAGGGAGGCAGTGTGTCAGCTGCCCCCGGAGACAATGGTTAGATTATAACGCGATGCCTCCAGGAGTTGACGATTCGTTTCCGGGAATCGACCGCCCCTTCAGCCGCGTGTCAAAAAGATCGGGAAGAGCCCGCATCCAAGATGGACGGGATTCCCATATACCGTCACACTCCTCCCCTTAAAAACATACTTCTTTGAAGAAGAAGTATGTGAAGTTAGACACGGGACTGAATGTAGTATGGAGTTCTGATTCAGGAAGGTTCATCTGAAAAACTCCAAAGCTGATAGCTTCCATCGTAATGGTACTACTGAGAATTGTTACTGGTGGAGAACTTAGCTCGTTATCAATATCACTTGGCCGACTTGGACAAAAAAGAAAAGAAGTCGTTGTCAGAGGTTCTGGTTCAGGAAAGTTCATCTGAACAACCTCTGGGTGACTAACCCCCATCATAATATGGAACAACTGAATATAAATCATACAAATGAAAGTAGTTGTCAGAGGTTCTGGTTCAGGAAGGTTCATCTGAACAACCTCTGGGTGACTAACCCCCATCATAAGATGGAACAACTGGGAAAACAAGGTGAAAAATTGGCATTGAACGCCAGGCATTGAGCGCCTTAAGAATAATAATCAAGTTTGATAATAATAATAGTAATAATAATAATGAGTTTGATTTGATGAAAAAAGAAAATCCAATGGCCGAAGTGTATATTGATTAACAAAGGGGTTTTAAAAAGAGATGATATTAAAAATGAGGATTCCTTCTGGAAAACCTCAGAGCTATTCATTCTGGAAAAGCTCTCAAAAAGTGGAGGGGGTACCGAGGATAAAATCCAGCACATACCCACCAACCACGCTCTGCTACCATGTAATGGATGAGGGGTTTAACTACGCCGCCCATACAGCGTAGTTTCCCCCTCTCCACTCTCTAGAAAGGTAGGGAGGCAGTGTGACAGCTGCCCCCGGAGACAATGGTTAGATTATAACGCGATGCCTTCAGGAGTTGACGATTCGTCTCCGCGAATCGACCGCCCCTTCAGCCGCGTGTCAAAAAGATCGGGAAGAGCCCGCATCCAAGATGGACGGGATTCCCATATACCGTCACAGGTTTCCGTTGCAAGGTATGTAGAATCCGAAAATGGAATAAACAAATGTCTGTCGGTCCGCCGTACGCCGTACTTCGGACTTTCCTTAGTTATCATGAACCAGAATTAATGAAATTTGGTTTGTGGGTACCGTTTGGGGTCTAGATGGCCCGCGAAGCTCGACGTTAATGTCAGCCATCTCTAACGGGTGAAAAATAGGGGTTAAAATTAAAACTAAATTAAAATTAAAATCAAATTAAATTATTAAACTAATTATTTTAATTATTTTAAATACCATCTTAAAAATTTAAAATTAAATTAAATTAAAATTTTTTTAAAAAATCTTGAATTTTTTGCATTTTTAAATATTTCTCAAACTTCGGAGTTCTTTGAGACCACCCGGAGCATTGTAGGTCCAGCCGTTCGGTCACAGTAAGGCCGTGAAGTTCGCACTGACAGGCTTCTTCAGCAGGAGGGTGAATCAAATTGTATACATTCAGCCCAGTTATAATTGCTAGGGACGCCGCAATAATGTTGTCCCCATTATTGGGAATGGATTTTAATTGGCCCCAATGTTTAGGATGGTGATTGGGGAGGTGTCAAAATGGACCCCAATATCGGTGGGAGGGGGGGGGGGGGCATTGTTTCCAGTGGTTTTCAATAGATATAGAGGTTACTGCGAATTCAATCGTTTTCATTTGGACTGGATTTCAGTTGGATTGGATTTCAATTGGAATTCAACGGATTTCACGCAATTCAATGCAATAAATTGGCATAAGATCATTGGAAGAAGATGCATGAATTTCAATCAATTAATTTATTCACAAAGTTCCCTTAGGGATTGTTGTGGGGAACAATAGACCTGTCTGTAATGTGCGGAGGAGTGTTGTAAATGGTGGAGGTGGTGAAGGGCAAAGTGCTGTGAATTTCAAAACGCTTGGATCATTGTATGACTACTGCGCATCAGCAAACTCGATTAGGGCTTTCCTGGCGGGGGGGGGGGGGGCACGGTGGTAGGTATTGACCACAGAAAACAGTGATCTACGCAGAAGGGGAATCTATTCTGAAAATAATAAACCCTTCAGTACCTAATAATTTGCAGCGTTTTTTCTCAGCAGTTGCATTTATTTTGGATAAGCAAATAAAAATACCGGCAGATATTATATTTAAATGAACTATGATACTCCCCATTAGGATGTGCTGTAGGGGGGAGTAGAATTTACAAGCTTGCATAACGAAAATTCTACAATAAAAAAATATATACATACACAAATAAACTACTTAGTCTCATATTTTACTACATACCTACCAAATTGTTATAAAGGAACAAACGAATGAAAAAATGTCCTCCTAGTTAGGTAAGATACTGTAGCCAAGATCTAATACTCAAGGCACACCTTATTCCTACACTTTCAAGGTCCCCTCAGAATGCAGATATAGAAGTGATATATTTGAACGCAAGTTGGTAGATAAATCATTAAAAAGTTTCACCCCTTTATAGTCGTACAGTAGTTACCCGTGTGGTTTTTCGTAAAGGTAAGTCTACGCTGGTATCGAGCCTCGTGGCACCCTCTTCAAGGAAGGACATTTTTCTTGATTATGAAATGATTTGTATGCTCTAATGATTGTTAGTATAATCATCAGCTGTCGGAACGGTAATACTTTCATCTGAGATATCCCCCATATCTCATATGAGGGATATCTTTATATTGAGCGAAACATTTATCAATAATTTTTGAGCCATAAAACCAGAATCCGTAAAATTTCCTCCACATCCCGATATCCCGTACATCATAAGCGTTGTACCTACTAGAGCGAAATAAGATAAAAATCAAGGAAAGGTGACAGGGTATTGACCGATTTTTGACGAGCTGCTTCTTTATAAAATGTTTTGATAAAGTCCAGAGTCACTCATTCAGAAACGGATCAAACCTAGCATTCACCATGATACAGTGCCGTGAAAGGACGGTGCGAGGGGAGGGTGACTGATTGACAAAGGTCGCCTCAGGCATTGCCTCCATGGTTAGTAGAGGTTGTGGGCCCCTACTGTGCGGGGTCCACTGTCGATAATGCGTAACAGGCTCAATCAGTTTGCCCTTTTTCCATTTCTATATCAGTATCAGAAGTTGTAAAGTTCGGGTCAAATTTTGATGGACAGCTGATTAAACCGTGGAACGAAAAATTGCTATCATTCTACTTTTATATACATAGACATATCTTTTTTTTTCCTTTACATTTAAAATTGTTTCTATCATACAGTAAAAACTCAAACCTGGAACCAACATTTAACATTTGAACATAAGTTTAAAAACCTTACTCGCCAGAGAACTTCCGAAATGGAGTGATGATCGTGTGCTGCATTCCTGTGTCGGATTACTCAACCTCATTCGATTCACCTTGCCAACTTGATAACGGGGAATTTATCAAGGCTACTTATCAGGTACCTGAAAGAAACCATCGTTATGACCATCCAAAACTAGTTTTACAACGATTAGTTTTACTCATTGCATTCCACACTACAAAATATTCCAAAAACAATCGGAAACATACCTACCTATATTTCAATTGGTACAACAGAAACCTGAGATGCGAGGTATCTCATTTCTTTCCTCCTCCAGAATTCGGGCGATATGGTGGCTGAGTACTATGGGTCGTATCCCTAAAGAGTACTGCAATCTCTTACAGTATTTTTTAGTTTATAAAATATTCCCATCAGTAGGAACGCGAGTTCTTTGTGACTGATCATAAAAACAACGGACCACTATCTCACTTGAAAATTGCACTTCTTTAACCTCACAAGTGGTTTTAGTGCCCTTGCCATGACGAATTTGATCAAGATCATGAGTAACTTTGATAAACAGTTTGAAGGTTTGGGGGAAGAAACAGGTTTCCATGCACATATCCAACAGAGGGAAAGGTGAAAGGAACAGGTTTCTATATATGCCCATCCAAGAGCGAGGTGCAAAGAAACCGAGCATGCTACTTTGGCGAGCAAAATCGATATCAATCCTTTGTGCGGCTAAGGAGGCTTACTTGGCTGGTAAATTTTTACAACAGGGTCGTTTTATGGGGAGGGGGACACTTTGCATGTTTGCATTGATGAAGTAATCATATTTCCCAACTTGGTTCCTACAGAATTTCTCAGTACATTCTTGCTACCTACTACCTACTTAGTATCTACTCAGTACTACCTACTCATTACCAACTCATTGGTCATGCTCAGTACATACATACCGACTTACTCAACGCCTATTTACTTTTTTGGCGGGAAAGTTTTTACAAAAGGGTTGTGTTTTGGGGAATATCACACTTTTTGCATTGATGAAGCAATAAACATTTTTTCCAAAATTGTTCCAAAACCTTTTTTTTTACAAAACGTCAGAATGGGGGGGAGGGGGAGGGTACAGTGCACAAAAGGCACTTCCTTGGTACATAACGAATGTAGTGCAAAATTTCAGCTCGATCGGCTTTAGGTCTGTGAGGCTGTAGCCCTGTCGAAATAAGACAAATAAGGCAACTAAAAAAAATTTGAAAAATAGCGATTTTCAAACTTTCAATGACTCCGGCACCTCATGTCCCCGAGGGTTGAAATTTTGTACCCCCCCCCCCCCCCCTCCCCGAGAAAGATCGTGTTTGGGGGGGGGGGGGGGGGGGGTTAAAAAGTCCTACTTGTTCTGTCGTTTAAACAGTGTTCTTTGTCGCGTTCTTGTTGTGTATCGAGGTTTGCGGTTTTCTTGGCGGGTGGGGTGGGACGCTCCCGCGATCCTACAATATCAACTCCCCGCTCTTTTTTTTAACCCCAAATTTACAAACATCATCTGTTCTATGTCCCAGTGTCACATCAATAACGGACACTACATTGTTTTTTGCTACGGTTGAATGTAAAATACTCGTGTGTTTTATTTCAAAACTTCCATGGATAATATGCATAACTATAATATAATAACCCTGTTATATATGAAATACTGCTCACTTACCGCTGATTTCAAACAACTTATCACCGTATCTACTCTCTCACCATCTCCAGGCCATTGAGATGCGGGCTTGTAAGGGAATTATTTTATTGAGTTAAAAAATGCGACTCGTTCCGAGCTCTAGTCATAAGCACACATAAGGGTATCTTCAAGTCGAACATAATTCTTAAAGATTTTGGTCAGGTATTTTGAGTCTTGGGAAGGCCTCTTTTGTTAGTCAAACGTCGGATCCATTCAGGTGTTCAGACATTCTGACCCAATAGGCAAAAAAGTAAACACATTATTCCTCTCGCACGCTTCTCAAACATCACAGCCGTTCAGTTTTTATGTTTGAGGATGTCAATGATTTCGTAGTAGATTATTTCAAGACAACAGGGTTATGATCAAGGGATTTAAGGGTATTCTCCATGGAATTCCTCAAGTAAAGAATTCTTCAGAAATAATACTCTCTCGACGGCCTGGTGACTAGTGAGTGACAACGGATTCCCCGGAAGTTAAATATAACTTCCGGGGGAATCCGTTCAATTGCATTAGATCGTTGATAACACGAATAAGTTAGAGTTATCCTTATTTAATAAGGTAGAGTTCTCAAAGCGAACCAATCATACGAAATGCAAGCGAAACCAAGCATACAGCGCCTTCGAAAACCCCGCGAAAATCCAAATTGAACCTTTTTGGGTGATTCGTTTGTTTGACCAGTGCAGTGTAACGAACTTCCATAGAATCTTCGACCTCTACCTCGACAGGAACTCAGAACAGGAGATAAACCGGATCGCCTGTCACGCACCCCGATCACCGCACGGGTTATGACCCGAGCGGTGAACTGGATTGTGTGCCATTCATGTGTATTGATAACGTTGTAGACATAAAAGAAGTTCTCCCTCCCCCTTCCCACAACTTCCCTCGAACCTTCATATTACTGATTATTTTGACAATTCAACCGTCTCAAATGCGAATTCGAACTATTAATGACAACTATAATTCTCTAATTGTATTCAAATCAAATCGTCCATCTCGGATGTAGTGGTAAGTAACGGGTCATCCTTGGCCTTCGGCCTAATACCCTAATATATAGGTAACCCTTGTATAGGAACAACCGTTGTATTAGAGGGCGAAGCTCCGATTGTTCTAACGTCAAGAAACGGTTCCTGGAAATTGTTCTTCCACGCCAACCTCCTACCATCGAATTATACACTATACAGGGCAGTATAATTCGATGCATCCTACAGGTACAGGTCAGTCAGTGCTGGGTAGTACACGTCCGTTCCCGGAGCTCCGTTCAAGACCGCTTTATAAACCTATCGACGGCGTTACTATTTCACGTAAAGTTTTCCCCGTTATTTCGTTGGGTGCTAGCAGCAAGCATGGTTAGCCTAGCCTAGGCAAGCCCTTCGAAACTAATCTTTCCAATCCAATGACTCTGTCGAGCTGCCGAACGGAACGCGGATCTTTGACGTAGTGATGCATGGTACAAGGTGGACGCAGCTTTTAATTATTATCCCTGCCTCCCTAACCTGGTCCAGCTTTTCATTATAATGATTAGGAGCATCTTTAAGAAGACGTAAACCCAATTACTTCTACTTGTCCGTGGTGAGGAATGAGACAGAGGTGAGTGATAAGGGGGCCGGGATGATAAAAATGAAATAAACCTCATCTATAATTAGCCTCCCTCCCATACCTATTATTGATAATTGAGACCACTCCCAGCGATGAACCAATCAGAGTAACCACTAGAGCTCCACTTCATCTTATCATCTTCCGAAGGAGAAGTTGTATAACTCGTAGGTACGTACAAAGTATATCTTCAATCATTGGCCAGAAAATTAAGATAGGACTTCAGCTCACTAGTTAAGACTAGGTCAGGTCAAGAGGATACCTACTTGAGTAACCAAGCTTTAACGGTTAGGTACATCGCCGCATGAATTCTTTGATCGACTGTAAGAAGTAGGTAATGATGATTAAGTATTATGACTAACGCACAGTGGACAAGATCCGGAAAAAGCTCAATCAAAATAATATTTATCACTCAAGAAATGCTGCGTTGATTCCGAAAGATATGGTTAGCGTATTTTTCGTGAAAAAATAAATGAAAAAAAAAACGCTTTAAACATAACTTTCAATATTGACACTTCGATATATATTATTTGCATTTACCTACTTGAGTTTCTGGTATGTTAAAAATGTATTGGTGGCATGCGAGGTGGGATGTATAAATCGTATATGCCAAAAGAACAATTTCAATTAGAGCAGCGTTCAAAAATTATTTGTTCGAAATAATTTTAATTGAAAGTAGAACCATGGTTTACTGAAACCAACCCCGGCTCTTTAGATAATAATGTCTAAAGTTGGGGTCTCTGTGTTGGAAGATTCGATAGACGTACAAGAAGTTCTTTATTGTTACAGTCCACCACTGTTTGGATTTTACCCGAAACAATAATTTTAGCTGACTTCAATGATCTCTTCGTTCCACATGTTTTAAACTAGTTATAATTTATATCACCTTGTTACATCGTAACGAAAGTCACCATCTTTGATAATAAACTCAAATTAATATCGTGGTCCAATAGGATCAAATTAATACCGTAATACTTAGGGTCCTAACCTCAACCGAGTAATGGATTATACATATTTGAGACGTGTCCACCGATGGCATCCAGTGATGTCATGAAATCTTCCCGAATTTTTATAAAATAACTACGAATTCCTGGTCCACACTCTAAATATGTCTTTGTTAATCTCAATCCGTACTTTAAAACAGGAAATTGAAAACATACGTTGGTTCATCTGATTAAGATCGGAAATTTCGCTCCAAGTGGGACGCTGTATTGGCTGCATTGAAGAATTTATATTTTTCATGGCAGAACATAATTTTGTTAGGTTCTGAAACCCTCAATTTCCATCACTGTTGCATGTACCTAATATTATGGTCCTTCGAATAAGAGAATACTTGAATAGTACATTATGACTTCTTCACTTATTAGATTTTTTGATTCTTTCACTTCTTGGTAGTTCTAAGTACTTATTTAGGAGTTTTCTGCTGAAAAATATTGTGAAGTAATGCATGCATTACAGGGGAACCCAATGGACGAGTTTTCATAGGTTCCTTGTCCAAAACTGAATCAATCACAAACAGCTGCCTGATTACTCTATTGCCAATTACATTCACCCCCCCCCCCCCCCCCTCAATAGATTTGCATATATTGTTATGGTTTAAAATGACGCACCATCCGTTTCATTTCACTCAATGTGCGGTTCCAGCTTGAATAGTATCTTGTGTCAAGTCCGTATCGCTCATCATAGCGATTTTCACGAAAATTCGCATCACGAAAAAATCCGGGAGGATTTTGATTAACAAGATACCTGTCACGTGATCCCATTTCTGATATCGTAAAATAAGGTTGATTCCCCCTAATCTCTCCTTTTCAGCATCAGGATAATCACCCATCTTATGTTCGGAAGAGTTTCGCATTCATTCGGTTTAATTTCGTCAAGAGTATGTAGCCGACACACCTAAGGTAGATTTATCTGAAGAGAGAGCAAGCTGCCCCAGCCATCGAAAAACAGTATGATAAGTCTACATTATGTGATAAAGGGAAGGCAAAAATTCAACCAAATCAAAACGGCATTATTTCAGGTTGATTCATTTAAAGTTGGAGATTTGGTACCTGCTTCTTAAAAATGAAGATATTAATCAAGTAAAGCTCTACATACCGATAGCCGTTTCGATTTCACGAAATTTTATGAAATGATAGACGTACACGGTAAAATCTAAGGGCACTGTTCCCTACTAATGGCCAATCCATTGTAAGTGATTATGACGTGCCAATCTTTCAGGTGCTTATTTAATTCGATGCTGTCTTATTAGTTATTAACTCCATACTTGGTTACTGCTATTAGTACCAGTTGAAATTAAATGAGATGTATTTTCTTTGCCGTTTCAATCTGAAACATCATGGTGAGCTATCGTCTTACATTATGGCATTGTTTTGTGCGGTGCTTGGAATCGAAATTATGATTCATTTCTGTGTGGACGAAAAAGGTATTACGGTGGCTTACTTTTTCACCGGTCGAGATCATTTTGGCACGAGCGATGAGGTCGTTCTGTTAGAGTATGTGTTTCGCTAGTGACTTAGCTTTTCGCATACATTTATTCTATGGACAAGCGTCTCTACAGTGATGTGGACAGTTTAGCTTTTTGCCGGTCCTAGACACGTGCGACGCATGGATGTTAGGCCCTGTTAGGCTGTCAAGTCTGACTGATGGGTGTTTTATTTACTAATTCTGACCAAGCATACATGGTTGACCACATCCTGAGTTCAACATAGTTTTGAACGATTCTTCATTACGCTACTGATCGTTGTCACGAGAATGTTGAAAAACTTGACATTATTTTTATTTATTGGGGAGTTGTACGCTTGATATAGTTGGAGTGAAGGATGACTTGTTCATTATTGGCACGTGGTGTCCTTTGCCTTGGTGGCATACAGATTTTTCTCGGATGGAACTTAGAATGACGAATATTCGTAGTTTCTAGCGTTTAAATATTGCTATTTTGAGAGTACCTACTCTGGAACAAACTTAAGTTCGATTCATTTCCGGCAGTTTGCATGCAAAAACTGGTACATACTATTAAACTCAAGCTGAAATACATTACGTGATATCAAGTACCTGATTATTCTGATGAGTTCAATCAGAGAGTTTCACTTTCACGCCTGAAATTGGATTTCATGAAGATTTTATGCTTTTGTGACTCACGTATTCGAGGTAAATGTGTACCTTTGTTGCAACATTGGCTCATGTAAGGCTGTGTCACCGTTTCTGGTCCTGTCACGCCATGAGCCGTGAGTGCGCTTGTCCCAGCCTTCCTATTAGGCACGATATGGAGCAGGGGGTTTCTCTATGATGAGAGCTCATACGGTCTTATTCTTCTATTGTTGCAGATTGTTGCTTCCCGGGCCGGAAGCACTGTCAGAATGGCCGGGTCGTCAGTGAAGATTCCTTATTGATCGCATTGTCATCGCCAAATTGTTAGCTCACACTGATTATGAACTTGATTAATTAAATAATTGTAAGATTGGATTGAGCTCACAATCAGCTTTGAAGGCGAACACCTTTGATACCGTCTTGGACGCTCGTGAAAATCACAGGAAATACAGACCATGAAGGTGTATTTTAAATCCATGTGGTGGGGCGCATTTCCTAGAAGCCTCTTCGAGGCCCAGGTCACTCTCTGGGCGAAGCAGACTAGTTCTGTCCTTAGTGCTCCATGGTTACACACCTACGTCTGTTCCATCAGTTTTTGCAGGGGGAAATGTTCCGGTATGATGTGCTGATTTTAATCGAATCCTAATGTCTGCACAATCAAATCCTCATAATAAATTATTATCCTGATGAAGTGCATCAATACAGCCGGCAGATTAAAGAGTATCGGTTCCTTCAAAACTCTAAATCATTATGGGTGATTGTCCTGGTGCTGAAGAAGGAGAGATAAGTGAGGATCAATCTTATTTTACGACATGTATATGCAGGGTGGCATGAAATCAATTCCAAATCATTCAACGTCTCTGTAATAAACTAATGAATTAACTGGGAGTTGGGATGAAAAATGCTAGTTTGACTTGGAGCTACACGAAACAGAGTGAAACAGAACTGAGGGTCGTATAAAACCAGAGTTGCCTCCACATATAAAATCAGATCATCCGGCGATAAAATATATATACATAACTATATGAAATAATGTCCCTCCCTAAAAAAATTATCTTGTCAACATGGTTTATACATATTATGATGGCTTTGTAGCACCCGTAAAGTGGAAGCCATGGAAGGCAGGTTAAAATGAACAGTGTGAGTTTTGTTTTACAATTTGCTAAAATAAAAATCAAATTTCCGTATAATTTAGTTGTATAAAAACAATTTTTGAAACTAGAGTGAATGTTATAAGTAGTGATTGAGTTCAATCATTTTTTATTTACCTACCTTTTACAAATTACGTAGGTAATAACGTAGTAATACGACGAGTAAACCTCGTTGTAAATAATAAAATACCTTCTTTTTTGAATCATGATTATATATATATATATATATATATATATATATATATATATATATATATATATATATATATATATATATATATATATCATTGCTACATTACGGCACCCATACAATATTCAAGCTCTACGGCACCCCCATTATATAAGGGAGTATATATGTATTTTACCGTGTATATTGCTCTAGGAGACTCCTGGAAACATTTATCCACACTTTATCATACGTTTTGAATAGTTCTTCAGGGAAATCCACAATGCTATCATTGTGGCACCCTCTCTGAAAATGCAGTTTTCCCTACAATGTGGCACCCATGATATACTGTTCGAATCACTAACCTTATTGCACCCATAATATATGGGTACGAATCGCTGACCTCACGGCACCCATACGCTTTACTGACACTACTGAACCCATGCTAATACCAAATCTTCAAGAACCTTTCTGTTGAAGTTCCAAGTAGAATAAGAATCACCAAAAAAAAAAAAAAAAAAAAGGGGGGGGGGTCACACCTCCTCCACCACTGCCAGAATCTTCCACACCCTGAAACACCCCTTCCACCAGAATCACCAAAGTACCACTATTGGTACCCCACCACCCACAACAGCTTCACTTCAGGTACCTTCTGTGGTACCTCCACCCACCACCTTCCCACCACCCAAAACCGCTACCACCACAGTACCACATCTGACCCACTCACTCTACCAACCCTGGGCAAGACCCCCACTACCCTCCTCCATACTACCTACCACACCTGGGCATGTAGGAAACTTCCCATATCACCCTCCCACCACCTCATCGAAATTTATGGTGGATTTAATTATTTCTCAAACCACTCTACCAACCCTGGGCTAGACCCCAACTACCCTCCTCCATACTACCTACCACACCTGGGCGTATAGGAAACTTCCCATATCACCCTCCCACCACCTCCTCGCAATTTATGGTGGATTTAATTATTTCTCAAACCACTCTACCAACCCTGGGCTAGACCCCAACTACCCTCCTCCATACCTACCTACCACACCTGGGCATGCAGCAAACTTCCCATATCACCCTCCCCCCACCTCATCGAAATTTATGGTGGATTTAATCATTTCTCAATCCACTCTACCAACCCTGGGCTAGACCCCAACTACCCTCCTCCATACTACCTACCACACCTGGGCGTATAGGAAACTTCCCATATCACCCTCCCACCACCTCCTCGCAATTTATGGTGGATTTAATTATTTCTCAAACCACTCTACCAACCCTGGGCTAGACCCCAACTACCCTCCTCCATACTACCTACCTCACCTGGGCACGTAGGAAACTTCCCATATCACCCTCCCTCCACCTCATTGCAATTTATGGTGGATTTAGCAATTTTCCAAACCACTACCAACCCTGGGCTAGACCCCAACTACCCTCCTCCATACCTACCTACCACACCTGGGCATGCAGCAAACTTCCCATATCACCCTCCCCCCACCTCATCGAAATTTATGGTGGATTTAATTATTTCTCAATCCACTCTACCAACCCTGGGCTAGACCCCAACTACCCTCCTCCATACTACCTACCACACCTGGGCGTATAGGAAACTTCCCATATCACCCTCCCACCACCTCCTCGCAATTTATGGTGGATTTAATTATTTCTCAAACCACTCTACCAACCCTGGGCTAGACCCCAACTACCCTCCTCCATACTACCTACCTCACCTGGGCACGTAGGAAACTTCCCATATCACCCTCCCTCCACCTCATCGCAATTTATGGTGGATTTAGCAATTTTCCAAACCACTACCAACCCTGGGCTGGTCCCCAACTACCCTCCTCTATACTTCCTACCACACCTGGGCATGCAGCAAACTTCCCATATCAACCTCCCCCCACCTCATCGAAATTTATGGTGGATTTAAATATTTTGCAAACCACTCTACCAACCCTGGGCTAGACCCCAACTACCCTCCTCCATACTACCTACCACACCTGGGCATGCAGCAAACTTCCCATATCACCCTCCCACCACCTCATCACAATTTATGGAGGATTTAACTATTTTTCTAGCCACTCTACCAACCCTGGGCTAGACCCCAACTACCCTCCTCCATACTACCTACCTCACCTGGGCACATAGGAAACTTCCCATATCACCCTCCCTCCACCTCATCGCAATTTATGGTGGATTTAGCAATTTTCCAAACCACTACCAACCCTGGGCTGGTCCCCAACTACCCTCCTCTATACTTCCTACCACACCTGGGCATGCAGCAAACTTCCCATATCAACCTCCCCCCACCTCATCGAAATTTATGGTGGATTTAATTATTTCTCAATCCACTCTACCAACCCTGGGCTAGACCCCAACTACCCTCCTCCATACTACCTACCACACCTGGGCATTTAGGAAACTTCCCGTATCACCCTCCCACCACCTCCTCGCAATTTATGGTGGATTTAAATATTTTGCAAACCACTCTACAAACCACTCTACCAACCCTGGGCTAGACCCCAACTACCCTCCTCCATACTTCCTACCACACCTGGGCATTTAGGAAACTTCCCGTATCACCCTCCCACCACCTCCTCGCAATTTATGGTGGATTTAAATATTTTGCAAACCACTCTACAAACCACTCTACCAACCCTGGGCTAGACCCCAACTACCCTCCTCCATACTACCTACCACACCTGGGCATGTAGGAAACTTCCCATATCACCCTCCCACCACCTCCTCGCAATTTATGGTGGATTTAATTATTTCTCAAACCACTCTACCAACCCTGGGCTTGACCCCAACTACCCTCCTCCATACTACCTACCACACCTGGGCCTTTAGGAAACTTCCCGTATCACCCTCCCACCACCTCCTCGCAATTTATGGTGGATTTAAATATTTTGCAAACCACTCTACCAACCCTGGGCTAGACCCCAACTACCCTCCTCCATACTACCTACCACACCTGGGCATGTAGGAAACTTCCCATATCACCCTCCCACTACCTCATCGCAATTTATGGTGGATTTAAATATTTTGCAAACCACTCTACCAACCCTGGGCTAGACCCCAACTACCCTCCTCCACACTACCTACCACACCTGGGCGTGTAGGAAACTTCCCATATCACCCTCCCACCACCTCATCGCAATTTATGGTGGATTTAAATATTTTGCAAACCACTCTACCAACCCTGGGCTAGACCCCAACTACCCTCCTCCATACTACCTACCACACCTGGGCATGCAGCAAACTTCCCATATCACCCTCCCACCACCTCATCACAATTTATGGAGGATTTAACTATTTTTCTAGCCACTCTACCAACTCTGGGCTAGTCCCCAACTACCCTCCTCCATACTACCTACCACACCTGGGCGTGTAGGAAACTTCCCATATCACCCTCCCACCACCTCATCGCAATTTATGGTGGATTTAAATATTTTGCAAACCACTCTACCAACCCTGGGCTAGACCCCAACTACCCTCCTCCATACTACCTACCACACCTGGGCATGCAGCAAACTTCCCATATCACCCTCCCACCACCTCATCACAATTTATGGAGGATTTAACTATTTTTCTAGCCACTCTACCAACCCTGGGCTAGTCCCCAACTACCCTCCTCCATACTACCAAACCTGGGCACGAAGGAAACTTCGGATTTCAATTTTTTTGGTCTGATGATGGTAGGACTGGGGTAGGAGTGGGGGTAATTATACGAATTCGGTAGTTGTAACAGTAGAAAATTGGCTAAAAAAGGTATCTTTGTGTAAAAATCACGAGGATGCAAATTTTTTTGGTGTGATGATGGTAAGACCGGGGTGGGGGTAATTATACGAATTCGGTAGTTGTAACATTGGAAAATCGGGGGGAAAAGGATCTTTGTGTAAAAATCACGAGGATTTCAATTTTTTTGGTCTGATGATGGTAAGACCGGGGTGGGGGTAATTATACGAATTCGGTAGTTGTAACATTAGAAAATCGGGGGGAAAAGGATCTTTGTGTAAAAATCACGAGGATTTCAATTTTTTTGGTCTGATGATGGTAAGACCGGAGTGGGGGTAATTATACGAATTCGTTAGTTGTAACAGTATAAAATCGGGGATAATGGTACCTACCGGATTTCTTTTTTCACAGTTTAATTGCGTTACTGGTGGTGTGCTGACAAGGTGGGGGTAATTTATGAGTTTTCCTTAACCCTTGGGTAGTACTACTAATTTCCCGGTTTTGAGATATTTCCCGATGTCGTGAAGGACTCCACACACCTTCCTCATCCTCGGGAATTCTCCCCAGACCTCGAAATAATGCTACTCCAATCGCTGTAGTACTAATGTAAATAAGGAATAATGCGGGTTTTCTATACATATTTATAAACCTAGGTGGATGATAAAAATAAGTTGTCCCATGTAATAGTGATGTGAAGACATAATGGCCTCAAAGAAATGTAATTGTGACTCAGTTTCATATTTTGATCGTGTTACGGAATTCTTCTCTTTGCTAGGGGTGCTCGACATGAACGGGCCCTTGTCGCTGAAACAATACCTATACTTTCTAGTAACCCCTACTACCCAAATACTTAATCACTAATAATGTGGAATAAAATTTTACTATACGGCTAGGTGGAGGATAACAAAATTGTTACTTCCAATTTCGATGTGACGTGAAAGTGGCCATCAAAAAGGAAATTGGGACTCCTTCTCATCTTTTGTCATCCTATGATATCTGTGATTCACTGTAATTTTGGAAAAATGTACCTACCTCTTTACAGGTGCCAATGTATGGCGTCACGACTGTCCGCAATGGTGGCTGTAGGTACAACGAAGAGATACTACCTATCATGTAACTATAGTGAGGATGGGTGTGCTGAATTCTTTTCTTTCAACGAATTTGATGTATCAGATTCGTGTGTCAAGTTGGGGTGAAAGATGTACCTACGATAAGTAGGTAACAGTGTTCTCTTTGTTCTCTCTTAAAATGAGTAGGTAACTACGGTATGTAAGTAGTTGTTTATTACAAATTATGTTTTTCAATGTTCATTAATATTTTGCCTGAAAAAGGTGACAGGAAAAAACGTAGGTACATCCGTTTCCTTCCATCACCCGAGAGATAACTCCATTCATTAAGTACTGTATTTTTTGTGTGTGTTCCAAATTTGAAATAATACCGTGCATATTGCGGAAAATGAATTATGATGTACCTAGTTCGATCGTACAATTACGCAACAGTATCTAAGTTAGGTAGGTATGTGCAAGTCTACCCATCTACTATCTAACTGCAATCATTCCCTATCCGCTATTTTAAGGTGTACCTTTTGTATATATCGCTATACCTCAAGAAACTGTTCCCCAATTCTCCGTACACATCGTGTACTTGTTTATTACATGGAAGATAGTACATATATGAATGTGACTGAGGTTTAAACGGAGGACGGGGAAAAAAAGGGCCAGAGTGGGGGTAATTATACGAATTAGGTACTTGTAACAGTAGAAAATCGGGGAAAATAGGCATCGTTGTGTAAAAATCACGAGGGTTTCAAATTTTCCTTGTCTGAGTGGGCGTAAGTATATGAATAATCTTATGGTAACTGTGTGAAATTGGGGAAATAAAGTATTACTGTGTAAATATCGCGCGGATTTCATTTTTCATAATTTAATTGAGTTACTGGTGGGGTTTTGAGAAAGTGGGGGTTATTATATGAATTTTTCCCAAAACCTGAGTACTACTAATTTCCCGGTTTGGGGATATTTCCCGATGTTCTGAAGGACTCCACACACCTTCTGCAACCTCGGGAATTCTCCCAGTCCCCGCAATAATGCAAATATAATCGATGTAGTACTAAAGTAAATAAGGAATAATGATATTTATACACAACTTATTATACACAAGTAATGATAAGAGAAAAAAAATTGTCCCATTCAATTCCGTTCTGAAGTCATAATGGCCTCAACAAAATGGAATTGTGACTCAGTTTCATATTTTGGATTTTTGGATTAGTATTTTCAATAATGAACCATTGGAATCGAGCAAGAAAAAAAATTCTTACCCCCCCCTCAAAATTTGATGGTTACGTTTCAAGGTATGCAGAATCCAAAACTGCAATAAAAATATTTCTGTCTGTCCGCCGTACCACTTTTCTTAGTTACCATGAAAGAAAATTGATGAAATTCGGGTTATAGGTTCCGTTCCGGGTCTAGTTGGTCCTCGAAGCTCGACGTTACTGTCTGTCATCTCTAAGGGGTTCAGAATAGGGGTTGAAATTTTCAGAACGCCGTATCTCAAAAACTTTCAATAATTGAAGGGTATGGTTTTTTTTACGATATTAAATTTGTCTTGAGTTAAACAATTTTTTGAGACCACCCGGAGCACTTTACGTCCAGCCCTTCGTGTGCACCAAAAAGCTTCGTCAACACGATCGTGAATCAAACGGTATAAATCCGGCCGGGATTTCATCACTAGGGAGCACCTGATTGTAATCAAGGATGGCTGTATGAAGTCGAGTTGTTTGTTCTACGATATTATTTCATTTGGCAAGTGGTGGACTATTGGATTTTGTTGGTAGGTACTTCTGAAACTTAAACAAACGTTGAAGTATTATTGATGGGTAAATTATTAAACAATGGCAAATTATTACACACCGGCAAATTATTACACAACGGTGAATTATTACACAACGGTAAATTATGACACCACGGTAAATCATTACACAACGGTAAATTATTACACAACGGCTCATCTACCCAGAAGGGGCTGGATTTCCTGGATAGGTACTTTTGCAACTTGAATAACCGTTGAAGTATTATTGATGGGTAAATTATTACACAATGGCAAATTATTACACAACGGCAAATTATTACACAACGGTAAATTATTACACGACGGTAAATTATTACACCACGGTAAATTATTACACAATGGCTCATCTACCAAGAAGGGTCTGGATTTTGTTGATAGGTACTTTTGCAACTTGAACAACCGTTCAAGTATTATTGATGGGCAAATTATTACACAGCGGTTCATTATTCTATCTCCGTAGAAGGAGAACCTATACAGGTAAATTATTACACAATGGTTTAGGTAGGTACCTAGTAACGAGTACGGAGTTAGGTACTATCCTACGGAGGGTCCACGATCTACATAATATGTGTAGAATAGTACATATTATATTATATAGACGGGTTATCTATACAGAGAGCTGTGAGCTGTAACAGAAGGGTATTCTGTACAAAATAATAAACCGTTGTGCAGGGATTTGCAGCGTTTTTTCTTTGCTAGGGGTGCTCAACATAAACGAGCCCTCGCCGCTGAAACAATACCTATATCAGTCTAGTAACCCCCACTACCCAAATACTTATCAACTAGTAATGTGGAATAAAGGTTTACTACATGGCTAGGCGGAGGAGGAAATAAATTTTCATTTCGAATTTCAACTTGAGGTGAAAATGGCCATCAAAAAGGAAATTCTTACTCCTTTTCATCATTTGTCGTCCTATGAATTACGTGATTCACTGTAAATCGGGAAAAATGTACCCAGTTAGAGGTGCTAATGTATGGCGTCACCACTGTCTGCAGTGGCGCCTGTAGGTTCAAACGAACAGTACAATCATGTAAGTATAATTATCATGGGTGTTCTGAATTATTTTCTTTCAACTATTTTGATCAATCATCACTGGCGTCCTTTGGGCGAAGTATGTACCTCAGATAAGTAAGTAGGTATGCGAAAGTCTCCTCTCTTCTCTCTTAAAATGAGTAGGTAACTAGGATAAGTACCTAGTTCTTTATGCAAAAATTTCTTTTCATCTTCAAAATTATTTTGTCTGAAAAAGGAGATCGAAAGGAACGTAGGAAAATTTGTTTCCCTCCATTAACACCATTTTCCTTTTCTAACTCCATTCATTACTGGAGTTTTTTGTGTGTTCCAAATTAGAAATCCCTAGATACTCTGGAGAAAGATTATGATGTATGTACCTAGTTCCATCGTAAAATCACGTACTTACCAGTCTCTAAGGTAGGTAGCTATCTACAGTTGGACTTCCTACCCATGTAACTTCCTACCATAAATTGCGATGAGGTGGTAGGAGGGTGATATGGGAAGTTTCCTACATGCCCAGGTGTGGTAGGTAGTATGGAGGGGGGTAGTTGGGGACTAGCCCGGGGTTGGTAGGTATGTACTTCCTCCTTACTACCTACCACACCTGGGCATGTAGGAAACTTCCCATATCACCCTCCCACCACGTCATCGCAATTTATGGTGGATTTAACTAATTTTCAGGCCGCTCTACCAACAACAGGCTAGTCCCCAACTACCCTCCTCCATACTACCTACCACACCTGGGCATGTAGGAAACTTCCCATATCACCCTCCCTCCACCTCATCGCAATTTATGGTGGATTTAACTATTTCTCAAACCACTCTACCAACCCTGGGCTAGTCCCCAACTACCATCCACCATACTACCTACCACACCTGGGCATGTACAAAACTTCCCATATCACCCTCCCACCACCTCCTCGCAATTTATGGTGGATTTATGATACACCTTGGTCTGTGAATAATGACCCGCTGATAACTACTGGCAGACTCTAGTTCAAAACTTTCAATTTTGAGGATAAAATTTCATTAACTGCAGTGCGTTTGAAATGTTACTATGTGAAATTTTATTCCCATTAAGGAATATTTACCTTGTTCTGCCAGTGGTGAACGAATGAAAACAACTGGCAGACCAAGGTAATCCTTAATGGGCACATAATTTCACATAGTAACATTTCAAACGCACTGAAGTTAATGACATTCAAAACGTGCTATTTATGCGATATTAATTCAAAATAAGCCATTTCGGGGGTAAAATGTCATCAAACGGGTATCGTGAATTTTACTGCGTGGAACGGTATGTCATTTAAGGGTGATATGCCTTGGTCTGCGTATGGTAAGTCACTGACAACCACTGGCAGCTCAAATTCAAAATTGGCAATTTTGGGGGTAAATTTCATAAACATCGGGGTATCTGAAATTTGAGCACATGGAAGTACGTCTGTGTAGCTAACGGAAGATATACCTTGGTCTGCCAATGGTAAACCACTGTAAACTAATGGCAGAAAATTTTTAAAAATAACTGCAATCTGTGATGGTAAAATTGCATCAACCCAAGGGCGTTTCAAACATTGCAGCATGAAATTATAAGTCATTAAAGGAAAATATAGATGGTATCAGCCAACAGTTTCCCGCTGGTTGCCAGTGGTAGATAGAATTTCAAGCAGATTTGGCTCTTTCATCTTCCTATTATCTTTCCAAAATTCCAAGCAAGAAAGCGAGATGGAGGCTGTCGCCGAACGCTTTTCAAGCTCATCACCGGATCGCTATGTTTGTCAAATTGTTTTTCTTTTCTATAGTTTATAACCCCCCCCCCCCCCATCCGCCATCAAAATAAACCCTATTTTAAAAATTTACCCGCCAACAAAACCTCCTCTGCCGCAAAAAGGATTGACATCCGTTTTGCCCGCCGAAGTAGCATGCTCGGTGCGTCGCACCTCGCTCTAGGACGTGCACGTAGCAACCTGTTTCTTCATCCTTTGTTGGATATGAGTATAGGCACCTTTTCGCTCCCCCAAACCTTGAAATTTCGATCAACGCTGTTTGGCGGGGGCTTATTGCCTATTCAATGGTACCTCCTTAGTACCTGCACAGTACTACCTACATAGCATCTACTCGTTACTTACTCAGTACCACCTTACTTTTTTAGGGGGTAAATTCTTACAACAGGATTGGCAGGTTTATTTGAGGTGGTGGTGGGTGGGGGGGGGGGGGGATACCACATCTTTTTCCACTGATTGATGAAGTAGGCAGACATTGTTCCCAGTACCAACCTACTTGCCTAAAATTTTTCAAAATTGGGTGGAGGAGAACAAAATGTGTAAAATCTACCACCTTGGAGCATAACAAATGTGTTTACAAAATTTCGGCTCAATCCGTTGTCTGTGAGGCTGTGTACCCGTTAAAAAAATATAATGTAATAAATAAATAAATTCTCATTACCTACCCACTTATGTGCGAAGAGCTCTCCGACCAGTACAGATAAACGATTTATCTATTTATCTATTACTGATAATTACTGATACCTAAAAATTTTGACATGGGAGAGGGATGGCAAAATGAACAGAAGGCACTTCTTTGGAGCATAACGAGTGTGTGTGCAAAATTTCAGCTCGATCCGTCACATTTGTGAGGCTGCGCCTTGTCAGACAACAACAAGTAGAAAGAACGTGAAAAATAGTGATTTTCAGGATTCCATAACTCCGGCATCTGATGGTCCCGAGGGTTGAAATTTGGTACACATCCTCCGGGGCCCCTCGAAAAGGGTTGTACGAAAAATCAACACCGGAGATCCCCAGGGGGCCGAGTTATGGTGGTTAAAAACCCCTGCTTGTGTTGTGTAGACAGTGCCTTGGTCGCTGTAAGTAGGTATGGAGGGTTTCGGTTTTTGTGGCGGGCGGATGATTTTATATCCAACAACTGCAACTGTGTAGCTCCATTTTGAATGTAAAAACTATGAGCGAATCCCATGCAAAATAGAGTATTTTGAGCTGCCAGTGGTTGTCACCGACATTCCATTGGCAGACCAAGGTATATCATCCTTAAATGTCATACACTTCGATTTAGTAAAATTTCAGATACCCAGTTGATCAAATTTTACACCCCGAAATGGCATTTTTTAACATTTGAGTCTGCCATTGGTTTTCATTCGGTTACCATTGACAGACCAAGGTAAATATTCTTGAATGGGCCGATAATTTCACATAGTAACATTTCATACGCACTGAAGTTGAAATTTTATCCCCAGAATTGCAAATCTTGAACTGAGTCTGCCAGTAGTTATCAGCGGGCCATTATTGACAGACCAATGTGTATCATCCTTAAATCACAAATACTTTCATGAAGTAATTTATTGAAATCCCCGAAGTTGATGAAAATTCACCCTCGATTCAGCAATATTTGTATTTGAGTCTGTCAGTAGTTCTCGGCGGTTCGACATTGGCAGACAAAGACGTATCTTCAGTGAATGGCATAGGTACAATATCATGCAGTAAAATTTCAAACGCCCTAAAGTTGATGATCTTTAATCCCTAAAATTGCAAATTTTGAATTCGAGTCTGCCAGTAGTTATCAGCGGTTCGTTAATGACAGACCACAAATACTTGCATTAAGTAATATGTGTCGAACTCCCTGAAGTTGATGAAAATTCATCCCCTAAATGACAGTTTTTGAATGCGCGTCTGTCATTGGTGATTGGTGGTTTGAAATTGGCAGACAAAGGCGTATCTTCAGTAAATGCCATACAACATCATGCAGTAAAATGTCAAACTCCCAGAAATTCATGAAATTCTCCCATCACACGAGCAATTTTGGAATTTGAGTCTCAGTGGTTAGTAACAGTTTCAAATTGGCAGACCTCTACATCTTGATTAGTGCCCACAAAAAGAGCCATCCACCGAAATTTAATCCATCTATTCGGCCCCGGCTGCAGGACTATTTAGAAAAAAATAGTCAAATCCCCCATAAATTGTAATGAGGCGAAGAGGGGGGGGGGGGTATGGGAAGTTAGATGCAAGCCCAATTGTGGTAAGTAGTATGGAGTAGGGTTGTTGGGGACTAGCCCAGGTTTGGTAGTGTTCTGGAAAATAGTTAAATCCCCCATAAACTTTGATGACGGGGAGGGGGTGTTCCGGGAACTTAGACCCAAGCCCAGGTGCGGTAGGTATAGGTAGTATGTAGGAGGGTAGTTGGGGACTAGCCCAGGGTTGGTAGAGTGGTTTGCAAAATAGTTAAATCTCCCATAAATTGTGATGAGGTCGAGGGGGGGTAGGGGTGTTAAAGGGAATTTTGCAGCATGCTCAGGTGTGGTAGTTGGTGTGGAGGAGGGTAGTTGGGGACTAGCCCAGTGTTGGTAGTGGTTTGGATAATAGTTAAATACATCATAAATTGCGATGAGGTGGAGGGAGGGTGATATGGTAAGTTAGATGCAAGCCGAGGTGTGGTAGGTAGTATGGAGAAGGGTAGTTGGGGTCTAGCCCAGGGTTGGTAGCATAAATTATGATGGGGTGGGGGGGTGGATGTTGTGGGAAGTTTGCTACATGCCCAGGTGCAGTAAGTAGTATGGTAGATGGTAGTTGGGGTCTAGCCCAGGGTTGGTAGAGTGGTTTCAAAAATAGTTAAATCCACCATAAATTGCGATGAGGTGGTGGGAGGGTGATATGGGAAGTTTGCTGCATGCCCAGGTGTGGTAGGTAGTATGGAGGAGGGTAGTTAGGGTCTAGCCCAGGGTTGGTAGAGTGGTTTGAGAAATAATTAAATCCACCATAAATTGCGATGAGGTGGTGGGAGGGTGATATAGGAAGTTTGCTGCATGCCCAGGTGTGGTAGGTAGTATGGAGGAGGGTAGTTGGGGTCTAGCCCAGGGTTGGTAGAGTGGTTTCAAAAATAGTTAAATCCACCATAAATTGCGATGAGGTGGTGGGAGGGTGATATGGGAAGTTTGCTGCATGCCCAGGTGTGGTAGGTAGTATGGAGGAGGGTAGTTAGGACTCGCCCGGGGTTGGTAGAGTGGTTTGCAAAATATTTAAATCCACCGTAAATTGCGAGGAGGTGGTTGGAGGGTGATATGGGAAGTTTGCTGCATGCCCAGGTGTGGTAGGTAGTATGGAGGAGGGTAGTTGGGGTCTAGCCCAGGGTTGGTAGAGTGGTTTGAGAAATAATTAAATCCACCGTAAATTGCGAGGAGGTGGTTGGAGGGTGATAAGGGAAGTTTGCTGCATGCCCAGGTGTGGTAGGTAGTATGGAGGAGGGTAGTTGGGGTCTAGCCCAGGGTTGGTAGAGTGGTTTGAGAAATAATTAAATCCACCATAAATTGCGATGACGTGGTGGGAGGGTGATATAGGAAGTTTGCTGCATGCCCAGGTGCGGTAGGTAGTATGGAGGAGGGTAGTTGGGGTCTAGCCCAGGGTTGGTAGAGTGGTTTCAAAAATAGTTAAATCCACCAAAAATTGTGATGAGGTGGTGGGAGGGTGATATGGGAAGTTTGCTGCATGCCCAGGTGTGGTAGGTAGTATGGAGGAGGGTAGTTGGGGTCTAGCCCAGGGTTGGTAGAGTGGTTTGAGAAATAATTAAATCCACCAAAAATTGTGATGAGGTGGTGGGAGGGTGATATGGGAAGCTTGCTGCATGGCCAGGTGTGGTAGGTAGGTATTGAGGAGGGTAGTTGGGGTCTAGCCCAGGGTTGGTAGAGTGGTTTGAGAAATAATTAAATCCACCAAAAATTGTGATGAGGTGGTGGGAGGGTGATATGGGAAGTTTGCTGCATGCCCAGGTGTGGTAGGTAGGTTTGGAGGAGGGAAGTTGGGGTCTAGCCCAGGGTTGGTAGAGTGGTTCCAAAAATAGTTAAATCCACTTTAAATTGCGATGAGGTGGATGGAAGGTGATATAGGAAGTTTGTTACATGCCCAGGTGCGGTAGGTAGTATGGAGGAGGGTAGGGGATGTACAGGTTTGGTAGAGTAGTGGGATGATAGACGGGGTCGAGGTACCGGGTGAGGTAAGCCAGCGGTTTTGGGATGGCAGACAGAGCTCATTCTAGTCAGAATGGCGCAGGTGTGGGTGCCACTTAGTCGCAAATTCGTTGATTAAATATACACAGCCGTATATTTTAATACCCGGCTGGCTCGACTGTAGCGCCCAGGGTGGAATTATCGTGAACTACCACCGTATATTTGTGTTCAGAATCCTATCACTATGGCACCCTTCACCAAAATTTCTAGCGCTTGTTGTGAATCATCTATTCACTCCTGACTCATAATTGTGGTTCCTTATTTTCCAATATAGCTCCAATTAGATAGTCTAGCAAAAATTTTATTTTATCATTGACTCTGGGCATGGTAATGAGGTGCTTGTAAAGTGGCACCCACATACGGGTGTCACATGCACACGGGTGCAACTTTCACTGTAGGAAATAAGGGGTCGGGTGCCACATAGATAGGAATATATATATATATATATATATATATATATATATATATATATATATATATTCACCACTAGCGGTGCGAGGATGTGCCCAGCCTGGTTCCAACACTAAATGATGTCACCATTATTTTTTTCTGGGATCTTTTAGGAGGCGAGGTTGTGCCCGGCTGGTTCCAACACTAAAGGCTGTCACCAATTCGACGGGATCTTTTTGGATGCGTGTGCCCGGCTGGTTCCAACACTAAAGGCTGTCACCAATTCAACGGGATCTTTTAGGGAGCATTTGCCTGGCAGGTTCCAACACTCAAGGCTGTCACCTATTCCAGGATCTTTTAGGTTGAGGAGAGAGAGAGTGAGGAGGAGCGAGGTGAGAGAGTAGTCAGTGACCAGAGGAGAGCGTAGAATGGTTAGAAAGGCGAAGGAGGCGAGTTTTTATAACTCTGAGGGATATCTCCCTCCATCCTCCAGCTAGTGGAGGTAGATGGGGATCCCCACTAGGTTCCTCGGTGCTCCTGCGTCTTTCGTCGCCACTTCTATAAGTTTATTTGCGAGGTCTAATATTTACAGGGAGTGGTTCTGGGAGGATACCACGACATATATGTTTATATATTTTTGTGTGTATATATTTATACATTTGTATATATATATATATATATATATATATATATATATATATATATATATATATATATATATATATATATATAGTGTGTGTGTGTGTGTGTGTGTGTGTGTGTGTGTGTGTGTGTGTGTGTGTGTGTGTGTGTGTGTGTGTGTGTGTGTGTGTGTGTGTGTGTGTGTGTGTGTGTGTGTGTGTTTTGTGATCGGGTTTTTGTGTAATCGGTCTGGTAGTTTTGCTCCCTCTTGCAACGCAGCTATGGTTTTCTGAGTTTTCTCATTGCGAGTTTTTGTAAGCATTGCTTCCACATGCAGTTTATTTACGAGGTGTTTTTGGTAGTGAGTTGCCATTGCTCTCGTTTGCAGGAACTATTATGAGTGAATCAGTTGCTGCTTTCAGCGTGATCCGTTTGAAACGTTTACTTATTCATTTTTGTTGACATTCACTTGGAAAATCTGACCCAACAGTATAATTTGATCTAGGGGGGCAGTAGCCCGCCAAGAAAACCGAAAACTTTTAAAGCGACCAAGAACACTGTTACCATGACAGAACAAGTATGGGTCCCCGGTCTGACCCTTTCTCCATGGCCGTCTGAGGACGTGTACCAAATTTCAACCCTCGGGACCATCAGATGCCGGAGTCGGATCGCTATTTTTCAAGTTTTTCTAGTTGTTGTTTTTCTTCGCGTTCTCGTTTACTTTGACAGGGCTACAGCCTCACAGGCATAACAGATCGAGCTGACATTTTGCATACGCATTCGTAACGCTCCAAGGATATGCCTTTAGTTCAAGGCTTGGGGGGAAGGAACAGGACTCTATACACATATCCAACAAAGGGGGACGGAACAGGTTTCTGTATGCACACCCAAGGGCGAGGTGCGAAGCTTCGAGCGTGCTATTTTGTCGGGCAAAAGGGATATCAATCCTTTTTGCGACTGAAGAAGTTTCTTGGCGGGTAATTATTTACAATAGGGTTTTTTTTGTGGTTATTGTGACGTCTAAACATTCCACCATCTGAGTCACACAGGAAAAAATAGCCTGTTGATTAAAATATTGTCACGGGAAACTAACCCCTTTTTTCGGATTTTTATGGACTAACTTTTCATTTCAGTGAAATAATTAATTGTTTGTGAATGAAATCAATCGTTTTATGCTGGTTATTCTTAGTTTTACACGTACGAAGTTGATCGAAACAAATAGTATTGTTGCTCTTGAAAATCGTCTCGTCAGCTGGAGATAAACACCAGTAGTTGTCGTCTGTGGGGCCCTACGATAGACAGACGTAAAGAAACTTCTGGAGTCTTGTTTCCAGAGTTGAGGTACTGACTTTTGTCTTCCCACAGCGACTGCGGAGCCGTGGCGCATGCGCACTTAGTTCAAATTAGCATGGCGTTCCCATTCCTTCCTAAGCTCCCATTCTTCAGAGCGCTCCGTTACCAGTTCCAGTAATTTAGCTGCTCCTTCCAGACGGGATTTCCTCCCGAAAAACTCTCTGACTTTGAGATTTACTTGAAAACTCACTGCGTCTAGAACGAGATTGACGTCGTGTTGGTCGACGTAGTGCTGGCGTGAGCCTCACGAATATGTCTGTCCAGGTTTTTGTTAAGTGTGGCGCACTTGTAACACTTCACTGTGACAGGACAAAGAATGAAATGGAATAAAATAATAAGGTAATGAAATGAAATAGAGGTAAGGTAAATTGGGTAAATGTGGTGGTAAAATAAGGTAGGTTAATAAGGACGACACAGGACAGATAAGACTGAGATAACAGAAAACGATAACAGTTATATACTCGGAGCGGCTAATGGAGAAGTTCCACAGAGTCCGACGTGAGGCGAGATCTGACGATCTCGGCAATGAGGAGTAGGTACCCACGACTTCCGTTTATAATGCTATCCAATTTTCAAATGAAAGTAGGTTCCACTCTAAGAATTTTGAGACCAACCGCACTCTCCTACGATGAATAGTTATTTTTCTATGAGCTTTCAAATTAGGCAAGTAACGTCATTGCACCCCTCCCGCCTGGGCGGGACGTCCTTAACACCTGTGAGGTAGGTAGGTAGTGCTGGAATTTTCGAAAATCATAGAAAAATAATTATTTATCCTTGGAGAGTGCAGTTGGCATCAAAATTCTTAGATTGGAACCTACTTTCATTTGAAAATATGAACGGAAGTCATAGGTACTGCTCATTGCTCTAGGGAGGCAGGAGTGAAATTACATCCTGGGCACTTTCAACATTTTTGTAAGCGAATAATTAAACCAAAATAGTTAAACGTTCTCTGCTGCTTCAGTGCTAGTAGTATGATACGAAGAAGGAGTAAGGTGAATAATATCGTTATAGGTACCTACACATTTAAATTAGTTTACAAAAGAAAAAACTCTCTGAATGTTTGAGATAGAAAAAGAGTCATTATTAGCCCAAATCTGGCTAGTGCTTTCCGGAGCTTCATTGTCACTTTCGGCCCTCGAAAACTTCAGGCCACCCCACTTTTTGAATATAGGTACTGGTCCGGCAAAATCTAAATGAATAAGGATAAACGGTTTATTATTAGCCGGCCTATTGGTAATCAATGTTTTAGGAGCCTCTGTCCTTGATTACAGGCATACTTCATAATATTGGCCCAACAGGGCAATGGTCCAATTTCGGCCTCTCAAAATAGGAGGTCGCCTTCATTTCGGAAATGCCTAAATGGGAGCCATTGAGCTCTTTGAGAATTTGGTAACGGTATAATTAATTGCAATTACTACTCTGGAGCCCCAAAATAATACTATTTCCAGAATTCCATTTCCTTCGATCATCTGCAGCCGAATCTAGCCGAACACCCATGATGTAACTGCACACGTTGATGAGAGCAATATCTCCGCTAATTCATAAAACTAACGAAATTCAGGTAGGTTGCGTTCAGGTTCGAAGATGAGGGAATCTAAACAGAACTCCGCCGGCGTCAAAAAGCGATAAAAAATGTGCAATTCTTTCGCAATAACAGGGTAGCTAATTGTGGTATAAGCCTACCATAACCTACTATACCTACCTAGCATAACTACAAGTACTTTTATTTCGGTAATTGATCAATGGTGGAGGGACTTCCCTAATAAGTAGCTCTTACTTTTTCCCGATATTTTTCAAACTATTTCTATTAAATCTGTGACCTAACTTCCTTATTTCCGACTGAGGAAATTCCATTTTTATTTTTTATATTTTACTAGCCTGACCGCTCGCTTCGCTCGCTATCCGAGATTCGCTGTACGCAGTATTGTGGAACCAACAAACGACGGAAAAATCCCATAGCCTACCGGGTATTTGTGCCCAACTTTATCAAAATCCGTCAAGCCATTCAGGAGTTGACCATGGTCGACCATATTTCCGCTATGGTCAGGGAATTAAAAATGCGCCTACGTTCAACTTGGGAGGCTACCGGATATTGGTGCCAAATTTGGTCGATATCCGTTGAGCAATTCGGGATTCGACCATGGAGGGGCCCATGGATGCGCTATGGTCGACCGCGGGGGTAGTCCGAAGGGTCGATCGTAGATAGAATTTCACGTAGATTACGAATACGCGATAAAAAACCACAGTCATGCAGCATGGCTATAAGAGCGAATTTTCGAAGAAATAACTGATTTTATATAAAATGTGATCTTTGGGATATCCCATTCAAATATGGGCAATCTTAAACTTATTGGGTAATTATAGGTATTCAGGTATGACGCTATTCGGTTAATTCGGTATGCATCAAATATGGGCATACCTACGTAACAAATTTTTTGTTCCATTTTTTGCCGAGTAACACCTCGGTTTGTAGATTTTCCAACGCTGAACACGATGGTGAAGTCAGAATTGCGATATCCCATTCCGTTATCAGATTAGAGCAGACGAACCAGGAAGAACATCTCAAGAAATAACCACGTTCCTTCATCTTCAAAGTGCTCTAGTTTGAGAACGGAATGAGATATCGCAATTCTGATTTCACCATCGTGTTCAGCGTACAAAAACCTTTAAAATGAGGTGTCACTTGTCAGACTTTTTCATTTTGGGAATTTATGGGTAATTTTTCCCCCATAAAACTCCCCAAAACTCCCCCTTAGAGTGACCCGATTCTGCCCATCTACGAACTTAGCCTGTCGATTGCCAAGACAGATTTTTCGTGCAAATTTGAACTTTTTATCTCAATTCTTTCTAGAGTTATCGTCTGGAATGACACATACATATATAAATATATAAATATATATATATATAAATATATAAATATATATATAAATATATAAATATATATATAAATATATAAATATATATATAAATATATAAATATATATAAATATATATATAAATATATAAATATATATATAAATATATAAATATATATATAAATATATAAATATATATATAAATATATAAATATATATATAAATATATATATATATATACATATAATTTTTGGTGTCTTTCGGCAGTGAATTCAGGATGGTCTGAAACGGATTTTGGTATAAAAATCTTTCGGAAATTCGAGTTTTAAAAATTTTGGACCGAGAAAAATAGCTTCCTTTTCTTCGAAAGTTCGCTAAAATAGGGGTTACCATTTCATTTAACGAAGTTGACCATGGTCGACCATAGTTCCGCTATGGTCAGGGAATTAAAAATGCGATGTTGCACAACTTGGGAGCCTACTGGATATTCGTGCCAAATTTGGTCGATATCCGTCAAGCCATTCAGGAGTTGACCATGGTCGACCATAGTTCCGCTATGGTCAGGGAATTAAAAATGCGACGTTGCACAACTTGGGAGCCTACTGGATATTCGTGCCAAATTTGGTCGATATCCGTCGCCCGTTAGGCCGTGGGAAGACAGACAGACAGACAGACAGACTCACAGAGATTCGTTTCTATAATATACAGAGATTTGTTTCATCTCCTTAAACTAAGCCTTCCTTCACATAGTGTACATAAAACTTTAACTAACTTCAAATATGCCCTTCAAGCGTTATAACTCTAATAAGTATGTTGTACCCTCTCAACCTTGCGGACTTTTCTCAACTACGCGTTGAAAGATTTTACAAGCCGGTTTCGAGCCGTTAGGAAGCCGGTGTACTTTGCAAACCCTTCAGGGGTGCTCAAGGATAAAATAATGTTGGGTGTTTCACTATCGACCCGAAGTTTGTTGTTCGCGGTTGAAAGATCTAACTTCGTAAAAAAATGTCCCACTTGCAATTTTGCGAAAAAAAATCCTGTATCCTAGCCATTGGGTATTTCAATTAAATAATTATTTTACTACATAATCACTGAGCCTGTTACTAGGCCATTAAAATTCAAAACATGTTACTTATACACTAAAGGGTGTACCCCATTCAGAAGTTCCAGCTTTTCCAATAATTGTTCTAACTGTGAGTTCACCCATTCCTTGAAAGGAAAAGGAACCTGCCGTGGTTCATAAAATCGAGGCTTGGAGAGAGGTGACTTTTCCGATCCCTGCTTCATCTGGATATATCCTCAAATACATTCATGACTATTCTATCTAGATTTCAGTTAGGATTTTTCCACAACTGATAGATTTAGATTGATTCGAACTAAATTCAGAACTGTTCAAAGGAAATCAAGTCTCTTCGCATTAGTGGTTACGAACAACCTGGCACGACTAGGAAACAGCCATGAGATCTGCCAGCTGAAGAGTCACGTTAATCGTGCCAGTGGGCATAATTAAAGTACCAACATAACTACGTAACTTGGTATCAGCTTTTTTTCAGACCTTTTTAAAATGTTTCCGATGTAACATCTCCTGTAAAATCGACAGCACAGATCCAGTATCAACCTCAAATTATAAAGTTGTGTATAAAGTATAAACCTCTGTATAAACGTTGTAGTGAACTGAATTCTGATTAAAATGAGACCAAATTGAGGCCTCAAAATTATTTATTTGAATTTTCAATAAATCTTCAAAGTTTCATGAAAAATGGAAAAGACAGTTCATTATATTTTAAGGCTGAAAATTCACATAGTTTCTGTTCTTCGAGGTTCGATTCTCAGGGGCTATTTCTGAGTTCAAAGTTGAATGACTCAAACTGATATTGTTTGTTCTCGACTGACATATTTTAGGGATTAAACACATGACAAAGAAAGGACTCGCTAAGTTTTCAGACAAACTTTCAAGCCCTGGGTGCATTCCTCTGGAATGCATTGGAGGCATTCCTCTGGATCCGCCCTTGCTCGTATGTAGGTACTTAATTTTGTTGAATTCAGGGATGTAATATTCACACCACTATGATTTGGAGTCGTGCATTGATCAATTAGCTGAAAAGGTTTTCAGGTAGGCCTTACGAAAAACTGAGTCATCCAAATAGTCGCATTGTTCACTAAGCACTGATCGGATGACATGATTCACCCATCTCAGAAAGAGATAAGTAGCAATGCCATCTGGGTTTGACCCGGAAATTATAAACTATCGCTGTAGGTTGGGCGCATTCATAAGTTTATTGCTCTCGACTGAGCCATTAGATGAGTCAATAGGCTGTGAACGTTCAACTGATGAACGTTTTGTCGTTAATATCGCGGGGCATCTGAAACCAGAAGGGAACCAATGGATGGCAATCTAGTGTCCCAAAACCCGTCGTCATCTCTTTACCAAGTTATGGAAACTACTTTATGGTCGAAAACTCATTCTCATATTTGTTCGGGACGTATGAATAATCTTATAATTGACAACTCGAGTTCAAAATATTCAGTTATATTTTTGCGAAGTTTCAGAACACACAAAGAAATCTTTTGTTTTCACCCGGATCATCTCAACATGTGATCAACATAATTGCTAACATTGAACCAGAAGTGGAAAGAAATCTTGGAAAGCCATTTCAAAGAAAAAGAAAAAAATCTCTATTTCCACTAATACACGAAAAACGCGAAAAATGCACTGTTACACCGGTTAAATCAGTTAAACCGATAGACAACCTTTCAATAACTCCGTTTTTCGTTTTCTTTTTCCTTGCTCTCAGTGTGGAATGCCGAGGATCCGGCGCTGTCAGGCGCTTAAGGATGATCTTATTATCATCCACTGCGCCTCTGAAAAAATGATGACGAATATCTACATGTTTCTTCCTTGGGTGGTGTACAGGATTGTTGGCCAGCTCTTCTGCTCCGTGGTTATCGTTCATCATTGTTATGGGTCCTTCTTCTTTGACGAATCGGAGGTCTCTCAAGAGCCTGCCAAGGTAGATGGCTTCTTTAGTTGCTTCAGTAGCTGCCTTATACTCAGCCTCCGTACTGGAGAGGGCTACGGTCCGCTGTGACTCCCAGCTTACAGCCTCTCCAGCCACGTAAATGCGTACCCAGTGTACGACTTCCCGTCCTCAATGCAGGAGCCCCAGTCAGCATTTCTCCCTTTCTTGAGCAGTGTGTCACTCCCTTTTCTTGAGTACCCCAATGCTCCTGAGTTCCCTTGAGGTATCTCAACACTTTGCTGCAATGAAGTGCTGTTGAGTATAGTTGGAATTGAACTTGGAACTGAATCAACATGCTGACTGAGCGCGTTATGTTCAACTCACAGTTGTCAACTTCACAGTGGCACCAGTTGGTGATTTCACTGGATTTGTATTCTCCATTCCGATGTACTTATTTTGAGGGAGCTTCATCTCCCCCTCCTTCTGGGAATAGTCAATCTCGATTCCGAGGCAGTAATGGACTGCTCCTAGATCTTTCATCTCGAAATCTTCTCTCACTTTGTATTTCGAGTGATTCATGATTTCAGTTGACGCAGTTTCCAGGATCAAATCGCCTACATACACACCTAAATGATCACAAAACTTCCTTCAATTTCCTCAGCGTAAACATATGGATCAGCCGTGGTTGGTTTGAGCCCAATCTTCTTCAGGGTTTCATCGAGTTTTTGGTACCACATTCGACCTGACAGCCGCAGGCCATACAGTGCCTTCCTTATATGGCATACTTGTTACCTTTTCTCAATTTTTTCAGACGATCGATTGCTAATTTTTGGATTCCATTTCCCTTCGGCTCATTCAGGTATGATGTAGTTACGTCCGATTCTCCAGCCATCAAAGCGTACAACCCACTAGCTTCTTCACGATCTTTTTCGATTTGCTTTTCTCGGGTCAATCAATAGCCCCGAACAAAAGAACCCCCCGAACTAGCCCGAACTTCTTGCAGATATGAAAGTTAGATTTGAAGCGTTTCTGCCATGTACGTGAGTTCCGATTTTTCTGCTAAATTCTTAGCTATCATAGCATTGTTCTGTGTCAATTGCGCTGGTCCATGTTTCTGTTTTCTCGCATTACTTTCCTCGATGATTTAGATCCGAAAGGCATCTATCTGGTCTTGGCAGTTCGCCTCTAGATTCTATTGCGCATCTGGTTTTCATACGCTTCTAGGAGGCTGTACAACATCAAGATAGGTGAGCAACTTTTCATGAATCTGCACATTCGTGCCTTGCATTTTCTCGACTGTATCCATGAATTAAGACAAACGTTCCGGAACGTTCTGTCCTTCAATCATTCTGTTAACTATAAGTTGTTTCAGTAGTGTGGCTTTTCTAGCTGGACCTGCTGACTGCTGGACCTCTTTGAGTTTACGCCATCCTTCATTTGCCGTTTTACAGTGTTTTATATGCTTCACTTCCTATGGTGATAGAGTGATTATTAAATCTGCCTTTGCATCCTGATCTTCCGATTCCCATTTCTCAAGTTCTATTTCATAACTACCACAGGGTGGATCTGCGGATGGCTTCTCGATTTTTCTGTTCACTTTACCACGACTTGTTTTTTCTCAACAGGCTTCCACTTAATCATAATTGTCCCTACTAAGCGTTTCAGTTTTCACATTGCTCATCTTACTTGACATATAATTGATTGGCACTTCTTGAACACTGCGCAGTGGAAGCGTGCTGGGCCCATAACCTCTTATAATTGGCAACTCGAATTCAAAATGTTCAGGTATATTTTTACGAGCTTTCAAAACACACAAAGAAAACTTTTGTTTTCACCTGGATCATCTCAACATGTGATTCAATGGATTGCTAAAACATTGAGTCACAAGTGGAGTGACCGCTAACAAATAACCTTGCATACCTATACAGTAGCGGTACGTGGGGTCTGAAAACAGTGGGGCACCAAACCAGAACACAAAACCAACGGATTTTTCTACAAAATACCTCAAGGAAACCACACCCTTTCCTTTATTTACTTACTGAGTGATATTCAGCAAATGCTTATCTCTTCCTAAACTTTTAATCGACATTCTATCGTCGTACAAAAACGTCGAAAAGTTGGACTGTAAATTAGCCACCGAATTCGTGTGGTGCAAAAATATAGCGAACTAAAATACAACGAAACGATGACCCGTCGGCCGGTACCTACTGTAATGGAGAAGCTGTTGACTAGAAGCTAGGTACCAGCTAACGGCTAAAAGCTACAGCTAAATTAGCTGAAATTTAGCTTGACTAACAGTTAAATTTTTAACTATTAGCTGTCGAGGGACAGCTACATTTTACAGCTAAATTACCTGTTAGTTGAAATGAACAGCTAATAAGTTTAGCTATAAAAAATCAGCTGTTGGCAGCTAACTTTTCTTTAAAAACCGTATTCGTCCTTACAAACAGCTAGTAGCTAACATTTTTAGTTTTAGCTAAAAGTACGTTAGCTTTAAAATATTTTTTGAACGAATTTAATCATTTTAACCGTTTCACCGTATTGAATAATTTCTGGATTTTTTTTTTACCAAGCCCAGTGAATTTTCTCGGGTAATCCATATGAGAAATACTTCTGTTATTTCCTGTTATTATTTTTCATTAATATAATGTATAATAATAATAGCACCTTTTTGGAAAACGAAAATTGTTGGTACAGCGTGAAAAAACGTAGTTACTTAACAGTAATGCAGCATATCTGAAGAAGCTAATTTTAACAACAAACAATTGCAACAGTATTGCATACATATGTCAAATTCACTTTTTACCAGACAAAATTCACTGTACTTGGTAAAAAAAAGTCAGAAATCGTTCACAATGGTAAAATAGTCAAAACTATTAAATTCTTTCAAATAACGTTTCAAAGATAATTTACTTATTAGCTAAAACTACAACTGTTAGCTATTAGCTGTTTGTGAGAACGAATAGGATTTTTTAAGAAAAAGTTAGCTGTTAGCTACTTAGTAGCTGACAGCTACAGCTAAGGCTGTTAGCTATTAGCTGCTAACAACAGCTAATTTTCTATAGCTAAAGCTATTGGTTATACGTTTCAACTATCAGCCAATTTAGCTGCCCCTCAACAGCTAATTGCTAATTTAGTTACAGATTTAAAAAATAGCTACAAGCTAATTTAGCTATTAGTTAAAATTTTAGCTAGCTAATAAATTAGTTAGCTGATGTCCAACACTGCTAGGCACTTTATCTGTGCTACGACGCCGATCAATCCACAAGATCACAAATGCCAAACACGACAAAACGCACGTAGGTACCACCAATCCAAATTGTCATCGGAACCGGACTGAACTCAAACGCACCAAATTCGACGCAAAAACAAAAAAAGGAAAACTGACAACAGACTCAGCAGAGAAAGGGAATGTGAATCACGAGATCATGAGACAACAAAAACAAATCGGAAGGCATACGCATCTCGTATCGAAGGGATCGAATCGCTCGTGAACAGTAATGATTTTTGAGTGAAAATCAGATTCTTGGGACAGAGCCCAAAATGGGCGTGGCGAACTACATTTTTACTTGACTGAGTATGCGCGGACGGGCCACTTTTCTCAGTTACCATGTGAACCCTAGGTCCCAGGGCCTGCAAGTTTCAGGAGCCTAGGTTTCGATTTCGATTGCAGGACATCGATTACTGTCGCTTTATTCCAATAACATGATTGGGCCTAGGGAACCAGCGTCGATGCTCTACTAGAATAATGAATATCCATAGCCAGAGAAGTCTATTGGATCGCTCTTAAACTTTGTGAAAAAAGCTAGGTAGTTACAATGTATGGGGGGAAATTCAAATTCCAAAAGAACACATGGTTGGAGTTTTTTCTATTTTTACGCCTAGTGTTTTTGGGTGCCTGGGCAGTGGCTCAAGTAGCCTTATGGACGCAATGCCACTGACATATATTATATGTGACACTATTCCAACATAATGTCTTAAGGGTAAATGTCCCGGGTTTAGTTCCAAGAACTGCCACCACCTTGTGCTTCAAAATGAGCCAATCTAATTTTCGGTTTATCTCTTGAACGGGTCAACCGATTTTCAATCTCTAAAATGTTCTGTAATCGTTATAAACAACCACAAGTGCAGACATTCAGTTTTGAATTTAACAATTTTTTTTTTCATGGAGTTCCCGAAATTATTTTACTTAATTTCAACCTTTTTAAGAAAAGCAACTAGTACTTTTGTAGGAAAAAAATCGAAGAATTCAAATCCGCTTTCAGATTGAAGATCGGACCATTAGATTGAACGGCATCTGGGAAAATCACTATAACAATGGGGCCCATTGTTAGCCCTCTAATCCTCTACCTGGGCCCACCTTGCAACGATGCCTTTCCTTTCCTGTAGATTTGAGCTAGCAGGCGGACTGAGTTCACATCTAAGAGTGTATTTTTCCTTCTACATCTATTCCTTCAACTACAAGATTTGCTTGGCAGAAATAGTTGGCTGCTGGATCAAATCAGGATACAGCCAAATTTTGGCTGAATCCTGTCAGGGTATCAAGAAGGGCGTTTGGTTTTTAGCATCTGACTGGTAGGTATCTAGTTTTCTTACTATGATTTCATTTTCTAAATTATTACTTTCTAAGTACCTATGTGACTGGAATTTCCATAATAAGCCATTCAGTAACTATTGATTTGCAGGGTTCTCATAGTCCACCAAACCCTATGAAGCCATAAAAAAATCGCCGTAAAATGAAGGAAGTTCAATAAAAGGTTCAGGCAAAATTGCACTCGGTAACTATATATTGCCACATTTATATATTATCAATTTCGAGGTTCACAAGTGACGCCTATGGAAATATCACTGACAACGACCGAATATAACAAATATGTTGAGAATCATCAATATAATAGCAATAACAATAATTCAAATGCAATGAAAATATCAATAGAATAATAATTACAAGAATACAAGTACATAAAAAATAACTTGCTATTGGAATAACAACAACAAGAATGTAAAATAATGAGAGTGCCAAGGATTTTTCATTTGAGCTGACGAACGGCACGATTTCAATGAATTTTATCCAACCCATTTATATTATATTGGTCCAACCCGTGCCTATCCGAAAAGTCTGCCACCATTTTTCGGGTACTTAAGGGCGTCATAAGGAATTGGCTACATAATTATATTTCCATGTGTTCAATAGAATACTACCGTTATAATTTGGTGAAACTCATATGGAACCTTCACTGTTTCACTCTAGATCCACCTTCCAAATTTCAATTCTTTGCTACGATTATAAGGTAGTTTTGGGCTGTACAAGGATTGTACGTTCGCGCATCCGCTAACAAAGCAGTATTTTTCAAATGATTTTGAGTTGGGACTATCAGTGACCCGACCTGCACCTGCCCTCTAAATTTCAGCTCGTGACAACCATTTGTTTTCTGGCATGCATGGCCTTCATCAGGGATTGCACACAGACAGACACGGAAAAATGTTCCTTGATATGTGAAAAGCACCATGGAGCAGAATATACATAGGTATATGATAGGGGATGGGGACTCCAGTGCATTTGTCAAAATTTCTCAAAATGTTTCGTATGGACGCAATATGACAAAAATTGAATGCGCCAATCACGTGATCAAAAATTATACAAAACGGCTTTGTGGTTTGCAAAAAGATTCCCGGACTTACTCTAAAAATCGTATAGAAGAGGCATTGACGGCATGAGGAGACATTGTAACATTAGGCAAGGCGACGAAAAATTACATATAAATCGACCACTAACTCATTATTACACAACGGTTTCTTACACGACTTTATTACCTTATTATTTACCTTATGCTTCATAAATAACTACAAAAAATTAATTACTGAATTATTAGATCCCGCGCATTTTTATGAAACATTTCCCGGGCCGGCTCCAGTACTCGATTTAGGGCTTTCCTGGGGGTGGTCTACGCAAAAACGGGCATCTATACAGGTAAATAATAAACCGTTGTGTAATAATTTGCAACGTTTAATAATGCTGTCGGGAAAGTGGGGTTTCAGGGATCAAAATGGGTAAAAATCACCAAAATTGCAAAATCTGACCCAAAACCTGTAATTGTGTAGTGACTGGTGATATAAATGTAATATTTTTTTGAAGGTGAGCGATTTCCAAAACGGCAGGTGGTTTTAGATGGGGGGGAGAGGGGTTCAGAAATTAATGTAAATGACTAGAAGTTGAATAAAACTGCAAAAATTCGCTTATATAGCCACGTTGCTTGACGAATCTTTTTATAATACGGGTATTATTTCAGCTCTGTTCCCCACTGTCTCGCTTTTTCATTAGAGCGAGATTAATCTGAGTAAGGGTTGCTTGGTCAAATGCCTCACATATATTTATAATATTGATATCTCCCCTCCACACACCTTCATATTACCAGTACCTTTGTGGATGGGTACAGAGATACCGCTCAGTGTTGGGGTTTCCCGAACGTCAAACACGCCACCGACCATAAATATCCAGTTGACGCAGTGATGATAGCGTAATGAGGCTTACTGTCCCTATGTGTGGGAAAACCAAGTAGCAGGTATAACGGTCACGAAGAGCCCTTTATTGTTTTTTATAACTTTTGGAGCACCCATCATATATTATATTCCCTTTCGGCATGTGGATGAGTGGTCATTGGATTAGGATGCCCCGCTAGCAAAATTTGTAGCGGTATTTCCCAAAGCGATGCGATTTGCCCTAAGTTCGAACTTGTCTAAGTTCGCCTTCCCTTTGAACAAGCTGATTGCCTGTCGGCCAGCGTATTACCAATACTGTTGAGCATAATTCGACGGCTCGAGATCAGAAACGTTGGGTTACCTTGTTGAAAAAGTTTATTGGTGGGAAAAATAAGAATAAAAAGCAATTTTCTAAAAAATTAAAGAGTGCTCCAGAAGATTACGGCCCAAATTCCATTCAGTCATACATTTGTACATCGCAATGTTCTTAGTTACCATGATCCGAAATTAATGAAATTTGCTTTGTAGGTCCCGTTTTGGGTCTAGTTGGTCCGCGAAGCTCGGCGTTAGTGTCAGTCATCCATAAGGGGTGAAGAATAGGGGTTGACATTTTCAGAACGCCGTAGCACGAAAACTTTCAGTAGAAGGGCATGGTTTTTTCGTTTTTAAATTGATCTTGAACTAAAGCGTTTTTGGTTCGTCAACATGATCGTGAATCAAACGGTATGAATCTGGCCCAGATATCATCACTAGGGATCAACTGATTATAATCACGGATAGGTAGCTGTATGAAGTCGAGTTGGTTGTTCTGTGATATTATTTCATTTGAAAAACGCTGCAGAGTCCTTGTCACATGGGTTTATTATTCTATTGGACATCTACAGAAATGATGGCTGTTCATTTATTGTTTGTTTCATGTGACATAGTTGAAATAGCTACTTCTGATGGTTTCCACCAATTTTGGCCCCCAAAACATACTCATTACATTCTCTATGGTCGCCAAAAATGAGATCTGGCCCATTAGTTAAATCTATCCTTAAATCTTCTACTAGACCGGTGGATTTCGAGTTGTGCGCGATTGCACCTCTCGTGCACGCTTTTAGCCGCTTTATAACAGAGTTGGTTAACATTTCAGAGTAAGTCCGGGCCTCTTTTTGCAAACCAAAAAGCCATTTTGTATCATTTTTGATCACGTGATTGGCGCATTCAATTTTTATCATGTTGCGTCCATACGAAACATTTTGAGAAATTTTGACAAATGCACTGGAGTCCCCATCCCCTACCACATACCTATGTATATTCTGCTCCATGGTGCTTTTCACACATCAAGGAACATTTTTCCGTGTCTGTCTGTGTACAATCCCTGATGAAGCCCATGAATGCCAGAAAACAAATGGTTGCCACGAGCTGAAATTTAGAGGGCAGGTGCAGGTCGGGTCACTGATAGTCCCAAATCAAAATCATTTAAAAAATACTGTAAGCTTTGTTAGCGGATGCACGAACGTGCAATCCTTGTACAGCCCAAAACTACCTTATAATCGTAGCAAAGAAATCAAATTTGGAGGGTGGATCTAGAATCAAACACTGAAGGTTCCATATGAGTTTCACCAAATTTTAACGGTAGTATTCTGTTGAACACATGGGAATATAATTATGTAGCCAATTCCTTATGACGCCCATAAGTACCCGAAAAATGGTGGCAGATTTTTCGGATATGCACGGGTTGGACCAATATAATATAAATGGGTTGGATAACATTCATTGAAATCGTGCCGTTCGTAAGCTCAAATGAAAAATCCTTGGCACTCTCGTTATTTTACATTCTTGTTATTGTTATTCCAATAGCAAGTTATTTTTCATGTACTTGTATTCTTGTTATTATTATTCTATTGATATTTTTATTGCATTTGAATTATTGTTAATGCTATTATATTGATGATTCTCATCATATTTGTTATCGTCGGTCGTTGTCAGTGATATTTCCATAGGCGTCACTTGTGAACCTCGAAACTGATAATATATAGTTGTGGCAATATATAGTTATCGAGTGCAATTTTGCCTGAACCTTTTATTGAACTTCCTTCATTTTAGGGCGATTTTTTTCATCAGGGGGGGGGGGGGGGGTTGGTGGACTATGAGAACCCTGCAAATCAATAGTTACTGAATGGCTTATTATGGAAATTCCAGTCACATAGGTACTTAGAAAGTAATAATTTAGAAAATGAAATCATAGTAAGAAAACTAGATACCAGTCAGATGCTAAAAACCAAACGCCCTTCTTGATACCCTGACAGGATTCAGCCAAAATTTGGCTGTATCCTGATTTGATCCAGCAGCCAACTATTTCTGCCAAGCAAATCTTGTAGTTGAAGAAATAGATGTAGAAGGAAAAATACACTCCTAGATGTGAACCCAGTCCGCCTGCTAGCTCAAATCAACAGGAAAGGGAAGGCATCGTTGGAAGGTGGGCCCAGGTAGAGGATTAGAGGGCTAACAATAGGCCCCATTGTTATAGTGATTTTCCCAGATGCCGTTCGATCTAATGATCCGATCTTCAATCTGAAAGCGGATTTGAATTCTTCGATTTTTTTCCTACAAAAGTACTAGTTGCTTTTTTTAAAAAGGTTGAAATTAAGTAAAATAATTTCGGGAACTCCATGAAAAAAAAATTTTAAAATTCAAAACTCAATGTCCGCACTTGTGGTTGTTTATAAAGATTACAGAACATTTTACAGATTGAAAATCGTTCGACCCGTTCAAGAGATAAACCGAATATTGGATTGCCCCCGACGGTGCAGCCATCTATTGAAAATATTTCTTACTAAAATCCGTGACATTTACCCTTAAGTAGGTTCCAATTCAGGATAAAATATCGTTCACAGCATGAAAATAGTTTCTTGAAGTGAAATATCTCGAGAAATATGTAGACCCTATTCACAGACCCATAGACCAAAGTTAGTTCGGGAAAGAGGTCATGAGTGAATGATAATTACAGTACTATGAAAGTTTAAAAAAAAAACGTGTTAGTTCTACCTGAGGGACTCTACCTCAGGGAAGATTTTGTCCCCGCACGGATTTATCATTTCGAAAAGTTGCATCGTTTACGACTTGCTTCTACGGTTGACATCATGATGACAAAATCATATGATGAAACATAACGGGAAATTCATCATAGTCGCATTGAGCCACAAAAGGTGTTGGGGGGGGGGGGGGGTGATCATCAAACATGGCAACAAGTTACCAGAAACTTTCGCTTTCCACTTTGGATTCCTTAGTTCTCCTAGGTTTTTCGTAGGTAGTTCGGAAAAACATACAAGTTCTACAGAAATCTGTCAGATAACTACAGGAATGTGTAACCGCAGTACAGACCTGTGTTGTTCGAACTCTGTAGATCTACACATCTTCGCCAACAGAACAGTGGGCTGGAAATGAAAGAGGGCCCCAATATCAAAAACATAAGTTCCATCGTCATTCTTCACTTCCTTTTGTGCCTCAAAACCCATGCTTCTTCGTATAAATTCTTTATTTTAATAATAGTAATATATTAATAATGGTAATATATTGGTAATTCGAGTTTCGCGTAAGTACATTCTGCCCTTAAATAAGGGAAGCCGGTGCCATGACGACGGGTGGATAGGGGCAGTTGAAAACGAGATGTACCTACTGTTTACACCCGGTGTACGCGCCGATCGCCTGTTATAAACACGGACATTTATGAATCCTGTCTGAAGCGCTTTGCCAGTAGGTCGCTCCCTCCACTCACCACTCACTTCGCCTTCAGCCGTCCTTGCTTTTTCTCCGCGTCTCGCAAACAAATTTTCCTTTTTTTTTTTCGAGTTTACAACGAAACCTTTCAGGTCTTCTTACGTCTCAAGTTTATTTAATTGTGATCAAACTTGATTTGATATTCCATCAAGCTTAAAGTACCTAAAAAAATATGTACGATCCAAAGCCGTATAGGTAGTGCCAGCCCAGCAGCCACGATCCTCGCCATCCGCACATGTAAGTACCGGGCCCGGGAAAACGTCTCCATCTTCGGTGAGTCAAATACCTACCCAATTTTGGATCGTACCTACATACCTTACATTGCATAATACAGTCCACGCTCATTTCAATACTTTAGTTCCTACCTACTTTGGTTTCTTTATGCCCCTACCGCCAGCGCTTCAGATAGAAGTTTTCTCCCCTATCTGAAAAAACTTGTTTCAAGTTACCGAACAAGAAATTGGCCGTCTTCGAGCCGGATCAGAGTTATATACATTTCATGCTACCACAATTAAGAAGTCATAATTCGCAAAACTTGGGTTTTACTAGGTTACGTTACTGTTGAACAAAGTAGGTACGGGTATTATTGCCTTTATTCCTTTCCTTTCAATTTTTTATACCTGCCTTCTCCATTCACTTGCCCTTTACCTTACTTCCCCATACAATGGCAACTCCAGATGATGTAAAACGCACGCTTCGACAATTGCGGCGTCGCCGTGAAATTCAGCTAGCCGAACTCACAGCTACGTTCGATCTGATAGGTAACGTTGAGCCCGGAAATACCGAGCATTTCCTTGCGCGCTGTGAAACGCTCAAAACCCTGCGAACGGAGTTTCGAGAAGTTCAGTTAGACATAGTCCGGGCGAACGAAGGAGCAATAGCTGAGGATCAACTTCCGATAGAATCTGTTTCGAAATCATTTGATGACATGTATTTCAAGGTAAAGGGTTTGGAAAAATCGCTCGCGCGAATAATGAGTCAGGCTCAATCCGTACGTTCTAGTGAATTAGCTAGCGCTAATAATTCCAACAGCCTGGCGGACAGCCACAACCGTTCTCTGAAGCTCCCTAGAATAACAATACCTACATGGGACGGTGATATGAATTCCTTTCATAATTTTTTTTCGTTGTATAATTCGCTTGTTCACGAAGCAGACTACCCACTTTCTGCAAAGCTGACGTATTTACGATCATTTTTAACCGGTCAACCGCTAGCTATGATCGAAAACTTTCCAATAACGAACGAAAACTATGATATTGCCTATGGAATTATTAAGGATAAGTATGCTTCAGTACGAACGTTAGCTACACATTATTTGATGAAACTTTTTGAGTTTTCCCCGATCGCTGGGGACTCAGTTCATGAACTACAATCATTTTTAGCAATTTTTAAATCTCATATGGAGGCTTTCACCAATATTGAGTTGGAAAATCCATACGACTTCATTATGTTTACTTGGGCGATGCGCTGTTTACCCGCTAAATTACGTTTGTTGTTCGATCAAAGTCGAATAAATACCACCACATTACCGGCTTATGATGATCTGCTTCAATTTGTGCAAAACCAATGCAAAATCAAGGAGATGACAGCGCAGCTTGAGTCGCTAAAGGTTCCTGGTACCCCGATAGGTATTTATAATAATAAAAAGCCACCTCAAAACTCGCTAATGATTACACCCGCAGACAATATTAAACCTGTTGCCTCTTCAACACCGAAACCTTGCATTTTATGTAACGAAAACCATGCTTTACGAAATTGCGAGTGTTATTTATCACTTTCCTTGGTTGAGAGGAAAGAGTTAGTTGGTCGTTTTAAAAGGTGTTTTAAGTGCATCGGAGATCATTCTACAAGCCTTTGTACTTCCAAGGGACGGTGTAATCGATGTAGGTCTTCTAATCACCATTCAACCCTTCATGACACGGCGTCTTCCCCCTCTGCAATCTCCTCTGAGCTTGGTGGATCCCAAGTTCAGCTTCCTCGTCGTGCGATCGCCTCTTCGGTCGTCTCTTTGGGTAGTGCTGGCACATCCGCACTTAGCTACCCAAGTCAAGATCCCGAGGGAAGCGTCACAAAGCATTCTGCCGCATCATCAAACGCCGGCGATGTTTCATTGCTGACAAATGTCTCTGTGTCGACTCCTAGGTCGCATGTTGTTGTCTTGGGAACAGCCCAGGGGCTCATCAAAGATCGCTACTCTCGCTGGGTACCGATTCGTCTTGTTATTGACGGAGGGTCACAAGTCAACTTGATTTCAGCCGATTGTGTTCAACGACTTGGGTTGAAGGTTCAACCGTCATCCGTACCTCTAGTCGGAGCATTGCAGACTTCCATTGGTACCTCCAAGGGTATGGTTCAACTCGTTCTATCTTCTGGACGTTCGAATTCTGAAAAGTTCATTTCACAAGCTGTTGTTGTGAGAAAGGTAAGCGCAAATTTACCAACAGTAGCTCTTCCTGCTGATATTTACGACCAGTTTGCCCATCTCGATTTGGCTGATAGGTCTTTTCACATTCCGGGGAAGATTGATTTTCTTCTTGGAGCTGAGCTTTACCCCTCCTTATTTCAGTCTGGATATGGCATTCTGCATGGAAAGCCAACAGCCATTCAAACCAGCTTTTTTTTTTTTTTTTTTTTTTTTTTTTTTTTTTTCTTCTTTATTTTTGTTATCTACAACAATTTACACAAGTAAATTACAAGCAGATGTGCTAACAGGTTTCACTTAGGTATTACGACGTGTTGGCTGGAGTGAAGAAGGTACCCATCAGTACCACTTCAGTGGCTTGATGATGTCGAAGTTAATAGAAAGATGAAAAACTAGCATTGTACGAAATTATTATGTGGGACGTCAGTCACTGCTGGCAAGCCAATCACGTGGCCAGCGACGTTTCAGCCGGCGGATGGAGGAAATGGGGTTGCTTGTGGAGGAAAGTTTTTGTACAAAGGGATTGGGGTGGTTTGATAGAGACGCATGGAATTGTCTGTATTTTTGCCTGATATAATCTCCGGTGAAAGGAATGCAGAGGTCGTGGTGGATCGTTCTATTTGATACGTAAAATGGGGCGTCCAAGATGGATCTCAGGATTTTGGATTGGGTCGTTTGGAGTTTGAGTAAGTTGGAAGGACGAGTGGAGCCCCAGAGCTCGCACCCATACGTCCATAAGGGTTTTATAATAGAATTGTAAATCAATAGCTTATTGGTGAGCTGCAATTTAGAACGGTGATCAAGGAGTCGAGAAAGTAATCTGAATCTACGGGTGGTTTCTATTTTTTTGGTGTGAGTGTGTTTTGCCCATGTTAATTTATTGTCTATGTGAAGTCCCAAGTAGCGGACGCAATCAGAACGAGGGATGGGAACTTGGTTGAAAACGACTGGGGGGCATGGTTTACGACCTAACGTGAATACAATGTGCTGGGATTTAGTCCCATTTATTTTAATTCTCCACTTATTAAAGTACTGACTTAAGATGTTGAGGTGGTGTTGAAGAGGTTCGGTGGCTTGAAATGGATCCATGGAACATGATAAGAGGGCTGTGTCATCAGCAAACGTATGGGTGGAAACTTTGGGGCTAACAGGAAGATCAGAGGTGTAGACTGAGTATAATACGGGTCCAAGTATACTGCCCTGAGGGACACCAGCCCTCACAGAAAGAATGGGAGAATAGGCGGATTTATGTCGTACTTGGAAGAATCTATCACTGAGGTAGGATTTAATTATTAGAAAGTAAGTGAAGGGGAGGAGGTCTTTAAGCTTCCAGAGTAAGCCCTGGTGCCAAACCTTATCAAAGGCTTGCGCCACATCAAGGAAGACACCAGCGCAGTACCCCTTCCGCTCTAGGACTGACGAGATATTGTCAACAACTCTGTGAAGTTGTTGGATTGTTGAATGCTGGGACCTGAAACCAAACTGATGAGACGGGATAACATTAGTTGATTCTAAGATGGGGTACAAACGCTTAAGGAGGAGCTTTTCTAATATTTTGCCTAAAATGGAAAGAAGGGAAATGGGCCGATATGAGGATGGTGCGTTTGGAGGTTTATTGGGCTTGTGGATCATAGTTACTATGGAAAATTTGAACAGTTGAGGGAAATAGGTAGTCCGAAGGACGGCATTATAGATGTATGTGAGGAATAAGATGCCTTTTCTAGGTAAATGACGGAGAATTGCTGAAGTAATTAGGTCATAGCCTGGAGTTTTTCTACGGGGGAGGTGCTTGATTGCGTATAAAATATCTGAAGGTGTAAATGCTTTAGGAGGGAGAGAAAGTTGGAGAGGGCGGTCAAGATCGTCCTCGACAATGGCAGTATGATGGGGACATTTGTCGGGATTTGGACTAAAGGTTTCATACAAATGATGGGCAAATAAGTCCGCTATTTCCTGGTCAGTTTTGGCCCAAGAACCATCAGGTTTACGAAGAAGTGTTTGTGGGGGTTTATGGGAGAGTAACCGCTTGGAGGCTTGCCAAAGTAAGTTGTGGCGTGTTGTTAAACATTTAGTGTAATTGTAGTGATTTTCAGTTTTCAGCTGGGCCATTTTGGTGTTAAGTTCATTAGTAATCTGGTTTAAGGTGTGCTTGTTGGATGGATACCGGGCCCTTTGCCATTTGGCTCGCGCTCGGCGTTTCATGGTTATCAGTTGGCGAATGTGAAGGGGGGGTTGAACTTCATGGAATGAGTTTTTGTTGAAATGTTTAGTGGGTGGAGGGATGGTTGAAGACCAGACAGCATTTTGAATGAGTGTAGTAAATTCCTGGACAGCAGTATCTAACTCACTAGGTGTTTTTAGGGGCGTTATGAGGTTCACAGAGGATTCAATGGTTGTACGAAACTGATTCCAATCGACTGAGCCGTTTATTAGAGTAGGTTTTGGAGACGGATTGACAGGATTGGTATTAAGGGTGAGGAGTACTGGGCTATGATCTGAAGATAAATCAGGAAACGAGTAGACTATAGGATTCAGGGAGGATACTTGGGATCCAATGAAGATGTCTAGTACGTCAGGTAGCTTGGAGCAGGACGTCGGCCAATACGTCGGTTGCGGAGGTGAGTACGTAGTAAACCTCTCTCGCAAAATAATAGGATGTAACAAGCTACCACGAGGGTTTGTTACCCTAGACCCCCAAGCTGGATGCTTGGCATTGTAGTCACCTCCTGCTATGAACCGAGGTCCTAATGAATGGAAAAAGGATAATAATTCTTGGGCAGTTAAAATTTGATTTGGTTTATGGGGCGGACAGTATATGGCGGCAATTGAAAAGGAGAATGGGTTAGCAGAAATCGTAACTGCCGTTGCTTGGAGGTGACCTGAGGATGTGGTTGGTAAGAGGTGATGAACAATATTTTTACGTATCAGAATAGCACTACCACCACGAGCTGTATCATCAGGATGGTCGGATCGATAAATGTTGTAATCAGTGATGAAAAAGTGAGAACGGGAGGTAAAATGAGTTTCTGATATGAGAGCAACATCTATCCGTTTACTGTGAAGCAGTAGACATAATTCCTGACGACGGGAGTTCAACCCATTAGCATTCCACAACAGAATTGTCAAAGACGAACTAGTAGTAGAATTATTCATTTTTTAAGTTGAGGTAGGAGTTCGGTAACCAATGTAGTGAGGAGAGTAATAAGCGGGGTGATGAGGGCTTTCATTTCGCGAAGAAAAGAATTGAGAATAGGCGTGAAAGTGGCCAGAGGATCATAGGAAAGGGACTGGTGAGTGGACTTGCCTGCAATGAATCCATAACTCGGGCGCGTTGGTGGCAGTAGAGTTGAACTGGTAGATGGTTGGGGACGCGGTGAACTGATGAACGGGAGGGCTTGTGGTCCGCAGTCTGCAGCAGGTGGATGAGGGGCAATATCCATTGATTCAGGTTGCTGATATGAGGGAGCTTTTCCAAGTGGAGGGTAGTCTGTGCTTGTTAATTGGCCAGGAGCCTGATTTCGTGTCGAATCTAAAAATTGGGGGGTCTGGCGAAGTTGTTGTAGCTTCTTATGTGTAGCGCATCCCTTATAGTTTGCTGGGTGATCGCCAGAACACAGTGCGCACGTTGCAGGAGTGTCCCTCTTCTTGATACAGGCATCGCTTAGGTGAGGACCAGCACACCTGACGCATCGGGGTTGCCGTTGGCAGTACGATCTGGTGTGCCCATAATCTTGACAGCGTTTGCATTGTACGATTTCTTTAGTAGGATGGGGTTCTTCGACTTTAATCTTGGTGTAAAGCATACTATTAAGGTTGAATATTTCAGGGTTCTTACAGTCTGGAGCCAAGTCTACGAAAAATAAAGGAAGAGGCATCTTTGTTAGTTTGTGTAACACTCTGGAGACATTTCGTACTGTGTATCCGTGAGACTCGATGCATCCTTTGATGAGTTCTGTATCAGTACTTGGATGAAGGTGACGGATGACGACACGATAGGATTTATCCTCCTTCATTTGATAAGAGTGGTATTCGAGTTGTTTTGACTGAAGGAAATGAACAATAGCGCGGTATGTGTCACTGGTAGTTGATCGTATCATGAGACTATTGACTCTGGTTTGGCATAAAAATGACGATGGATCAACTATGTTTTTTAAGTCATTACAAAACGCGATGAAATCGGGAACCTCCTTAATGTAGATGGGAGGTGGGCTAGGTGTCTTCGTTTGAGGAGAATCAGTAGGATTTGATGAGCGAGTAGCTGAGTCGAGATTAGCAAGGGGCTGAAATGGATTGGGCGTGAGAAAGGAAGTTGAGGGTTGTTTGGTGCGGGAATGCTTGGTAGGCGTAGAGGGCTTCTTGGTAGATCGCTTACGTGAAAGCGAGAGAGATGGTGTGGTTCCGCCTCCTTTACGTTTACGAGTGTGGAAGGTGCCTGTGCCAGAAGCTGTGGACGTGACAGTCGAGTCAGATCTGCGATCTTCGTCTGTGCCTGACGAGGCTCCGATGTCAGTTTCGCTAAGCCCCATGGTGGGGCTAGCGATGAAGGGGGGGTACTGTCAATAAACGGGTGTATCCAAGAGGGCGAGCGTAAACAAGTTGTGAATTTTGGACTCAAGGTGAAAGGAAGAATCAACGCGTGTCTCGACAAATTAGCTAGAAATTTCCTACGTGAGGAATCTAAGCAATAAATTTTCGATTAATGTAGAGGATTACCCCGGAAGATGAGACCGTGGACACGACGAACGGATATAAATGAAGTTCTGTGGAGAAAATCCGAAGGTAATATACCGATTTAACCACTGAAAGTGAACTCGAACAGAGAGCAACGAAAACACGTCCTGTCCGCATGAACGCTCGGCGTCGACTCCAAACCAGCTTTGGTTGGGTAATTGTGGGAAGCTCGCCGTCTGCCATTGGAGTGACATCAGCTGACAATCTTATTGGACTTATATGTGGCTTAACATTAGAGGAATCTCTTCAAAGATTTTGGCAGACTGAAGAGGTCAAACCTGCTCAGCAGACCAATCCTACACATGAAATAGTTGAGCAGCACTTCCGGAATACCCATTCTGTCTCTGAGTTTGGTCGCTATGTGGTGCGCCTACCATTTGATGACTCTTCAGACACTTCCTCCTTTGGTCTCTCTAAGGAGATAGCTGTCAAGCGATGGTATACCCTAGAGCGGAAACTGCTTAAGTCGCCCGACGTATTTGCTGCATACCAAAGCTTCCTTGATGAGTATCTGCGTCAAGGACATATGCAACTTGCGACTACCCCAGGGAAGTACTTCATTCCACACTTTGCAGTACTACGGGACTCCGTAACCAGCCCTCTGCGAGTCGTGTTTGACGCCTCCTGTAAGGACACTTCAGGCTTGTCGCTGAATGATCGTCTGCACACTGGGCCTCCGTTACAGAAGGATATTGGTGAAATAGTGTCTCTTTTCAGGCCTAATTCAGTGGCCATCACTGCGGACATTAAGCAGATGTATCGACAAACTCAATTGGCTCCAGAAGACTGCATTTACCAACACATTGTTTGGCGCCAGTCTGTACATGAGCCTCTCCAGGAATACCAGTTGCAAACCGTTACCTATGGTCTTAAACCTGCTCCATATTTAGCCCAAAGAGTTTTATTGCAGCTTGTGGAAGACCATGGCTCCAAGTTCCCATTAGCAGCTCAGGCACTCCGAGAATCCTGCTATATGGATGACATCTGTTGCTCTGTGAGAGACGTTGAACAAGCAGTTCAACTCCGTTCTGAACTTACGGATCTCTTGGATATCGCTGGCTTTGAGCTCCGTAAATGGGCATCCAATTCGTTGCAACTCCTTCAAGATCTGCCAAGTGACCACCAAGCAGACGTGCTCACACTTCGAGCTCAGCAATCTCCAACACTGCACATTCTTGGTTTGCAGTGGAACCCACAGCTGGACACATTCACCTACAAGATTGAGATGCCATCTCCTGCCAACACCAAAAGATTCGTTCTATCCCGGGTTGCGTCCATCTTCGATCCGCTAGGGTGGGCGGCACCCGTCGTGTTTTGGGCCAAAGTGTTTCTAAGAGAACTCTGGACTCATCAATTAGATTGGGACACAATACTCCCAGATAGTCTGTCTTTACGGTGGGCGGACTTTGCCCAGCAGTTGCCACAGCTCCAGAACATATCAATTCCTAGGTTGTGTGTTACTCGTAATGCAACATCCTACCAGCTCATAGGATTCTGCGATGCCTCAGAGTTGGGATTCGCTGCATCAGTGTACCTTCGATCTGAGTCTGGTGAAAGCATTCAGGTGGAGCTCCTCAAAGCCAAAACAAGAGTTGCGCCGCTTCACATGCAGACAGTTCAGCGGCTGGAGTTGAATGGTGCCGTCCTTCTTTCAGAACTATTTGACTCGATGAGGTTTCTGATAGATCACCTTCAAATTCAGCAGTTCTACCTATTCACTGATTCTGCTACAGTCTTAGCGTGGTTGAAGACTCCTCCCTTCAAGTTGAAGACCTACATTGCCAACAGGGTGGTCAGAATTCTTGAGCTCACTAAACTCTCATCCTGGTATCATGTAATTTCTGCATCAAATGCAGCAGATTGTGCCTCTCGTGGCTTATCTCCTCAAGCGCTGGTAGATCATACGCTTTGGTGGCATGGGCCCTCCTTCCTCTTAAGCAAGCCTTGTGACTGGCCCCTTTCTGCCAACCTCCCTTCAATTTCAGCACTCTCTGAAATGAAACGGGCACCTAAAGTGAATCTGCTCACTTCCACTTCTAGGCCCAACACATCCAAGCAAGATGGACACATGCTTTCCATGATAGCCAAGTACTCCTCACTCACACGACTTCAGCGAGTGGTTTCATGGGTCATGCGCTTCATCACAAATTCTCGAAGTGACAGTCAAGCCAAGTTCCGAGGCACACTCAAAGTTCAAGAGCTTGCCACTGCGCTTCAGATTATCCTTCGGCTTACTCAAGCCCACTACTTCAACAAGGATCTGAAACTTCTTTCAAAGGGCCGTCCTTGTTCGAAGCGCTTACTCCAATTACTCCTTTTCATCGATAAAGTTGGGCTCCTTAGGGTGGGCGGTCGGCTCCAACAATCGCTACTCCCTGAAAAGAGCAAGCATCCCATCATCCTCCCAAAGGAAGCTCCAATAAGTCGCTTACTCTGTAATTTCTTTCACTTACAGATGCTGCATTCAGGACCTCAAGCAGTCCAAGCTGCAATCAAACGCCAATATTGGATCATCGCTCTTCGTTCACTCCTTCGCCACTGCATTTGGCAATGTTCACTTTGTGCCAAGGCGAGAACCAAGGCTCAACATCCGGTAATGGCAGAGCTTCCCCAAGCCCGAGTCACTCCAAGTCGCCCATTTAGCATTGCCTCTGTTGACATGGCTGGACCGCTGTTGATCAAGGAGTCCACCAGGCGTAACGCTAAAGTTACCAAGGGTTATTTTGCGGTCTTTGTGTGTCTGAGTACCAAGGCAGCACATTTAGAACTTGTCGGTAGCTTAAGTACTGAGTCCTACAAAGCGGCACTAGACCGGTTCATTGCAAGGCGTGGCCTTTGCCATACAATCCACTGCGACAACGGAACGAATTTCCAGGGCGCTGCTAGAGAAGACAAGGAAGTGAAAGACTTCCTTCTAACTTCAGAACCAGCCCTTCAGGATTACCTTACTACTCGCTCTATCGCTTATGTTTTTATCCCACCAAATGCTCCATGGATGGGCGGTCTTTGGGAAGCTGCTGTAAAATCAACAAAGCGTCTACTGTCGAAGATAACAGTTAATCGTTCATTCACCTTCGAAGAACTTGCTACTCTTTTGTGTCGTGTTGAAGCTGTCCTGAACAGTCGACCCCTCTGCAGAACCACTTCTCATCCTTTAGACGATCCAGACATCCTCACACCTGGACATTTCTTAATCGGAGCGCCTTTGCTCTCTCCACCGGAACATGACCTGGAATTGACCCCATCCAACCACCTTTCCCGATGGCAGGCTGTACAGAAGGCCACCCAGGAGTTTTGGCGCCGATGGTCAAAGGACTACCTGCACACACTCAATGCCAGGCCCAAGTGGACAACCCCCAGGCCTCCTCTCACAGTTGGTGAGCCTGTCTACCTGATTGGCGAAAACACCCCAGCCTTGGAATGGCCCGTTGCTGTAGTGGAAGAGCTCTTTCCTGGAACATATGGAGTTGTACGGAAAGCCAGAGTGCGAACAGTCAAGGGCAGTTACCTGCGTCCCCTGGCAAAGCTAGCACAGCTCCCTCCAGCTGTCTCTCCTGCCAATCCTTCCTCCTAGTTCCGGGTACTGGGGTTAAGGGAAAGGGGGGCTTCGGGCCCTACCAACCCACCTCCAGGCCATCTCGAAGGCGACGATGAGACCCTCCTCCGGCTTGCAGATACCATATAATAAGCACGATATAACCACATATGCGTCAATCCACGAAGTCGGGCCCGCCTATGACGATCACGCGGCCTGCGATGGCTATCCAACGACCACTCCCGGACTCCATCCGCCGATCGCGCCCGGCATCCGCACCCCGTCAACCCTAACCTCCCCGGCGTGTTTCAAATCCACCTCCTACCAGCAAACCATCCGATGCGGACCTCTGCTGGTACCACACTACATTTGGCCCATGCATGCAGCTGCTGGCCACCTTGCAAATTCGCCACCCCCCTGGGAAACACCAACGCCTGCCGATGAAATCGGCAGGTGCCGCTCTTTCCTCCAACCCAAATAGAACAGCCCCACCCCCCGCCCCAAATGTCAACCGCCCCGGCCCACTGTGCTGTCCCCGAACTACGCTGCCATGCTGTGGTGCCCGCCACCCCCACCCCCCCCCCCCCCCCGCTAAATTGACCATCGCGACAATTTTGGTCAACAAAATGGTAAGTTTTAGTGATCCGCCAGCCGCCACCCCTCACCCACCAACATACCCTGCAGCACTCATGCGGCAACGACTGACCGACCGCCCCCTGACCACCTCAACATCCCCCACCGCTCCCCACTCTGCCAACACGTCCCAGTGCCTCTACGTACCCTGCCGGCGCACTAAACTGCTGTTCCTTGTCGAATCCGGAGCCGCTATCTCGATCATTCCCAATAATGTGCTCCGAACTAAATCACTCGCGAAGAAACCGTGGAAACCCATTTCAAAGAAAAACGGAGTAATTGAAAAAATAGTCTATTTCCACTAATACACGAAAAAACGCAAAAAACACTGTTATACTGGTTTCGGTGATCAAACCATCGTCAGTAACACACAATAGAGAGTTTTTGCAACACACTCACGACGAAACGAACGAAACGAAAGCAGTGCTGCGCATGCGCACTTAAGACACCGAAAAGTTTGACGAACCCTGACGACGAAAAATACCGGGATCCCGGGGTGTCAGCTTTCGTCGTGTTGAGATGACGAAACGTAATTTAACCTTACATCTGTATAACGCTACCTACCTTCTTCTGTTTTCCTTGGAAAATAAAAATGTCGAGCGTCGTATTCACAGCTGCTTCTTAGCGTCTTGGCAGACTTGACGCCATGTGTGGACATAGATTTGTATTAACCATGGAGTAAAATGGATGAAAGAGAGGTTGACATAACGTTAGCGTGACTCCACCAGCCGGTAGACGCCAAAGCTGAACGAAAACTGAACCGAAAAAGGTTAGCATCTGACTTCGGTCGCCCTATCCGCCATTTCCGTTTCGGTGTCGTTTTCCGTTTCGTTTCGTCACGAGTGTGTTGCAAAAACTCTCTAATAACTATTGTGTGTTAGTGTGTGTTACTGACGATGATTTGATCACCGAAACCGGTATAACAGTGTTTTTTGCGTTTTTTCGTGTATTAGTGGAAATATACTATTTTTTCAATTAGGTACTCCGTTTTTCTTTATAATGTGCTCCATCGCCGCTCCCCACTCTGCCAACACGTCCCAGTGCCTCTACGTACGCTACCGACGTACTAAGCTGCTGTTCCTTGTCGACTCCGGGGCCGCTATCTCGATCATTCCCATTAATGCGCTCCATCGCCGCTCCCCCTCCAAGGACCAGCAGCTCTACGCCGCCAATGGCAAAAAGATTCCTTCATATGGGACCTACCGCACCTCGGTCTACATTGACGAACAGCCCTACGAATGGCTATTCACCATGGTCGATGTTGATTAACCTATCTTGGGGGCCGATTTTCCAAGTCTACATGAAGCACGCGACCCTTATCGACCCTCAAACCCGAAAACCTCTACCCGGGTTTATCAACACTGTCAGCTGAACTACCAGCCGCAACCCCGACCCTCATCCCACCTCTCCCAAGTCCAACACTTTATCTAGACCACGTGCTAAAACCTACTAAAACCTATACCCTAGGCTCCTGCTGTGGTGAAAACCGCGGGGAGTCATTCCCTGTAGCGCCTGTTGTGGTGAAAACTGCGGGAGCTACCTCCCTTTCCAAGCTAACGCCTGCTGTGGTGAAAACCGCGGGGAGATAGTAAAAAGACTCCTACGGAGCACATCCTTCCGCTCTCTCATCCTCTCAACCTCAACCCTACCCTATCTATCCCTAAGGAGTCACAACAAGGGTAAAAAGGGCAATGTCAATTTTTTTCGAAAATGAGTTCAGGTTGGCATCAATGTCTCTCTTAGATCTAGTTTCACGATATCTAGTCAAAAAGGGAAAACAGTAGGAGGAAAGGCTTGGTATAGCTACGAGTACATAAGAACTGAATTTACAGGAGAAAAAAAGGAGGAAGGTCAATGCTAGAGAGGAAGAAGGGAGGGGGAGGAAAAACTAAACAAAGGCGAAAGGAAAAGAAATGTTTAGATGACGACACTTTGAAGAAGGTTCTTCTAATCTTACCTTAACCAAACCTGTTGTCGTTTTCAATGAGTGACACAAAAATACAAAAGGAACAAGAAAACTACAACTAAAAGTAATGAGTAAATGTGGCGGATGAAGACTTTCCTCCATTCCTGTTTTTAGTAAAAATTTACGGGTATTTTTTTGGTTAATGAATTCTTTTTTTACAAGGTTTTATTCAACTAACTGTATCGCTGGCGGTCAAATCTCGTGATCGATTTTTGCCCACTTTCCGATGTAAATGGGATGATCTTTTGTACATTCATCTATGTTCGTTCAACGGTTAAGTACAAAAACATTTTTTTTCGAAAAAAATTCTTTTCTCCCTTCATTCTTACCTATAGGAAATTTAGCGCTGATTCCGAATATACCCCACGTTCCTATATCCAAAATACGTTTTTCTTGTATTTTTTGCAATAATTTATCAAAAAACACGTTTCTGACTGATATTGACCACTTATTTAAGGTCTAAAAGAAATTTTTTTCGATAGAAAAGTGGTTGGAAACTAAATTTTGCGTTGAATTCCACCATTCCCAGCCCTTCGGATATTTTGTGACATCTATTTAGAAGCTCAGATTCACCTCAGGAGGACAAAACAAAATGAAGTCTGCTACATTCAATGTTTTTTAATTCAACTTCTCTTCGGTAGGTACATCAAAAGTTCAAGAAGAACTACTTCAAAGTTACGGAAACATTAATAGCAGTTCCTTTGCATCTTCGGTAAGTGGCAGGCCCTTCTTCTTAGGTACATTTTGACTAGCGTCACCTCCTCTTAATGCCGATGTAAATTGATGAGAGGTGTCTCGTGAACTCCCACTTGACAATAGAATACAAACAATATCTCAACAGAGCCATTAGCAGAACACATTGGACGGAGTTCTCTAACTGTTCCTTGTTCGTGCAGGGTAGTCCACGCCATTAAAACAAGGATTGCAGCCGAAATTGGCGGAAGCTGGTGGTGGTTTTCTTAGGAAATTTACTTCCTACTAGTACCTATTTTAAATTAGAAAGAGACCGGAGGCAGACGGAGCTTTTCTTAATGCCAAATACGATTCAGGTATTCGAGAAAATGGTGTATTTCTCATCAAAGTATTCTATCATACTTCTTCAGCCCGAACGTTGTATTCATACCATTTTTGGCAGACCATAAATGGCAGACTAAAACAAAAAAGTCAGATCTGAGAGTGGATGGAACTTGTGAAAACTACCTATAGTTTTACCTATTTTCACCAAAGTTCAACTTTGGACAATAAACTCTAGTTTAAAATTTTTTCCAATCGATAAACGGCTATTATATTTGGATTATACGAACAATTTACTATAAGAAACGGCTATTCAATCACTGAAATTCCCACTTTCCGAAAATCAAATTTTTCCGCCCTTGTACCACTGAGCACCGGTGCCCACAAATTTGAAGCGACGTACGATATACCTAATTATGTAACATGAAAACGAGACGTCGCGGCGGCATCGCATAAATGTACGAGTATTATAAAATTTCGACGTCGGTACAACCTCAGGTACAACCTCAGCAGCTGTACTACAAGTGTTTCACACTAATCCAACGTTGAAACGTCGACGTCGTCGTATGTCACCTGATAAATAGCAGTATATAATTATGACGTCGTTCAAGGGGGTGAGGCAATGAGTAGCCAACAGCGAAATGATTATATCGAATCCTGATCCTCTCATTGGAAGACAGCTGATCACGTCCGCGACGGTGGCAGTACAGTCGAACGAAAAGCCCCAACTGAAACGGCTGCTACTTTACTTTTACATTATGAAGTTGGAACTACGTCGTGATCAATCACTTAATTTTTAGTACAGCCTTTCGATGTCTTAACGTGGTAACTTTAAAAAGAGGAATCCGACGTCGTTGCGACGCACAATGGTTCAGGACCCCCTAAAAGCAGCCGAAACCTCTAACCATCGCAAAAATTGGCTGAAAATTGATGTCTTCTCCCCTTGGGGGGGGGGGGGGGGGGGAGGTGCTGAATTCAAATTTGAAGTCAATTTTTTGTCAAACAGCAGTACCTTGAGCTCAAAACCTATTTTTCGATCAACTTTTCAAAAAAAAAAAAATAAAAACTTTTTACTTGTCTGCAAAAGTGATGGTCATGCAATGTTACTTGATACGTAAATTTTCAGAAACGCACGTCTCCTCCTCCTTTCTTGATGGTGACGACCATGGGCGCGCACCAGGCTGCCGCATGTTCCACTGGAGCCATTGCCTCTTTCTTTATCATACCGTCGAGAGCTTCATTGGCCTTTCATCTCAAGGGAAGAGGTACTAGTCTCTGACATGAGATGGCGTAGGGCTCAGCATCTTCTTTCATTTCAATGTGATATTTCCCCCTCATATTCCCTGACCAAGTTAATACGTTCGGGAGTTCCTCGTACCAGCTGAAATCTCTGTACAGCATAAATTCTCTTGATCACATTCAAGCCCTCGCAGGCTTTACGGCTTAATAAAGGCACATCAACCTCTTTGAAACCTAGACGAAAAAAACTTATTACTTGTCTGCAAAAGTGATGGTCATGCAATGTTACTTGATACGTATATTTTCAGACAAAAACCAAACATATTATTTGAAATATTTAAAAAAAATTAAAATTTTAACCGAGTTTTAACCATTTTTGTTCCTTAAAAACATATTTTTGACTTCTAAAACATACAACATCTCTGGCCTTTGAACAAATACTTTCTTTGGCAACTGTGTTGGTATTATGTATCAAACTTGGGGGGGTTTTAGACTGTTTCCGATCATTGTCATTGGTGCTGAACTCACCTTTCACCTAGAGTCATGTTCCAATAAGAATTCAATAAACACGACTGCTGGCGCATTTTGTCGCTGAAATTCTGAAACGAAGACGATTTTGTCGCTGAAATTCTAGGAGATACAGTCAAATTCGAGGGCAGTGAAGACGAAGACCTTCGGGTAGAATATCCAGCCAAGACGCTGAAATTCTGACGGGCATTTTATCGCTGAAATTTTGACGCGAAGACAATTTTGTTGCTGAAATTCTAGAAGATCCAGCCAAATCCGAGAGTAGTGAAGACGAAAACCTTCGGTAGCCTAATCCCCACACGAGAATTCGGGAAATGCAGGACCCAAGAGCTGAACGTGCGATGTGGACCCACATCTGCTCTGAAACCCATCACATTTAAGCTTGATACTGCCGCGGACGTGGTCATGATCCCAGTTAGTGTTTTGAAAGACACCACTTCGAACTTGCCATTAAAAAAAAATGCAAGAAAACACTTTTTTGGCAAAGAAACGGGACCGATTCGAAATTATTTTATGATTAGCGAGACTAGCGGGCGAATAAATAGTCTAAATACACGGAAATTAAAAGTATTTCACGAATTATAGCAAATGAAGCTTTCATTTACGTGCGGGAGCGATGGAGCAATACATACATTTTAACGCCGCAAGTTTTTTCCTTCCCCTTTTTTACCCACTTCCGGTGATTTCCGGCTCACCTTATAGCATCTTTTTGGAAAGCTCTCCGTTAGACCTACAATTAAAATAAAAAGCAAAAAAAGTATCCACGGCTAATCCTCATTATATCACTATTCCTTTATCCGATTCTTACGCTGACCTTAATACGTACATGTGCCGTGGTTCAGCAGTTTGTCACACTGGAAACTGTGTATATGTTCAATAGTGCTAAAAATGTGATGCATTCTATGGAGGTAAAACTATCACCCGTCTCAACCACCGTTACAGTAATGCTGCGTCACATCAGGCGACCTCTAAAGATCATTTCATAATCTTCATAATCGGGTGCTCCGATTTCATTAATGAATACAGGTGGAGTATCCATGCATGGGTTAATGACTAAACGACTCAGGTCACATGGACTAACAGAATTAGTTGGGTAGGTCCTGTCGGTGGATAGGCTGGACAACGGACAAACGCAACAGGGATTTTTCGTTTGCACATGCGCAAACACCTCACCTCCATCTATCTTCAAAATTTCACCGCTTTACGATGATTTGCAGGGTAGCTATGGGCGCTGACGCTTGCGCATGTGCAGACGAAAGTTACGGTAAGAGTCCTATGATTTTGATGTGGGACCATCTGCAGTCCAACCAGCGTGCACCCTCAAAATGTCAGCTCCCCAAGGCTATTTTCACGTAGTTAGAAGCGTTACAAGGAAATTGACAACATTTCATGTTGGCGCATGTGCAGACGAGACGAAAGTTACTGTACGATTCCAGTGAGATTTATAAGGAAGGATTCATTCCTAACCGACCCTTCAAGTTTGAACTCACTTCAACGATATGTAAGGCAGTTATGGCGTTTCAAGTGATTCACGTTTGCGCATGCGCACACGAACGTTACACGATTTTTTCAATGATTTTGGTACGGGGTCCATGTGTGACCCAACCTGCACCTACCCTCCAAATTCCAGCCCGTTTCGACCATTATTTCGGGTAGTCATGGGCGTTACAAGGAATTGACCACAGACAGACAGACACACAGACAGAGACGGAACCAAAAATGTTCCTTGATGTCTGAAACGCAAAATGGTAGTGAAAATTTCCAGTTTGAAGGAAATGCTTCTTTTTTTTTACTCAATTACGAATCCAAGGCTTCCTTACCTTCCGGTAGTGAGGAAGAAAATAAGATTTAACAAAAAAATATATACGCGGAGGTACCTACTTATATTTTAAAAAAAGGAAGATAAATAATAAGATGACCAAAAAAATAAAAATTAAATGATATAAAAATATATAAAAATTAAATAATAGAAATAAATTATATAAAAATGATGATAATGATATAAAAATTAAATGATAAAATGTAAAAATAACCAAACCATGAAATCCATGATTTAACTGCATCCATACTCGATCATTCCCTTCTTCTTCTCTCACTCTACTTCTACTTCTCTCACGACAACTACCATAATCCACCTCATCCCCCTTACACCCCAAAATACAATCTCGCCCAATCTGGCTCGATCTACAAATAGACACCCATCTTCAGAAATTAATAGTGGGTCAATATTTTGAGTTTTTTTTTTAGGTATCAAAATGTGCTCTAAAACACCATCATTTTGTATATGACTGAGGTAAAAGCGGAATTGAATGGCGACTTGAGACTATTAGATGTTCAAAACATTATTCTTCAACGAAGTGATACGAATTCGAGTTTTTGGGGTATAGAAATCGCTAAAAATGGTTGACACAGAATTGTTATTAAATCATGAATGTGGTAGGAGACTCAAAATTGAAGAACTTCCAATTATGCAGCACGACCATAAATATGTGCAAAGTTCACAGAACCAACCTCCACTATTTTTGGCGATTCAGTATAAACTTCAGATGGATTTCATCAATTTTTACCAAATATAAGCAAGAACTCGCTGATTCATTTTTTCTTAATTGTTTGCTGTCATAAAATGTTTGTTGAAAATATTGTGACAGAGTGTAACAGTGGGGGTGGACCCTCGAGAGTCCCCCTCCTAGACCAGTGAGATTATCACCGGTTAAGAAGGGATATCGATTAGGTAGGCTTCCCCAAGCGAGGAAGCGAAAAACGAATCTGTACTCTCGTTTCAATAGAATTCGAAAAAATTTGGTTTCAAAAAGAACAGGAGATTGATGGAAACACTAAACTAAAGACTTCCCAGTGAATGAGTTTCGAACGAATCCGAAATTTTCGTAACAAACCTGTTTTAAAATAACAATTTCATTTCAATTCTAACGCTTCATCAAAGAACGAATAACATCGGATTGCTAGAAAGTCGGATGAAATTGACAATTCACACAGAAAACTAAGCCATGAATTGCACTATTGTCTATCAAGTATAAAATTGTTATGGGCATGGAAAGTTAGGTGCTCTGCTGTGGATCGGATAAAGCGTGGTAGGTTTCTATACGTTTAATTCAATAACTTTATATCTTCTTACAAAATGTGACACCTTATTAGAATCAACCGTTTCTATGATTTTTATCTTATTACAAATAGTATTATTTAACCCATAACGCGACATCTGGGACTTTCAAGGCCTGAGGGATATTAGAAGTTTCATACTGGCAACATGTCTTCACTCAGAGGATCGCCACCCATGTATATATTCCCATCAGTTCATCCCCAAGCTCAACCCCCCCCCCCCCCCCCCCCCCCAACGGCTAGTGAACACGTTGGGCCTGACTACTGCACCGTGCTTTGTTTTAGATTCTTTGGAACCAACAATGTTCAAATTACTTATTATTTTTTATTTACAGTATAGGTATATGATTCATTTTTATCCATGCCTAAATCGTTTGTTGTATTATTCTAGAAGTCCGCTCTTTATGAAGACTGAATTTGAACTAAATAGTTCATTTGTGTAAGACTGTTGGTCACTGATATACGTAGGATGAATATTTGTGATGGATTTTGAAATTATTTGAGAACTAAATGAATGTTTTGAAAGTTCGACACTTTTATGTAAATACCCCTACAATTTCATAACGCATGCCAGATTTTATCAGCTCATACTGTTTCCAGTATGAGCTGCCAGATTTTATCAGCCCGTAGTTTCCATTTTTATTTTCGGTAGTGATACGATAAGTAAAATTAGCTACGGTGATTATGCAGATTTATCAGAACACGAACATGAAGCTCAAGAAACCGATCACATCTTCGCTATAAAACGTGCCTCTTGTAGGTAATAGGAACCGGTTTTTGAACAACTTTTCAGAATAATGATTTTAGTATTCATGTTCACTTGGCTTATGACCTGATGAATTGAACGCACATTTTCTGCTAAATAAACCTACCTATATTTAGTTGATTATAATACTGTTATCTTAGTATAATTCTCTAAGTTCATCGCAGTGTCAAGCAAGTACGACAGCTGCTAAACTCCAAGAAATCTGGGCACTAGATATTATTTCATGAAACGGCCCTGAGTTGTCCCAAATGTTAGAGTCTAGATCCGCATTGCTCTCACTATGATCACATAGGACCATGATCAGAGTAGTTGGGTGATTCCATCAAATCTTCAGTTGATTTCTCAATAAAATACTAGTTCTTTTTAATCTGCAGGTACTTCCAACTCATAAAAGTGAAAAAGAAAATGGTTACTCACTACACATTAGCAACGTTAGATTTTGACGCAGCAAGTAATTTTTCCCTGTTGCCACGAAATACGCTACTCACGCTGTAGGTATCTATCTGGGATAAGTCGCTGTACCTACCCACTAAAGAACGAGTAAGTGGGCCACACGGAGTCTCGTCACCTCTAGGACCTAATTAATTTTTGCTAATACAAGAGCAAGCTGACCTTTTCCGAAATAGTGTTGTTGTAGGGCAGGGAGCCCGAGTCAGTGTTCACCTGGCATTTTCGACCCCACTCCCACAGTACAATAAAGAGGGGCTGGTACCATTGATCGGCGAATACTAAGGCCGTTACCTCCTAATATTAATGTCGAAACATTGGGTGCGATTGTGACGAAGACTCAAGAAGTAGGTCTGCATGGAATAGAAAGGGTTCCCAAACCTACTTTTGATAGGTAGATGTGTTCTTTGATATACTGAACGGGCCAACTGGTTAGAAACCTATTTTCAATTGGCCCATCCGAATTCGGTAGGGTGATGAGAGATGAAGTGCCGTGAGCGTTGCGTGACACCCAGCTGGAACAGATTTCCTGTGTGATGAGCCTGTTGTCATGCACACTAATTTAATTATGAAATTCACTATATCACCAATTACCACCAACCCAATCACCAATCACCATTGTGCTCACCTCGAACACCAATTGTACCATTTCAATCAATATCAACTTGTTGATTTGATTGGTGAGAACCTCAACTAATGATCTCCTCCCACTGCTGATCACTCATTGTTAACATGGTTTAGTACATATATTATAATCGAATATTAGAAGTGGGAGTACCTAATTATCTGAAGTAGAATGGAAATTGTGATGTTCAGGATTGGGCCGGAGAATAAACGTTTCAGAGAAAATCTTATAATCGTTTGATTATGCATATGAAAATATATCTATCTACGTAGGTACAGGTAAGTGCGCATGACGAATGCAGTGAAACTAAACTTACATCAGTCTTAAATAAAATCTCTCGATTCACCACCATCAAAACCCCCCAATATTCTTGTGGTCTGTCGGAAGTAGGTACTTGCCTGATCCGTTGCTCTTACTGCCTGTCTCGCACAGCCCGAAATGCCATACTTGACTTTTCTAGTATGCAGAATTGACCATATACAATTTCAGCTTCAAAATATTGTTCTAACGTGGAAGCGTCGAAAAATGGAGGCTGTTGGTAGGTACAAAGTCCTGATAGTCAACTCTAGAGGCATGTTTGACAAGTGAAGTGGTTTTAATTGCCGAAACTACATAGTGCAGGACAACAGCCAAAAGTTATAAGTTCACACGAATTGTGAATAATAAATGTCCAGCTTTGCCACAGAATTCATTGATAATAACAACACACTCGTCAACATTATTTAGTTAATACCCATACTTAGTTAGTGCCGATAATACGAGTGTCGTTTCTTGATTTGTTACTACAGGTTGCAGCAGTTACTTTAAAGGTGTTTAAACCCTGTTACAGGTTGTTGCTCCTGGGGTTCTTACCACCTCCCTCATGTCCAGCGAGAGGTGTGACGCGAAGACAGCGGCACGTAAGTTCTGTAAATTTTCCTAATAGTACATGAAAATAAGCGATGAATCTCAGCAAGTTTCTCCGTATGTCAAAGTTGCCACACCATTTCCCATACGGTGGCATACATTTGAGGGAAAAAATGTTTAAATTCTGTACTCAATAATAGAAGATGACATTCGCACCAGTTCTACACTGAGAACTTTCCTCAAAACTAGTTAAATAATTTGGGGAAAAGTGGCAGTTCATTATCGTTATGTTCCCTAAATTATAGCCCCCCCCCCCCCCCCCCCCCCACCACAAAACTCCAGCCTAATCGACGTATAGTTACGTTCACATGGAGAAAACACCATTAGTAAGGTTATGTGATTGGGGTAGGACCTCGTAAAATCCCTATGATTAATGAGAGGTTTGATTACTGTTTTCATAAGAATAAGATGTGGGTTAGAACTGTCTCATGCAGCCCTTACTTGGAATTGACGGATTATGATAAGTTAACTGTATTATCTCAAGTCTTGAAACAATCCGAAATACTAAAAGTTGAAACTAGGTGGCCAGTAAATGGGGGTCGGTCAATAACTAGTGCCCTTAACTTATGCTTTGTAAGGCACGCTGATAATCAATAGTAGCATGTTACTATTGGATAAATCAGAGGCTCAACTATTGAGGCATCCTGACGTCACGGTGCACTTCCATCTCCTAATAAATTACTGTCGCACGTTGTCTTCGACGAGATGGATATGAATCGATGCCATCACGACTCACTCCACGTACTCCATAAAATGAAATCTTATCCACAGGTAGGCAATTGAAAGGTTAGGTAACGTTACACGAAGTTAGAGGAACTAGGTCCTTCTGCTCTCTATCCGTTGATCGATATGGAACTGACGTACATGTTCTTTATTCTTAAACACTGTGGATCCCACCGAGCACTTTCCAAAAGATTACAAAGACTCACACAATTTGATGGAGTCAAAATGGGGTTTGAAATTGTTGTCAGAGCCAGATGACGTCACGCACACCCGTCTGCTCCATGCCTCGCACTCATCAGGAAGAAGATACGTTCCAAGATACCCAACTTTCAAACTCACCTTGGGGCTAAATTAAAGGGCACTATAGGCTTAACGTCGGTAGATTCGGTTAATATGAGATTAAACCCTAAACTAGATTGACAACGCTGGTGGTGGAACGAATGATCAGATATAATAAACCTTCCACTTGAATAGGTAGGTAACTACTAGTAATATAGGTACTTACATAAATGAATAAAAAACTCATATGCGATTGCACTTATAGTCTAGCAAATGAAAGTAGTTGTTAGGTGGTATATGCAGGGTACCCTCCTTAGGTGGGAGTTATTATACGTCTCGCCACAGATTTGACCTGTCTTACCTTTAAACGTTCATGTGGGCCCCGGGTTTTTTCTGCTTACTCGATCCGTGAACTCATCTCGTCACCGAGATTTTTCTATTTACACCTACAGTTCTCAAAACTACCTCTAGGAGCACCCAGGTTCCCCATTTCGGGCGCAGGTGTTGTGAGAGTCTTCGCTCAGTTGTCACGGTCAAATGGTGAAGCTCGCATCGACTTTGCTGCAATTTTCCAGCCATCATCGCCCTCGAACTGCGGTGTCTGAGAGACACGTATTCCACACAGAAGTAAGTTCTCAGTTTCTCACAGACACTTATTCCCGAATTGACACCATTTTCGTTCAGGTGTCTCAGACACTCATTCTTATAATTATTGTTTATTCCATACTTATTCGTACATATTTTCATAAATAATCTATTCTGAACTACAATGTTGGATGTAGTTAACTACTTAAAATCATTGCTGCTCCATTGTAGCCCGTCTTATTACCTCCATTACATTATCCATTAATTGTTTTCTTCAATATTCCTTCATTAGATTTTACATTCTACTCTTCCATTATCTACCTCCTTGGAAATAATTTGTTCAGCACAATTGTTTTGGCTTGTTGATTCTATTTCCTAATTTGCATAATCGTCTCTTTGTTACAGTTCGCAATGACAGCTAAAATCCCCGCCTTTTTTATCTAAGTTTAATTTTTTTTTTTTAGCTATCCAAGTCATGTTCAAAAATTATTTTTATTACTTTGGCTTATCTTTTTTGATCAGCCGCTCTGAAGGGTTAATCTAGTTTGAATTTCAAATGTAATTAAGGATTTTTAGAATACAGAGCTTGTAACGTAATGATATACAGAGATTGTGATAGATTTTAGAATACAGAGCTTGATTTTAGAATACATATAGGCATATTCAGACTGATCTCTTTTAACTTGCCATTACTAGCCACGGCTATGTATACAAGTTTGTTTTTGTACGGTTTTTTTTTTACAAATGGTTCTGGAATTAAATATTTACTGTTAATACTTTTATTCATAAACCCATGTTTAATCCCATTTTCATGAGATTATAATGACTAATAATAGGGTAAAAAATAAGTTTAGATAGTATTAATGATATAGGATGTGAACGTTCTGATTTACTAGGAGCACACTGCAGAAAATGGGTACAGTGTCTCTCAGACACATATTCCAACTCTGGATGTGCCTGAGGGACAAACGTTCCGAGGAACGCAGCAGGAAGGGATGTTCCGCTCTTGAGGAGCGAATATTCAAAGATATAGTTTTGGGAAATTAAAAATTTAAATTAATGGACATCTTACCAGAGGACTCACTACGGCCTGACTGGGCACCTGATGAGACCATAGTGGCACTTCGTGCAGAAAAATTATGTCAACAAATCATTTTTGGGTGTTTTGAACTAAAAAATTGTGATTTTGATCACTTGATGCATCTGAACGTGCTGAAACGAATCGCAATCAATTCAGCGACCAAAAAAACGGTACTTATCGGTTAACGGGAGGCCACTCATTTAACGATTTAAAATTATTTAAATTATTATTTTCTGAATTATTAGTTATCGCTTTCGTTCGTTGTCTCGATGTGTTTTCAGTCAGTGTCGAATGATGGCAAACGTGGAACGTGTGGCAGGCGGTACCAAGTTGGGTAAAGACGCGATTTTTTACAATTCTTTCAAATTTGTTTTACAAAAAAAGCTGAAGGTTGTTTGGGACTTCTGAATAGATTAGTGGAATGCATTGTCAAGCGATCTGGATGCTCGCTAGCGCTCGCGCATAAGGAATATAATAAACCGTGGCGTACTAACTGTTGTGTAATAAACTGTTGTGTTATAATTTATCTGTATAATAGATCTGCGTAGATCACTGTTTTCTGTGGTCAGTACCCACCCACGCGCTCCCCCCAGGAAAGCCCTTAATCGAGTAGAGGAGCTGGCCCGGGAATTACATTTAATAAACATGCGCGGGATTCCATAATTCAATCATTAATTATTTGTTGTTATTCATGAAGCATAACATTTGCTCAAGTTACAAAAGTACCTATCTACAAAATCCAAAAGATCCATCTTTTTTCAAACGAAACAATATCATAGAACAACCAACTCGACTTCATACAGCCATCTGTGATTATAAATCGTCCTAGCCATGATATCTGGGCCGGATAAATACCGTTTCATTCACGATCATGTTGACGAAGCTTTTCGGTGCAACTGAACGGCTGTTCGTACAATGCTCCGGGTGGTCTAAAAAAAAAAAAAAAAATGCTCTAGTTCAAGCTCAGTTTAAAAATATTTAAAAACCATGCCTTTCTACTGAAATTTTTCGAGCTACGGCGTCTGAAAATTCCAGCCCCTATTTTTCACCCCTTACATATGACTGACAGTAACGCCGATCTTCATGGGCCAGCTAGATCCCAAACGGGACCTACAAACCAAATTTCATTAATTTTGGTTCATGGTAACTAAGAAAAGTGCGAATGACGGCGTACGGCGGACAGCCAGAAATTCCATATTCGGATTCTACATACCTTGAAACAGCAACCATCAAATTTTGTGAGGGGGGGGGGGGGGGGGGGAGGGGGGGATTAAAATATCTTTTCCATGCTCGATTCCAAAGGTTCATTATTGAAAATAATAAACCAAAAAATCCCCTAGCTGTTTTGCTGTTGCCATGGTGAAGGTTTCTTCTGCATTTGTTGATAGGATCTGTATTTCCGTTGCGGCTTAATTGTAGCTGTTACTGTAGACTTCAAGTAGCGACTGCAGTAATTTTTTTCCCCCATTCCAGTAATTCTTACTAATTATGCGTTATTAGACCCATCCTTAGTTTGAACATGAGCAGATGGTTTACATGCAGATGCTCTTACATTCCTATCTCAAAGAAATTCGTATGGGGCCATTCCAGGCAAAACCCGCACCTGCGCCCCAAACGTCAGCTCATTACGACCATTCTTTAGGGTAGTTTGCGTTGCAAGGATTTGCGGACGCACAGACATAGGAGCGAATTTGTAGAAAAAGGTCTGAAATGAAACTCAAGGGAAGTTTTGATTTTGTAGAGAATTTCATATTACCTAAACACTTAGCAGTCTCTCACGGTCTTGCTACACTGAAGTGCTAATCTGCTGGAGAGGCATAGGCTTGGGCATAGACGTATGCCAAGTACCCTCGTAATTCAGCTGTGTATTGCTGCTATCATCTCTCTGTGCTATATGCACATTACATACGAGTACATATACCAACCACTACATTTTATTGAATGTCTGCATATACTGGTCAAGTATTGTCCATTGGGCGAGACCTTTCGTGGAATTATAGAATATTCCAGACCAACGATGTAAACGGGAAGTTATTCATACAGGAAATTAGTCACATGTGGAAATATTGGGCAGTTTATGGTAGTATAAGTGTTTCATGTGTATTTGAACGTATTTTTTTCGTGGTCCAGTGTGTGGGAGGGATGAACTTTTTTATTTACCTCGGACGAACTCTTATCATTTCAGTGAAAAAGTTTGATGTGGATGTTCGTCATATAGCAGAGGACAAATCCGTGCGGAAACAGACGGTCGACCCAGGACACTGTACACGGTTATTAAGCACACACATGTTCCTAATGAAGTTGCCTACCAACTCCGAATTCCTCGAGGAATCCCTCTTTTCTCCCGTAGCGTAAAAATAGTTCAGGGTTAATGAAATGCAGCGGGATCCGAATGCTGGTATTTATACATCTTTGTTGAGGGACACCGGTGGCCACGTGCATGTGGTTGGGATGGTATCTGACCATCGTTTACGCGAACAATCTTGACATCAGAAATAGTCAGAAGGTGGTTAGGGATTCATAATTGACTAGCAAATCGATCATTTTTGAACGGTACAACAATATTATCTTCTAGAGGAGAAAGATACCTGCAAAATGTGAAGAGTCCCGTGTATAAGTTTGGTTCCTACCATCGAGTTTGCGACTTCTCATGCCTTCATAGTAATCCCCCCCTTCATAAGGACAAAACGCCAAACCACGTATGCATTATAGGCACTCTTCCCAGCGACGCACCACGGAAGCTATTCGATGAGGGGCGCCGCAATTCAAATCCGATTTTATGGTCCGTTTTACAATCGACTCAGTGATAGGTCTAGTGATGCAACACTTACAGGATATCGAAACCCTTGTCGTCCTGTGGGAAGAAGATGGGTTGGCGATTAAATAGAAAAAATATCAGATTTACAGAATTTGTTCATTGTTTCTTTTTTCTGTCAGTTGGTAGCCCAAAAGTCTGGAAGTGTTTTTAGACGTTCTAGATTCAGAGGGAGCCAAACTGGTATTTAGATTTAGAGGAGGTAAACGTAGTTTCCGATACCGAGACCGCAATTCACATCAGATATCCACGTTTGTTTTTGCTGCAAAATTATGTTTCCTTTCAGTTGTTTTTGGTTTATTTATTTTGGAACCTTTGGAATCGAGCATTAAAAAAAAAAAAAAAATTATAACCCTCCCCTCAAAATTTGATGGTTCCCGTTTCAAGGTATGTACAGTCCGAAAATGGAATAAAAAAAATTTCTGTCTGTCCGCCGTACGCAGAACGCCGTACTACGCACTTTTCTTAGTTGCCATGAACCCAAATTATTGAAATTTGGTTTTTAGGTCCCATTTGGGGTCTAGCTGGACCGCGAAGCTCGGCGATACTGTCAGTCATCTCTAAGGGGTGAAAAATAGGGGCTGCAATTTTCAGAACGCCGTAGCTCGAAAACTTTCAATAGAAGGGTATGGTTTTTTTACGTTTTTAAATTTATCTCAAACTAAAGAATTGTTTGAGACCATCCGGAGCATTATACCAGCCGTTCGTTTGCACCGAAAAGCGTCGTCAACATGATCGTGAACGAAACGGTAAAAATCCGGCCCAGATATCATTGCTAGGGAGCATCTGATTATAATCACGAAAGGCAGTATGAAGTCGATTTGGTTATTCTGTGATATTATTTCATTTGAAGAAGAAGCTCTTTTGGATTTTGTTGATAGATACTTTTGGTTTATTATTTTTCAATAATGAACATTTGGAATAGAGTATGAAAAAAAAAGTAACCCCCCTCCCCCTCAAAATTTGATGGTTTCCGTTTCAAGGTATGTGGAATCCGAAAATTCAATAAAAAAAATTTCTGTCCGTCCTCCGTACGCCGTACTTCGCACTTTCCTTAGTTACCATGAACCAAAATTGTTGAAATTTGGTTTGTAGGTCCCGTTTGTGTTCTGGTTGGTCCTCGAAGCTCGGCGTTACTGTCATTCATCTCTAAGGGGTGAAAAATAGGGGTTGAAATTTTCAGAACGCCAAACGTTTGATAGAAGGGTATGGTTTTTTTACGTTTTTAAATTGACCTTGAACTAAAGAATTTTTGTGACCACCCGGAGCATTGTAGACCAGCCGTTCGTGTGCACCGAAAAGCTTCGTCAACATGATTGTGAATGAAACCGTATAATTCCGGCCCACATTTCATCGCTAGGAAGCACCTCATTATAAACACGGATGGCTATATGAAGTCGAGTAGGGTGTTCTGTGATATTATTTCATTTGAAAAATGATGGATCTTTTGGATTTTGTTGATGGGTACTTTTGCAACTTGAACAAACGTTGAAGTATTATTAGGTAAATTATTACACAACGGTAAATTATTACACAAAGGTAAATTATTGCACAACGGTTTATTATTTACCTTATGCTTCGTGAATAATTACAAATAATTAGGGACTGAATTACTGAATTCCGCGCATTTGTATGCAACTTTAATTCCCCGGCCGGCTCCAGTACTCCATTTAGGATTTTCCTGGAGGGAATTCGAGGGTAGGTAGTGACCACAGAAAACAGTGGTCTACGCAGAAGGGGCATCTATACAGGTAAATAATAAACCGTTCTTTAATAATTTGCAGCGTGTATTTTAACTGTTTATTTTTCCGTGTGCGAATTCGTTGATTCAATTCACACCGGGCTACCATCGAGTCGCGCAGAAAAAATTTATTTGTGTTAAACGCGCTTCTATAAAAGTCGCAAGTAGGTCAAGCCTTGGAAATTAAATTTCCTCGATAGGTGCCAGTCGTGATTTTCCCATTAAAATGTATCCAATCTCAACAAAATAGAGTTCGCCGGATTATAATATCGAATCCCTTTCGCCAACGAGATCTTGGAAAGATCATCATCTCGAATTCATTCCTCCATTACGTCCCGCCCTAATCCGATCTTCGGCTGTATATATCCAGCGACTCGCAGATCAAAGAAACGAGCAGACTCAAAAGCAAACGTCCAGCTGATCTACTCCAACCTCGACTATGATAATTGACCGTATCTTGTGTGTGTTTAGTTCAAATCCTACCTAATAATATCTACCAAATGTTACCTACCCAGTTGTTACAAATAATCATCGCCCCACTTGAAAAAATTCTAAAGGCCTATTACTAAATAGTGACCTTTTTCATGTTCCACTGTACATGTGCAGGTTATTTATTTATTTATATGAAGCTAACTGAAAATACATATCTGTCAAAGTTTAATAAATTGTAAAAAATTAAATTTAAAAAAACGAGAAACTTCACCATCTAGGTAACCATTTTCAAAATCTAACTAAAGTCCAAGATAATTCATATTCCATCCGTTCTTATCTTTCCATGCTCGCCTGCCATAATCAAACTTCTGGATTCAGAAATGAAAGCCTCAGTGAAGCTACGCAGTAAGGGCAATTACCATGTTTATTCGCCGGATAGATTACTGCCGATAACTCATCCCGCCGATAACTCATGTGTAGTACAGTGATGCGTTCATCAGCGCCAGCTTAACGGCCAGATAGCTGTCCCACGGAATGACTGAAAAATCGGTCATTTTGCTTCCTGGGCGTAACCCGTTTCGGCGAATGTCCCGGGAGTCGAGCCTGAAACGGGGACCCCGTTCGGCAAATAAGTTTGGGAGAAAGAGAGCCTCTTTCGGCGAATGACAACAAGTCAGTGTACAATAATTCTTGCCGCAGCATTTTGTTTGGTTTCACCTGGTTCCTCGTTCATTGTTCGTATTTAGTATCGTCGTGTAACACTATTATGTTGTGTGGGTCGAGACGGTTCTGTGAGATAATGTATAAGTGGCGATTGACGAAAAATATGAAAGGTGTTCCTGCAATAACAATGATAAATTAATTCAAATTAACGTGTAGTTACGTGCATCAGGATGGGCTAGTAACTTGCCTGTGTAAAACAAAAGAAAAAAAAAATACACTGCCAAGGTGATGGCACAGGAGCTTCCTCGTCACAATCAGAGTGACCCATTATAAAATAGAACAGACTCGGAAGCAAAATAACATAACATTACCTACATTACATTACATTACATTACATTACATTACATTACATTACATTACATTACGTGAAATATACATATTACATAACATTGCATTACATAACATAACATTGCATAACATTGCATTACATAACATAACATTGCATAACATTGCATGAAATATACATATTACATAACATGACGTCCATAATACATTACGTCCATTATACATAATTGCGAAAGTTATGCGTGTTTGAAGAATTTCACGTTAGCGCATGCGCAGGGCGAACCGCTGGCTCTATCATGTTGAAATTTATATGGGACCTCAATGGGCCCTACCCGCTTAATCCCTTAGAATTACATTGAAATTGGGTGAAATCATTGGTTACTACGGCTGTAACAAGGAAATTGAATCTATTTCACGCCAGCGCATGCGCAGAGCGCACCGAGGGTCCGATCATGCTGAAATTCATACTGGAACTCACTAGGCCTTGTCCAAACAACCCTTGAAAATTTGAGCGAAATTGAATCAAAATTGTGAAAGTTATGCGTGTTTGATGAATTTAACGTTAGCGCATGCGCAGGGCGTACCGCTGGATCAATCATGTTGAAATTTGTATGGGATCTCAAGGGGCCTCATCCGCACCATCCCTCAAAATTTGAGCTGAATCAATTCAAAATCGTGGAAGTTAAGGCTGTAACAAGGAAATGCGGACAGACAGACTCACAGACTCACAGACCCACAGACCGACAGACACGGAACCAAATTTGTTCAGTAGGCTTTGAAACGCAAAATGCAAGTGGAAATTTTGATTTCTGAAGACAAAAATGTTTTGGCTCACGAAAGTGAACACAAGGCTTCCGCTGCTTCGCAGACTCGGAAGCAAAAAGAATCAATGTATAGACCTGCTTCCATAGTATAGACGCGAGTGTTTCCCGGATAATATCAATGGACAATGTTTACAATCACGATCCACTGCCATTTGAAGTTACTGCGAAGGAGAAGTTGAGTATTTTACTAAAATGAAAAGCCCAGCTCGATCCGTGTAAGAAATCGAACAAAATGGTGAGGCAGGGGTTGGGGACTGCCAGTACATCCAACCTGGAACACTTGGACCTGAGATTAGTTCGGAAAAGTATAATATGCCTCCTTTAGTAGCGGTATGTGTATGTGCATGCGCAAACGTGAAATCCTTCAAATGCCCATGGATTACTCCAGAATGAATTTTTCCCTTTCACAACTATTGCATATTTTCCATTGCCGAAACGGGCTCTGTCCCCGGATTTATCCGTTGCCGAAATGGGCGCTCTTTTCGTCGAAACGGACTGTCACTTATGAAGCTATTCGCCGAAACGGGAACCTCCCTGCTTCCTCACTACCGAAAGTAAGAAAGCTTAGATTCGTGATCGAGTAAAAATATAAAATTAAAATAAAAAAAAGTTCTCCAAAATGAAAATTTCCCCTACCATTTTGCGTTTCAAGGAACATTTTTGGTTCAGTTTCTGTCTGTCTGTCTGTGGTCAATTCCTTTTAACGCCCATAGCTACCCGAAATAATGGTCGAAATGGGCTGAAATTTGGAGAGTTGGGTCACAGATAGACCCATACTAAAATCATTGAAACAGTAACGTAAAAGTACCTAAAAGTATGTATTTCGTCTGCGCATGCGCAAACGTGAAATATTTGATACGCCCATAACTACCTGATATGTCATTTAAATGAGTTCAAACTTGGAGGGTCGATCAGGAATAATGCTTTGATAGCTCCACATGAATTTCATTGGAACCGTACTGTCACTTTTGTCTGCGCATGAGCGAACATGGAATGTTGACCATTTCCTTTTAACGCTTTTAACTATGCGAAAAACGGTCTTAGAGAGCTGAAATTTTGAATGTGCACGCGGGTTGGATCGCAGATAATTCCTTATCAAAATCGTTGAAATCGTACCGTAACTTTCGTCTGCGCATGCGCCAATTTGAAATACTTGAAACACCTTCAACTACCTTAAATATCGTTGAAATGAATTCAAACTTGGAGGGTCGGTCAGGAATAGTAATTTAATAGTTCTTTAATAGTTTAATACTACCTACTCTAATAGTTCCGTAAGAATTGTATTGGAACGTACTGTAACTTTCGTCTCCGCATGCGCAAACATGAAATGTTGAAATGTTCGATCCTATTACGCATACCTATTCTGTAATTTATTACTACTCTATTTATTGCTATACAATCATTTTGACTCATATTTTTTTTTACCAACTGATTCTACACGTCCATGTTACAATAAGTGAGGATGCTCTACTGCTCACCCAACTTGGCAGACGTTTTTTCCCACTGACACAGAAGGCTGTGGCAACCCCAGCAGAACCTCTCGTTTTTTGGACGCTACTTTTTACATGTTTTACTGTTTTTGTTTGGCGGTTGCCGCTCTGCTTTCAGTTTTTTTCTTTCTTCAGAACTGGTATGCAGCAAATGAGATAGACAGAAGCAAATAAACTGTTATTTTATCGGTGATTCCTCGAATTTCTCTCGTTTAGATTGTGAAATACTCTAATGTAAGTAGGTACTAGATAGATATGATTATGTTAACCTCCGACAGTAGTAGGTAGGTATTTACTTTACTTCGTTACTTGGTCTTTCTTATCCTAATTTCTCTTTCTTCTTGAGACATTAAAGATAGTCTGGTCGTGAAAAGCCCCCATCGAGCTACGACATCACTAATTTCCAAATTCGCTGAGGATATGCTGTGTACGTTCAAAGAAAAATATCCTTTTCGGTTTCCTAAGTATTCAAAACCTTATTACCCCTGGGAAACTTGATTTTCTAGTTTTCTCTAAAATGCTACTCCAGCAACTTTTCCTCAGTGGTTGGCGTTTTTATGAAATTCGGCGATAATATGGCAATTATCAGTACACTTACTTCACTATTTACACGCCAAACTTTTCCTCACACCACAAAAATCTCCAGCTGCAATTAACATTGTAGGTTCCGATCGGTAGGATAACAAACCCCGAGTCGTATAAAAACTAAGAAACTACGAGTCTAAACATTTATCAAAATGAATGGTAAGATTCGAAGTCTTACCATGTAAGAACTCCCAATCCAAATATTAAATCCACTGTTGCTGCGTCGTCATAGCCGCTGTTGGATGATGATTCCCTGTTATGGTACATCTGTCGTTGTTCAGACGTTGTGAAGATAGCATCGTTCTCGCGCTGCTCGGATTGTTTATCCCGGATTGTTTTGTCGGATTGTTTATCTCTTTTATGAGAAGTTTTTGTCCCTGTCTCGCCTGCTAGACCGAGTTATCTTGTTGTGCCCTGTTTTGGTGTACCTTGAGACCAGAGTCGGGTTGCTATACTTAATTCCATCTTATCGGTGTAGCTACGATGGATTGTGCGAAGTGCTCGAGGGAGTTATTCTCTCCGAGAAAAACTGCGACTTGTGTGAGGTGTGGAGGAGCCTTCCACCCGGCTTGTACTCGCTTAAAGACCGTCGAGAACTTCAGAAAGTTGAGAAAAGACGCCAAAGAAAAATGGAAGTGTGACAATTGCAGGAAGAAGGTAGGCAGATTGGCTGATGGTGAATGTGAAACATCGGAATCGGAAGATGAACATAACGGCGATAAATTGGATAGCTCGAATGCTGAAGTGGTTCATAAGTATAACGACCATACCATTGTTGGTCGTTTAGATACAATTTCAAGTCAGCTAAACGAGTTTGATAAATCAGTTAATTATAACAGTGATGTTTTGGCACGTATGACTAAACTCGAGGAATCAGTTAAGAAGCTCTCGGATACCAATGAAGCGTTGAAGATTGAAAATAAGAAGCTGCAAGGTCAGATGACGGTACTGAATGAAAGAATGAATTCATGTGAGCAACAGCTCTTTTCTAGAGATGCCGAAATTGATGGAATACCTGCGACTGCGAATGAAGATATTCCCAGCATTGTAGTGGCAACTGCAGCTGCGGTGGGCATTGCGATCGGTACTGAGGATGTTATAGACAGTTACAGGGTGCTGCGGAAAGGTAAACCGTCATCATCTGACCGCATCATAGTTAGATTTCAATCCGAAAGAGTTAGAAATTGCTTCGTTCAGGCTACGAAAGACAAAAGAGCATCAACAAAGTTGAACTTGGTCTGTCCTGCTTTTCCGAAGGATCTAAGTTTTTACGCTAACGAGAGGCTAACATCGTTCAATCGATTTCTGAGATGGCTCACTAAGCAACACGCCACTGAATACGGTTACAGGTTTGTGTGGGTAAGGAGCGGAAAGGTATTTCTGAAGAAGGATGAGACGAGTAAAGCCCTGGTTTCTACGATTGACATCTTGAAGAAAATCGACGTCTTGAAGAAGTTCACGGATGTTGATGCTCAACATACCAAGTAAATCATTAATTAACGGGTTGTATAATTAAGGTGATTAAATATTCTTTTACTTTTTAACATGAATTCTGTTATAGACGTAGTTGAGCAATATTCATATGAATTAGGAGAGTCTTTTTCGTTAGGTGAATTGAGTAGTGGAGAGGGACTAAATTTATTTTCTATGAACATAAGAAGTTTTAAGAAAAATAAGGATGAATTTTTCTGTTGCTTACACACATTGAGCACAAATATTGACATAATTGTACTGGTCGAGTGTTGGCTCGACAAAGATTATATAGTCGATGAGCTAATAGGATACAAGGCATATAGGAGTGATCAATTTATAAATAAATGTGACGGAATAATATGTTACATTAGAGATGATCTGATGGTGTTGAGCTGTGATAGTATACACGACCTTACACGGTGCAGTGTTTTGAGAGCTAGGGTAAAAAAAAACAACGAAGAGTTCAATGTCTATGCTGGGTATCGTAGCCCTAGTAACACAAGAGGGGAAACTGATCAATTTTTAACAAAGTTAGAAGACATGTTACTAGAAACAAGGGATGAAAAAAATTGTATTTTTGTTGGTGATTTCAATATAAACATTTATAAACCAAGAGGAAGGAGAGTGCCACACTATTATTTGGATATATTCAGTTCCGCGGGATTTGGCTGTTACATTAGCAAACCCACTAGAGTTTTAGAGGGGTCGGAATCGTGTATTGATCACTGTTTTTATAAAGGAGTAAATGTGGGGAAGGCAACTGTTTTGGAGACCAATATTACGGACCACTTTGCCGTGTTCTTTCATATTAAAGTAAAAGGGCAATGTAACAATATTGAGGGAAGGATTGGGATCGACAGGTCATCGACGAGATTGGTAGACCATCAACAATTTACTGAAGCTCTGAAAAATATTGAATGGGTAGAAGTTTACGCACAACAAGATGTTAATAAAGCAACGGATGCTTTTTATAACTGTATGAATGAAGCGATAGAAACGGCGTTAGTGGAGCGTCGGGTAAGCGAAAACGCCGTAAATAGAAAAATAAAACCTTGGATAACATCAGGGTTGCTTAGATCCATCAGAACGCGAGATAGAACGTGGGGTAAGTTAAAAAAACAGCCGTTCAATATAGAATTGAAAAATAAATATAAACTGCTCAAAGTAAAGCTGCACAGCTTAATCAGAAGAACTAAGTATGACTATTATAAACAAAAAATAAACGATAATGTACATGATATGAAAAAACTATGGGAAGTTATAAAAGATGCTTCAGGTAAGACTAAGAAGGCTAAAGAAAAATTTCCAATCGAGGAATGGCAAAAAAAGTACGCAGGGTATAGTGTGAAAGATGTTTGTAATGTAATGAACGAATACTATGTTTCTGTAGGGCAGAATTTAGCAAAAGAACTACCCAAAGGGAATGCAAATTTTGGTCGGAGTACGGAAAGCTCAAGGGTTAACTCAATCTTTATGAGGCCTATCAAGGGAAGAAATAATGATCGTGATCAAACATTTAGGTAATGATACATCACCAGGAATTGATGGAATCACAACATTCATGCTGAAAAATAATCTAGAGTACCTGATTGACCCATTGTACTATATTTATAATCTTAGTATAAGCGAAGGGGTTTTCCCAGACCGTTTCAAGATTGCTAAAATTGTGCCCTTGTACAAGGCCGGAAGTAAGGTGGAACCAGCAAATTTCAGACCTATTTCAATTATTAATAATGTGGCAAAAGTATTAGAAAAAATAATCAACCAACGCTTAACATTGTTTATTCAGGATTTCGAGATATTAGCTGATAACCAATATGGATTTAGGAAGAATATTGGCGTGGATAATGCTCTATTCGATTTCTCAAGTGCAATTTATGACGCTGTAGACCAAGGGCTCAAAGTGGATATTATGTGCCTCGATGTGTGTAAAGCGTTTGATTGCGTCGATAAAAGCATGTTGCTGAAAAGGTTGGATAGGGTGTGAGTGAGGGGTATTGTGCTGGAATGGTTTGATTCTTATATTCATAATAGAAGACAGGCTGTATCTATTAATGGTATAGTGGGGGATGAAATGTCAATCACGGATTTCGGTGTGAGCCAAGGTACAGCCTTAGGACCGTTAGCTTTCCTATTGTACTTAAATGAGATAAGTAATTTAAAACTGAAGGGAAAACTTTTCTTATTCGCAGATGATATCGCATTAATTAGTACTGGGTCCACTTGGGAGAATTGTTTGAAGGATATCACGGAAGATTTTCGCGACATCAACCAGTTTTTGATAGAATCATCCTTAACCATCCATTTGAATAAATGTGTCCATATGCCTGTAGTCACGTCTCCAAGTCCCTGATAATCTTGATTTGTATATACACGCCTTCTGCAAAAATTTCTGTGTTTCCTGTCCTGTAATGTCGCAAGTTAAGTCATTGAGGTATTTGGGTGTACATTTTGACTACCTGATGAAGTGGGATACGCACATACAAATTCTGTGGGACAAACTGAGGAAATGTTCATTTGTTTTAACCTCTATAAATTTCTTGCCCCGACATGTTTTGAAAACTGCATATACCGCCCTAGCACAGTCTTTGATGCAGTTCGGTATTATAATCTGGGGTGGCACATATAGGACCTTGGTTGATCCGTTGGGGAGGATGCAGAAGAGAATTCTTAAGTATGCATTTGGGAGACCAATGCGTTACCCCACTGATAATCTCTTCAGTGAATTGCAATTGTTGAATATTTATCAATTATATGCAAAGAACGCTGCCGTATATATAATTAAAAATAAGAGCAAATATGACTTCAAATTTCGCTACATTAGGAATGAACCTTATGAAATAGAACTACCTAGGTTAAGACTGAGTTGTACTCGGAATTCCCCAACATATAGGCTTAAGTGTATATTTAATTTCTTTTTCAGCACCTTCTATCCTTTGTACAATAGCAGCCTAAATCTTAAATTAATTACAAAAAAAATAACAGAACATATCACAAAGTGTGATCCACAAATTTTCAGATGTAATATAATAACCACGCAGTACGTACAATGAAAAATAATAATGAAATAAAATAATAATAATCAAAAATAAATAAATAAATAAGTATGTACTATATTATAAGGAACGGATGAACGCGACTGTCAGCGAACACTAGCTTCATAGCTTTTCGTTGACATTTCACTTCTTGTTTTGATTTAATTTCTTATATTCTTAAGGTGTATTGTGATGTATTTTTCTTTCCTTATATTGCTTTTTGTGAAATAATAAATAATAAATAAATAAATAAATCTCGTAAATAGGTACCTACGTGGAGTCACTTGAAACTTCAAAATTACTTGAAGGTATAGTAAATAAATATGGGAAATAAACAGCGTTCTTAATAAAATTGTCAACCACTACAAAAAGGAAATAGGCTAGGAAGCGCTGGTTACGAATTTATCCCCAGATAAATCAACTATCCGGTCGTTGGTCGGGCCAATTGGTCTAATCCGATGATGGATGAACACGCGCATCGTTGCTTTATCTTGGGCATATCTTTATCGGCCGGATGAATCTTTCTATCTGGCTATTGATAAACCGGCCCTAAATCATGTTGGAATTAGGTACGTTAATTGCAAAGAAGGATCTAATAACTTTTCCCCCGACTCTGAGCCTTGGAGATAGAGTAGCCAACACACCCCAGGAGATTGCAAATCTATTAGGGCAATAGAACCAATAATCTATACTTGTAATTATATTTTCTTGCAGACCGCAAGTGGACTTTCATCGAAAGCCTTGGTCACCTCAGTGGCAGACAAGAAGACCACGGGATCAATCCGTACTAACTCGTGCTCCAACATCGTTCTCACTTCATTAGTCTATTTTCCTCCTATAATTGTTTTCTAGGTTCAATATGATAAGTACAGAGATAGCTATGTGGTAGGTGGTTTCCTCCGTTCTGCCCACCAGAATAAATGCCAGGCCTGTGTGTGGTGACTGGTGGATCAGTTGGTAGCTCCTTGTCTCAATAAATTTTGAAATTTGTGTTTTTCAAATACCTGTTCGGCTCATAAATGAAGAAGCTTGTCCTGTCCAAAAACCAGCTACTGATGGACTATACGCGCTACCAGGTTGTACCTATACTGGTACTTGTACCTACTCGGTGGGAGCAAGGTCTGGGCAACACTTAATGAAGCGGTCTATTGTCTAGCCTATCGCCTGACAAATGTGTGACGATTTGGTCCTGTATGGCAATCATCATAAAAATTATTATTATTATTATTATTATTACTATCACCATTTACTTGTTTCTGAAATACAGACCTCCTCTCCAAGACTACTACTTGTAGCGCTATTACATTCATTATACCAATCTCAATTCCAAAATAAATCCACCATTTTTTCTCCAGTGACTATCGAAATTCTCTGTTCGGCAATAACGTTAGGCTCCAAAGCTTATACTCTCGCCTACCCCTCCCACTTGAATTGTAAAATACCCGCGTCCCTTGGACAAAAGAGGTAATTAATCGAAACGATCATATACATTGTATTAATAATACTAGATTGTATAATTGGTCCCGCTAACGTAGTGCCCACCGACATCTAAATGCCACTAGTCTATTGGTGACCCCCAGCTAATCAATGTCATCATTAACATAGACTTATAGCTATGAGGTGGACACGGTCAATTTTGGGAGATTGACAATAATTTGTGGGTCTAGCGTATGACATAATATGCCCAATACCATCATGCAGTTGAAACGCAACTGCTTCCCAGTCAATTGCTTGCCTTTTCATTTTACCTACAACATTCGACCAACTCCTCTTAAGTTTTAGAATACGTTGTTGAGTAATGCTTGCATCACAGGAGATGCCCATCGAACTATGTGTAGATAATACATATGTAGATACGCAGTTATTCAGTATAGTTTCCCCCAGTTTCTTGCATTAGACCAAACCTTGATCGATTACAAAAGAACCATTGAAATCTGGTGAAAATATTGGCCTGTATACCGCAAAATATGTTCGCCCCACCAAATCTCCTCTAACTCCGAACCACTGGGAAAATAAAAAAAGCTTATCAAATTTAGGCTAGTGACACCCCCAACTATAATAATCCGACAATATCCTAATCTTCCCCTTCCCCGCGATATATATATATATATATATATATATATATATATATATATATATATATCGACAATCTAGCAAATTGTTTCACAACTAGACCCAGAACTAAGTAAATTTCGAACAGACCCATGAAAGTCGAATAGAAAGAGCAAAGCAAACTGCTAAAGTTTACCTCCACTCCTAAAGCCATTAGTCTTATAAAGTCATCTCATGATCTAGGTACTTGAAAACATGTTTTTGTAAACCGGGCTAATTTAACTCTCTCCTCCCCCTTCACCATTTCCCTTCCATCATCAATTTCGACACTCTCAGTTTGAAGCTGGACTAAACCCTGAACTGAATCGATTATTGTGTTGTATTGTTGTATTATGTTTATTAGAAGAAGAAGAAAAGAGTTTGATTTATAAGATGTTCATGGTGACAGGGCGTTCAGTACAAAAACAAAACAAAAAAGATACATTCAACACCTTCCAGCATAAATCAAATTAAATCGGAAATTTTCTACTAACGTACTGTGATACAAAAATGTTCCATGCGCATGCCCATTTGAGTGAATTTTCGAAGTTTGTGATAGTTATTTTTGAAGAATTTTTTGGCGACTAGTGACGCCCAAAAACACAAATTTGACCCTTTTCTTTCGAAGAGAAATGAATGTGTTTGCCTATACTCCTGTTAGTAAGTTAATATCAATTTTTGGAGATTTCAGCAATTTTATACGCATTTTCTGACCCAATTTTTCGAGACAAAAACATTTTTCGAGTATTCAAATTGCCTTTTGCCGTCTTGATTCACCATTCTATTCCATTTTCGGTGATTTTTTTTCTCTCTCTAATAATTCTGACAGTTTTTCAGCCATTATAAGAACCTTCTTATCTTTTGTTGTCTAGGGACGAAATTCCTGTACGTGATTCTGGATCAGAAGTGATCACTGCCTTCATTTGATTGCTAAGAAAGTATAGTTTCAGTCTTCAGATATCAGCTCATCTTCTTGATATATTTTTGTATCTGATCCGAACATACGCAATGTTCATTACAAAGCCGTGTTAATTATTTACCGCATCGTGGACATCGCGGACAATTCGCGTACAGTAGACACGAGACACGGTCTGTTGGGAGCCTAAAGACCAGTTATAGTAAACATCCTTTGTTTTTAAACATTCTGCGAAAACCATCCAATGTCCATAATGTTCAATATTCATGTATTTATGTCATCTTCAGTATAAGCCGAGATGCCGCGCCTGTGGAAGAGTTCCTCAGTACCAACAATAATGTAGAAGTGTGCGAAACCTTAACTGACGAAGAAATCGTGAATAACGTGCAGTCTCATCAAGACCCATCGATGACAGCAGTCTCATACTGAGTGCAGTCTCATCGATGACGACGAAAACGAACTACAAGAAGAAAACGATTTTGGTGAGTCGCCAACTCCAGCTGAAGCTTACGCTGCCTGCCAGATTCTTTGTGCTCTTATCAAGTGGCCAATTGTAAGCCAGTGACTGGAAAATTTGACGAACTGTGTTGGGCATTGAGCATCAGTTTACCAAACACGTTATTGAGAGCAATAAACAAACTGTAATCACTCAGTACCTACTGCAATTGATTTTAATTTTGAAAAGCAAACACGCATTAATTGACTTTGATTAAATTGTAAATTTTCACGAGGACGAGTACTCTTAGCTGAGGAAAATCAACGCAGGCGTCCCGCAAGGCAGCGTCCTTGGACCAGTACTATATTAACTGTATACACGAGATCAACCTCAACCAGTACACTCACAGCAACTTCTGCTGATGACACTGCTATTCTCGCAGTTGGACACTCTGCAGAAGAAGCCACTGGTAACTGCTGTCAAATATGTCCTCAGCTGGACGAAGCGATGGAGGAGAAAGTTGAATGAAACAAAATCTACGCATATGAATTTAAAAAAAATCTGAATACAGACGTAATCCCGATAGAGATTAACTTGCAAACCGTACCTTGAATAAAGCAGAGTACCTTGGCATGACTTTCGACTGCAAGCTGAGGTGGAAAGCTCATGTAAAGAAGAAGAACGATGAACTCAGCCTAAGATTCAGGCTCCACAATCATCGAAACGTTGACGTATTGAACCTGCTGGACAACAGCGGCGACGTACGGAGACTGAAGAAGACAAGCCGATGGACCTTGTCACTACTCACTGGTCTACTTGTCACTGTGAACAGTTGCTAGATGTAGTTATACCTACATTTGTAACATAAATAAATATATAATTGAAAAAAAAAAAGAATTATTACTTTGAGAAGGATAAGCATCCCGTGTCCGTTAGTTAGAATCGTAATTTAGCCTGACCTAGAGTTTTTGGGACAGCCAATACCTAACTAGCTTCCGTGATTTAGGAGTGTAATTCTTACCCCCCCCCCCCCCCCATTGCCTAAGTTCTGGTTGCCTACCTTCTAACCACCACTGAACCACCAAAGCCTGCTATAGTATTAGCCTACAGTTACGAACTATCATCTGCTAACGGACGGGGCTTATCCGTTTTGGTTTATTATTCTGTGAATAATACACCTATGTATTCGCTCAGCAAAAAATTTGTATAACACCCCCTCAAACTTTTTTCTTTTACGTTTCAAGGTGCATAGATTCCAAAAATGCAATGTCCGTCCGCCGTACGCCGTCCGCCGTACGCCGTCCGCCGTATCACGTGTACAGGCTTCATTTTCGGTCTAAAAAAATCGTTCTTTCGCACACATGCTCCATTTGGGCCCTAGTTGTGCCCCGAAACTTTTCAGCCCGATCGGAATATACCCAGGGGTGTTATGAGTGAAAATGTGTGTAAAAATAGGTACTTTTTACGTTTTAGCAACATATTGGTAACATGAGCTTCTGAGATATCGTTTTCTATGTTTTTGGGGACGAGAAGACCGAATATGAAGTCGATTTTGACCAAAGAGTGGAAAATTGAGTTCTACCAAATGTTCAGCTCCCAGAATTGATTTTTTATGAGTGAAAAACATGGGAAATCGTCTGAAATCACCATCAGTTTGTATAATAACACTGGAAAAAGTGTCAAGACGTGGTTCAGGACGATTAAATGGCACTACGAATGATCAAAGATAGTTAAAAAAAAAAAAGAAAAAAAGAGCGTACCTAATTTGTGTTTTGGGGGCCAAAATTAATGGAAACCATCAGAAGTAGCTATTTCGATTATTACGCATGAAAGAAACAATTAATGAACAGCCAACCTTTCTGTAGGTATGTCCAATAGAATAATAAACCCATGTGACAAGGACTTTGCAGCGTTTTTTGACGGCTGTTGCTGCTGTTGAAATGGAGCATAACGACACGCTGACGTTATGCTCCACGATGGCGTGACAACTGGTGGCCTTCGGCATGAGCGGTGGTTATGACAGTGATATGCAGAAACTCCATATATTTATTTTACTACCCACCACACCTATTGTTCTTATGTATGAATACCCGTTCTCTCCAGGATTGAAAATTACCGGGTTGTTGAAAGCTCCCCATTACAGTCGTTTTACGAGAAGAAAGGGCTTCATTTTTATTTTCCCAAGTTATTGAGTTATCAGTAAAATCAGAGATCAGTAGAAATATGAAAAATAAATAAGGATTAATACAAACAAGGAATAGTCTTAGATATATCCCCATATTATTGTCCCTTACAGAATCAGAAAGTGGCCTGTGGTGAGGGTGTGGGTAGTTTGCTAAGCGCTAGGGCGCCCCTCGGTACAAGGAGTACTCAATGGATTTGGTTTCAGAGCAAACAACTTTCCCCTTCAGAAACCCAATAGTCCAACTTTGTCGGATGCTTTTCGATTCATCATTCGCAGTAATATTTGGGACCTACTTATATTATTTGTTGTTCGGGAAAAGTTCCAGTCATGCAGTAGAAACATTGAATTTATGAGCAGAAGTGACGCGCCTACCTACTTTCGAAACTGGTCATAATATCTGTTCCATTTTTAACGATTTTTGGAGATTTTTGACCCAAAAAATACAATTTTGACTCACCATTTTCGAAATAATATATCTCGGCTGTTGAAATCGTTTTTATCTCGAGATTTACGATTCAAGTTTAGTGGCTTTTGGCTATTTATGAAATTTTCATCATCATACGACTTCAACATCACCTGCACATTTCGCGAATGATACAGCTTTTTTATACCATGTCGACTAGACTGATTGACTTTGTACAACCAGATGTTGTAGCACGCACCATGCATGAAGTTTACAAGTTTCTATGTACCAAGTCTTAAATTATTTATTGACAAGTAAGTAAATACTTATGGTTAGTAACTCATAGAATGAGTGAGTATGCCAAACAATATCAAGTTAGAGTTGTAGCTCAATCACGGCCAAACGCCGGCACCGATTCGTTCGATTTTTTTTTGCATCCGACTCGTGGTCGCTGCCCGGTTGTTAGGTATAGGCTATGCTAGAATCGTGTGCGCAACGCTACAGACAGACTAAAAACCCGCGAGAGTATAAGTAAAGTGATCTATCTAAACTACTTGGGTGAGAAAGGCCAGTGATCTATACACCCACTTGGATGAGCGGGCGAATCGAGCGGACATAGCTAGTCCCATATCCATAGATAACCCAAATATGCAATCTTCTTACTGGGCATGAGAACTATCTCCGAACAAGATGCTCGAGTTTAAATCTGACTACAATAGATTTGAATCAGTTATTCACCAAAAAAAGCTGAGTAGAAGTTAAGGAAGTGATTCATGCTTATGATAATTATATTTATTCATTTATTTATTTGTTTAGTTGCATGTATGACAAGAAAAAACTACATTTACATAATACAAAAACATACTCCTTACAAATTTTCCCAGTTAAAACTTTTAGTCGTCAGTATTGGGTATATTAAACCAATAAGTAGGCGCTAGAAATGATTTACGGACATGAAAGTTTCACCAACAAAGATTTTTGATTGAATTTCGACTGATTTCTTTGATTTCGCAGATTTGGGGAGAGTGGTCAGCATGGTCACCTTGCACCCGATCATGTGGAACTGGTGTATCGTCGAGATACCGGGACTGTCTGAACAAAAAACGGAAGTAAGACATCATACCATTCATAGTTGTTTGTTTGCCGTATCGATGTCATACACGAATTACTTAGTTATATGGGTTGTTTGATGAGTTGCAAATTATAATCTCTAGTCGAGAAACTAACATTTCACTTTTTCCTTTGTACAGGCCGGTCCGCAAACTGATGACACACTGTGAGGGTCCACGTTCTGAGACGAAGATCTGTAATAGACTGGTAAATATCATATTATGACAAAAATCTTAGTCACTTCTTCCGCATACATCAACAGTAGAATCAGACTGATTCTATGTGATAATATACGGAAAATTTTAGTCAGACAGCATGATTCTATCTTTCATGGCTTGAAGACCAACATACTATTAGGAATTCGACAGTTTTATACTTTCTTTTTAGGCTCTAGAGGGAATCTCAAAAACTCCCTTGATTCTAGCTTACTTTTAGTAAATGTTCGGTATTGCCGTTGGCCTAACAATTTTAGTAGGTACACGACTTTTTGAAAAATTTATCGTTCCTTCCCGAGCATTTTGAGTCGATTCCTATATTTTAACATTTTTTAACTAGGTATATTTTATATTTTAAATAAAATATAAATATTATATTTTATTTTATTTATTATATATTACAAATTTAAATAAAATATAAAAATAACAAATAAATAAATAAATAAACTATATTTTAAATAAATAAATAAAAATGTTAAAATATTTGTCAAAATATTCACAAATATTTTAACATTTTTTTATTTATTTATTATTTATATAAAGATATACACACATATTCGTTTATATACCTATATGTAACCTTCCAGACGGGCTCTGACCTATGCTATGAGATTAAAAATGCCCCAAAATGTGTTTGTAATGACGAAACGATGAGCTCGAAGAAGAACTAGTAGGTATAGAAGACAAAAGACGTGGAAAGATAATTTCAACCTTCTTCCTGAATCATGCCCCGCCCAACTGCCCACACCGTAGAGGTGAGGGGCAACGGGGCAATCTCACACTCACTTCAGTTCAGTGCAATTGACCCTGTGAAATATAAGCAATGCTTCTCCTAGATCATTTTCATTTAGATCTTCATTACTAGAATCTCCCATTCATGTTTTAATAACTTAGATGATTCCGTTAAATTAAGACGATTGCTAGGTCCTAAACGCGATTTATAGGGTGTTTTTATTATTGATGAACCGCAGGATCGGCTGCATAAAAGTACGGCTAAACGGCTGAATGGCATTGCTTGTTGATTTAATGCTAAGCAGCATGACACCTAGCGATCGTACTTCCTCTGTGACTAATCTAATTCATTGGGTTATAATTTGATGATATCCCTATAGTTGACAATACCAAATGAGCTGAACATTTCGCAAATAATTTCAAACTTCATCTGAACCGATTTGAACCTATTTCAAGTGAATTCTAATTCCCTATCGATCAAGTGATATTTTAATTTGATTTTGATTTCGTATTTGAGTTTCTGGAGAACATCATCCTCAATTATAACACATCGACATTGATCGATCAGTATCAGTGGAAGCGAGGTGTTCAAAATCTAATTGAAAATGCCCCAGGAAAAAATGCTGGGGAAAATGGGTTCCTTTTTCCGCTGTTGATGATGGGAAGTGGTGCCCGAACTACCACATCCGCATCAAGTTTTTAATGCCAGTGGAGATCAGAATAATATAGACAGTCCAGTTTCATATGTGCGACGGTGAGCATTAGTACGATTCATTTTATGATTAATGATCGATGCCCTATAAGAAGCTATCTCGGATTGATAAACTACGACTAGGGTCAGCCCACTGGGCACATCACAGATAATTAAGACCCCATCCGATACTGGGAGGCGCTACAACTCTTCGTCTCATCACCTTCCAAGACCTCAAGTTCAAGAGCCACATGAAGAGTTAGAGTTAGAAACGAGCTACACTACCTACTTCTCTCCTCATCTTCTCTGATTATTCATGGCTATGACAGTGTCGATTGGCACTCCCTGCCATACTGTTCTTCTCGTTTGTGAGAAGGCTCAGGATTCGCTCTTGCTCAGTTTAGGGAACGGAGCTGCGCAATCGTGGCAAAAGAGTGGCGGTCTCATTGAGAAACCTCAAAGCTATCAATTGCCAGCGATTCTAACCTATTTTTTATAGCGATTTTTCAACGCACACGAATTATTTAAATTTCTTTACAAACAAATACGATTGGGAGCATCCTGAGGATAAGTTCGTGGCACGTCAAACGACCCCTTATCTTAGCTACATGATGACATCAGGGTGACAGTCTAATTTGTGATCAACAGTGGTCGCCCCAAAATGCAGTGGTTTACGAATGCGGTTTCCTCGCTACTGAAGGTATGGGGGAGCCTTACATTCACGCAATTTGAGAAACAAATGTGTGTCTTCCTGGAATGTCCACTCCAATTTTTCGTTTCAGACACGAAAGTACAAATTTGGCTCATAGTCTTTTTTGGGAGCCTTTTTCGTGAAAAATTTGTTTTTATTGTCAAAGTAGTCTTTTTCAGTCTTTTACCTATCATATACCACTTAGTGGATTCATATAAATTGTCGGTGGGTTTTTAGCAATTCTTATAGATTTTTATCAATTTTAAACTCGCTTTTTCTTTATAAATTTCCCATCTTTAAACTCGACAAATGGATATTCGTTTGCCATCCAAATATTCCGGCGAAATTTTGAAATTTTCTTCCTTTAGCCAAGGTCAGACATCAACTGTATACATACATAAGTACATACATATATAGGCATTTAAAACAAAAACTCTAGGGGTGGATTCAGCATGATCTGAAACGGAAAATGCCTCTACAGTTATTTTTCTCTCAAAATAAGTGGGTCAAATTCGGGTATCGGGGAGAGTGTCAAAAATTGCCAAAAATTGTCATGAAATCACTAAAGTGGTACAGAATGGTGACAGACACAAAAATAACGTTTCAATTGTAAATATACTATATAGGTAAATGTACATAGCTTCTTTCACCCGAGTTTTTGTGGGCCACCAGTCGTTAAAAATTGTCAAAAAAAAACTACGTATAGTTTCAACTTCAAAAATTCGTGATTCTAAGGTGCATACAAAAATCACGATTTTAATAAAATTGGTAGCAGGTTAGTGCACCAGTAGCTATCGGACCTCCGTCCTATTCGGAATTATTGATAGCTTATTAGGCGATTGTTATCGCGATTGTTAGCGTAAGAACGTGTGCTCACTGGGAACAGCCTGACACCGGAAGAAGATCCCCACCTTCTCTAATCTGTTTGTAAGATAGCGGAGTCGTTAGATTTTTTTCTTTGTTTTTTTTTGCACACATCAAAAATCTTGTTTTGAGGATTAAAGTGTAGATACTGTAGATCAACTATTTATCAACATGGGGGATGAGTTGGATGGGAAACCACCCGACCCCGGAAGGGCAATAGACAAGGAAGCGACCTAACGAAAAAATCTTACCTACTTCAGAGAAGATATTAATAGAAACAACAAACTCTGGTAATTACAGTTTCATCGAACAGAATGAGTATTATAGAGAAAGGCTCCTAAAAAAATAGATTTCGACCTGACGATAAAGGACCTTATTTCATCTTCGCTGAAGGGATCGATAGTAAGATAGGCAAAACGCATCCAATGACCTTTGGAAGATGGGTTTTCTGGCAATCAACAGTGGACAAGCACACGTTGTAGGAATAAACCGTATGAAGGTAGAGGTGAAATCAGCTAAGGATGCCAATGATGTGGTATCTCAACAAATATTCCGAGATAAAAAATTACCAGCATATATCCCCGATTTTCCCATTAAACGTACGGGCGTGATACGGAACATAAATGTAAGGCTGGAAGACGAAGAGATACTGGATGAGATGAATACGCCTTACAGGCCAACAAAGCTAAGAAGAATTACAAGATTATATAAACATGAGAATAGTAGGATATGGAGAGAACAAGCAGAAACGTGTTCTGGGATGTTTGATTCTCAGCAGCTGCCAGATTATGTTAGCATATGTGGAGCAAGATGAAAGATTGATCCGTGTATATTCCTCTCATCAGGCAGTGCACTGAATGCTTTAAAATTGGGCACATAAAACATCAATGCAGAAGTAGAGTACGATGTTTGCATTGTACTCAGGAACACAGGGCGGAAGAATGTCCTACACCGAAGCACTGTATAAATTGTACGAGTGATTTGCATACGGCAGATGATAAATCATGCCCTATATATGCTGACGAATGCGACAGAAAAGGGATCAGGTAATGGTGGATACGTACGCGGCAGTCGCGAAAACTTGCTTCAGTCTGTTGATTGAAGAGGACAATGAATGGGAGAATGACTTTCCACCAATAAACTCAACATGAACAAACAATAATAAAAGGCGCAGTAAAATTTCTGTGCGTCATGTACCATACCAACGAACACCACGAAGCGAGATGAATACAGCGGAGTATAGACAGAAGAATCTACAGGATTACTTTAAGAAGCGACAGGAGGATGATGCTGAAACATCAAGAGGAGCTATTGTGGCTGAACATACCCGTGAAATACGAAATGAGCACAGGGGGACATTCGGAGGGAATACAACATAATATGGAGGTTGGATGTATAAACTAGGAATCCTCACTGTGTGAGGAGCGGGCAGTGGAAGAGATAATTAACTTATTTCAAACCTCTGGGTCTGGAAGTAGCACAGACAATATGAGCAATATTAAAGAACTAATACAGAATATACTACTTGTCATGGTACCCTTAAAATATACCATTCCTGTAAATATTATATTGTACCAATAAAGACGTGGAGAATCCGAGCTGTGTGATGCAATGGACGAGGCCAGGTAGCTCTCCCTCCAACGACTCCCAACGGCTTTCCATGGCCGTTGGTAGACCGGAGGAGGGTAAGGCGCCTTTATAAGGTGCCCGGCTCACCCAGCCATTCTACCGATCTCTCTCTTACCTTACCTCACACCTCTTTCAACTCACCCTTCTCCTCAACCTCACATATGGTGGTGATAAACCTTTCTGGATATTCCCTCATCCTCATATCCAAAGTGGTGACAAACCTTTCTAGATATCCATCCAAAAAGATCCCAGCGTGGTGGTAAAAGTTTCTGGCTACTTCCTTCCTCTAATATCGAATGTGGTGATAAACCTTTTTGGATATTAGCTCATCCACTACCCAACCTGTCCTCCTCAAACCTCACCTTCTCAAACCTACCTCTAACAACCATTCAACCACAGTGGTAACCCCGACGTTCTAGCCGAAAATGAGAGATGAACCGCAGCTCTTCACCTCCGACATCATGACTACCTTTGCCGACGTCATGACTGTTTCTGTCGACGTCATGACCGCCTCCGTGGCCATCCCCCACACGCTTCCGCCCTTCTACACCCCTGACCCCATCCTCTTGTTCTTCTAAATCAACGCAGCTTTCTCCGCCTCCAACATCTGAGCCTAGAAAGCAAAATACTCAGATACCGTCTCACTCCTCACTTACCACATCTCCCCCGACTCCGCAACCGCCTATGACGACCTCTCTGCCCGCCTCATCACCTTCTACCAGCCTTCCAAGATTGCTAGAATCACCGCCCTCTCCCTACCGCAACAGCTTGGTGACCTGAAATCCAGCCACCTCTTTCGACGGCTCCGACACACAATTCAGGATGTCCTCACCACTGACATCACCCGGATCTTCTGGCTATGCGCCCTGCCACCCCACATTCAGATCTCCCTCGTGGCCCACCTCGATGCAGACGACGAAGCTTTTCTCCGCCTTCCCAACACTATGTACGACATTGGCACCTTCTCTTCCATCCACGAGGTCGGACCTCCCACCAACCGCCAATCCCGCTCATGCTGTGCTTCTCCTACCCGCCCCCAGAGCCCCTCCGTCAGCCCCAGGAGCCGCCCTCCCGACACGTGCCATCGCCATCCCGCTGCCACCATGACAAATTCCCTCCACAACCCCGGCGAATGGCTGAGACCCCTACCCCTGCTCGTACCACAGCACCTTTGGGGTCCAGGCCCAAAAATGCAAATCCCCCTACCACTACCCCACTGCCGCCTCACAGGCAAATGACAACGCCCCCCAGTAAGCCAGGCGGGTGCCAACCTCCCCTTGTTCACAAGTGGAACGGCCCACCACCATCTTCGCCATCTTCCCCAGTCCCCGCCGTCGCCTCAAAGAAGAACTACGCATCCGCCCTCACGACTCCTTAACCAGCAGAGGGACCAGATTTCCTAGGCATTTGACGGACGGTTGCGCGAGGACGCATTTAGATTTGTTAATGTTGAGGTCCTTGGTCCAGAAAATGTCTAGGACGTGGTGGAGGTGGCGATAATACTCTTTGGGCGAGGCAGGACGTCATCATGGAAGCAAAAGACGTAGGGGAGGCCACGGAGGATTTTGATCCATGTACCTCTGCCACGTCTGAGCAGCTTTTCGAAGTCCGAATCCCATTTCCAGGTATTCGAAGAGCCCAAAGGGGGTGATTATTGCTGTTTTGGGAACGCCCGGCGGTTGAGTGTCAATTTGATGAAACGCCCAGGAGATGTCGAGTGTAGAGAAGATGATGGAGCTATGAAGGTGAGAGGAAAAATCTCGCATGTGGGGGCATTATACATGTCAGGGGTGGTGCGAGAGTTTAGGCGGTGGTGATTCACACAGGGCCGGATTTGCCCATCAGGCTTCTGCACTACGTGCAGAGGTGATGTCCATGGGGATTTGGAGGGTCGAATGATGCTATCTTGGATGAGTTTACTAAAGTGCTTCTTTGCTTGAGACAACTGGAGGAGGTGTAGGCGCCGCGCCTTCGCCGAGTGAGGTGGTCCCGTTGTATATAGTTCTGGACTTGGGAGTGATACGAAGTGGGGCAAGGTTGTGGCTGGTAGGCGTTAATCAATCAGTCTGGAGTGTTTGATGTCGCCCTGGAGGCTGAAATAGGAGAGAACGTCGGCCCCCAGGATCGGCTTGTCGACATCAGCTACTGTAAACGTCCACTCGTACGACTGGTCGTCAAGGTGGTTGGTGGACCCGTAGGTACTGTAGGAGGGGATCCTGGTACAGTTTGCGGCATAGAGTAGCTGGTCAGTGGAGGGGGAGCAGTGATGGAGGTTGTTGATAATTGATATGGCTGCTCCTCTGTAGACGAGGAAGGGAAGATTGGTGCACTTGCAGCGATGTAGAGGCGTTGGGAGGTGTTGGCGGAGCAACGTTGCGGCACTGGGTCCTCTCTCTCCAGTCTGTGGAGTAGCTGTGTCGGTCGGAGGAGGCAGTCACTTGAAGGCGAGTGGGAGCGGGGGTGCTGTTGAATCGAACGCACTACATGGATGGGGGCAGATGCGGTGTATCGGACATTGTATCTGCGATGTGGAGGAGGGTAGCGTCGTCGCCGTCGAGGTGAGGGGCGAGCGAGACCTGGAGGTGAGGAGGTAATGCCCAGACCCAGAATGTCCGGGTGACGTCCGAGGCGAGTACGTCCTGGAGCTGATGGCGAAGGCGGTGGAATAGGTGGCTGGGCCTCTGATCTCCGAGGTGTTGAGGTTGGGTAAGGGCGGAGATTTGGGCGTACTTTGATGGTTGGTAGAGGTTGACGAGCCGGGTGCGGAGGTCGTCGTAGCAGACGCGGTGTCGGGGGAGAGGTGGGTGGTCTGCAGCAGCGTCTCGTAGGGGAGCAATGCTCTTCGAGTACTTGGTAGGAGTGGCAGCTGCAATGTCGGTGGCAGCAGCAGTTGTGATGGGGGCCGTTGGCTGCGACATGGTGGGTTGTGTTGCAGTCTGCATTGTCGGCAAAAAACGTCGGGGTTACCACTGTCGTGAGCGGTAGGTAGGGAAGGTTTGGGTAGGTCGCAGGAAAGAGGTGGATGTGCTCCTTAGGAGTCATTTTGGTTATTCGGTCATGGTCATTCGGGGCATTTGTTGACTCGCAAGTATTTACTACGGGTAGGATTATTAAATGAGGAGTTAGGACGCCCTGTGTAGACTATGCGTAACGGAGAAGAAGAAACCCCTCGAACACCTGATGGTGGATTTTAATGTGAATCAAGAGACACGTCGGGAACTATATGCATCGATAGCACAAGAGATTAAGTAGCCATTCAATGTCCGCGGTATCACTGGATCATCGAACGCCAAAGTGTGCTATTAAGTATATAAATTCTTTGTGAAAATGAGCAGCTGTTACGAAAATTTGAAGTAAATTACTATTTTTTTAATGCAAATGGAATAGACAATTGAGTAATATAATATGCAAGGAGTGCTGAACGTACATGTTGGCAGAATGGTTAAAATAAAGGATGCCAAAAAAAAGTGGGCTAGTGTGTTTTGCATCACTCTCACTTGGCTAGATGCATCTAGACGTGAACATTTCGGGAGTTATCATTCCACTAATTGTGACAGATGACATGGATGATTAAAAAAACCTCTGCCAAGTTAATGACTGGTAGCTTCTTCGTATCGATAACATGCATAAGATCATGTTAAATCAAAAAGAGATAGAGAACAAAGGAGAATCTATTAAATGTATGATAACTATATCATCAGACGTGGGATCCATATAATAAATAAACGTCGTAATAATATCGTTGGCCATTGATTCGTGAGACACTGAGCACAGCGGATTTAGTGTGCCGCACCAACGGCAGTGGCCATACCAATGATCCAATCGTTCTGAAATTCATAGGGGCCCATCTAGGACTCAAACCGCATAGTCCCTGAAAATATCAGCAGAATCGCATTTGAAATGAGAAAGGCTTACTAGACATTTCTAGGCATTTAATTTTAAGCCAAGTAAAGAATTTATTTTCCCCCTCTCAATTCCTGCCATTTGGGTTGAAGAACTGAAGCAGTGATACAAGGAGAAATTCATCCTAGAATAACTGAAGAGTTACCTACCTGGGGAGGGAAGGAGAAAGTTTTGGTTCTATGAGCATTCCACAGTATTGGATTAAATGCGAAACGAGCTATTTGACTGGACATAAACAGATGACCAAGGCAATTACAGATTTTCATCACAATTATGATAGATTGTCAGTGGAAAATGGAGAAAGGGTGACTTTGCAGCCCGATCGGTATATACCCAAGGGTGTTATGGGTTAAAAATGGGAGTAAAAATAGGGTTTTTTGGTGTTGAAGTAACATGACTGTGATGAATTTAAAATTGGCTAAAATTCACCACGAGAGGCGAGGGGGGAATTTGCCAGTTCTGGTTAAGGGCGAGACCTCCACCATCGGCTGGATCTTTTTGGATATGTGCGGTTAAGGGCGGACCTCCACCGATCTTTTAGTGAATTTGCCAGTTCTGGTTAAGGGCGTTACCTCCACCATCGGCTGGATCTTTTTGGATATGTTTGTGCGGTTAAGGGCGGACCTCCACCGATCTTTTAGGATTGTTTGCTAGTTCTGGTTAAGGGCGAACCTCCACCATCGGCTAGATCTTTTGGGAGTAGGAGAGAGACATGGTAAGGAGAGAGAGAGAGAGAGTAGCCAGCGGCTAGAGGAATCGTAGAATGAGAGAAAAGTCGCAGGATCCGGGGTTTTATAGGCCCTGGAAGCCTTCTCCTTCCACTCCCTTGCTGGGAGAGGATGGAGGGGTTCCAGGTTGTGTACCAGCTCCTGCGGCTTTGGTCCCCACTCGCACCGTTTATTAACAGGAACTAAAGTTGGCTAGTGAAATGTTTGTGAGAACTTAAGTATGCTAGGAGTAGTCCCGGGAGGGACTCACGACATGGGTCCCTCCAGTTTGAGCAAAGATTTCTTGAGCTGAGGGCACAGGTTGAGAGGAGCTGAAGGCTGGAGCAACAGGATGGGGCTGAAGGCGCAAGGTTACAACAGGCTGAGGGCCACTGCAAACAGAATTGGCGCTGAAGGCGAAAGAGGGAAAAACAAAAAAGGGGTGCTGAAGGCGCAAGGTTACAGCTGGCTGAGGGCCGCGGGAAACAGTAGTACATACTGGCTTAAATCTAGGTGGTTCGTACAATGGGTGATGACTTAAAACTACGTATGTCAAATTAAAAGTATAGGTGATGGTTATTTACAATGAGTGTTGGCGGCTAAAATTATGTACATTGGGAGTGGATATTTACAGAGATGGTTGACTTGTGTAGATTCATAAGACTATGTACATTGGGAGTGGATATTTACAATGATTGTTGACGTGAGTAGATAAATGTATGCGACATAGGTATAAGTATAAGTATAAGTATAGAGTATAAGTATAAGTGAGCATAAGTATAAGTGTAAGTGTAAGTATATAAGTATAAGTTTAAGGTGAAATGATTAGCATATCACATGGAAGAGTGAAGTCGCTCAAAGTTGGAATAGTACGGCAGGGCATGTGGGGTCTGGGTGCCGTGTGGTTGTTTAGCCGACACACAAGACCCAGGCCCCCCCCAGGCCCCGCCGTGGGTTTGGCGGGCGGGGCGGAAAGTCCGGACCGCCAGGCCGGTGTGTCGTCGGCGCTCCCGTCTCCCGAGCCGGACGGTCCCGGCGGCAGCTATTGGGGATATCCCCGGCAGCATGACGGTGGGATCCCCGCGAGCCGATGAGGGTGCCGGAGGCGGCGGAGGCTGGGCAGATGGCGGCGGTTTGGGGGTTGGTGTAGGGGGGGGTGGCATGCGGGGATCCACCGGTATGTAAGGTTCGTATACCCCCGTGGCTTTCGCGATGCAATAGTCGCGAAAAATCGCCCACCGGGGTAGTTTCCACTGCCTGGGCCGGGGAGGTGCCGGCGTTCTTTCCACTGGCGGAGGAAAGAAAAGCGTTGAAGAGGGCTCGGGAGACTGTCGTAACGGGGAGAGGGGTGCGGGGCAAAAAACGTCCCGTAGGATGGCGGCGATGTCCGGGTCGGCATCGAAGTCCGGATACGGGGGGGGGGGGGGGGGCACGTTAGGGGGCGGAAGGGAGATGGAGGCGACGGCGAACGACGTTGCATGGTCGGAGGTTTGTGGGAGACTGAGTGAAGGTGAGTGGTCGGGAAGAACGGGAGCGGGTTTACAACGGGCTAGCGGTACCGTATGGGGTTTCCCGTCAATTAACAGGGTGGCGGTACAGTTTGATGTGCGGATAACATGGAAGGGACCTGAGTAAAGGGGCTGAAAGGTTTTATGCATGCCGGGTTCTTTTAAGTACATTTGTGTGGCGGAAAGGAAACGTTTGGGGTAGGCGGTGTCGCTTTGAGGGGTTAGTGGTGAAGGGTCCCTGTTAATTGACGGGTTGCTAGCGGGGAAAACGTCGGCAGGTAAGCGAATGGGGTCTTTAAAAGCCCGCTGGGCAGGGCTGGAATTGTCTGATGGACGTTGAGTGGTACGGAGGCTCAGTAAGATGTAGGGTAGGTGCTTAGTCCAGGAGGGGGTAGATGAGGAAGTTGATATGGCCTGTTTAAGGACGAGGTGCCACCGCTCTATCTTGCCATTGGATTGGGGATGTTAGGGGGTGGTGTGGATTTTCGCGATGCCGAGGGAGCGTAGTAGGTCGGAAAACAGTGCGGACTCGAATTGCCTCCCCTGATCGACCGTGACGGTCCGCGGACAGCCGTAGCGCGCGATCCAGTTGGATAGGAACGCGTTAGCGATGGCGTCCGCGGTGATGTGGGTGAGGGGGATACATTCCACCCAATTTGTCGCCCGGTCGATCATGGTGAGGCAAAATTTTTTTCCTTCCGACGGGGGAAGGGGACCTACTATGTCCAGATGGACGTGCTCCCACGGCAAAGCGTCGTCAATGGGTTGGGGGGGTACGGGGGGGTGGCCGAGACCTTGTATCGCTGGCACTTCTGGCACCCGAGTACCCAATAGCGGATATCCGTGATCATACGGGGCCAGAAGTACCGCGATTTGATGTGGTCTCGGCTGGCGCGGATGCCGGGGTGGTGTAGGGCGTGATAGTGGTCAAACAACTGCCGCCTGAGGTCTGGTGGGACGTAAGGGCGGGGAGTGTCAGCCGTTACGTCGCACCAGAGGTTGTGGGGCGGCAGTTGTGTGAGTTTATCGGCGGTGATGAGGTTGGCTAGGGCGGGGTCTGACTCGGGTTGTTGGTGGGCGGAAATGACGGAGGGAGAGGGAAAAGGGAGGAGTTCATCCACTGGCGCGGGCGTGGGGCGAGATAAGGCGTCCGCCACACAGTTTTCCGCCCCCGGCAGGTAGCGTATATCGGACGTAAATTGTCCGATGAACTCCAACTGCCGGAGGCGGCGGGGTGAGGCGGTTTTCCGACTTTGGGGGAGAGCGTGAGTGAGGGGTTTGTGATCTGTTATGACAGAGAACTGCCTGCCCTCTACGAAGTCACGAAAATGGATGATGGTTCGTAGATGGCGAGGAGTTCTCTGTCAAACGTAGAGTATTTTTGTTGTCAGGGGGTGAGAGTTTTGGAAGAAAATCCAAGGGGTTGAGGTCCCGCGCCAGTGTGTTGATTGAGGACCGCCCCGATGGCCCAATCGGAGGCGTCCGTGGTGATGGAGAGGGGGGCGTGGGGATCGGGGTGGGCAAGAAGAGCGGCGGCGGAAAGGTCCTGCTTGCATTGGGAAAAGGCGGTTTCGAGTTCGGGGGTCCAGAGGATAGGGCGGCGATCATTCTTTTTGGCTGGTTGGGGGACGGCGGCTACGAGCGGTTTCTGGTGCTGGGCGGCATGTTTGACGTGCCGCCTGTAGAAGTTAATCATCCCCAGAAACCGTCGTAGCTCCGTGGCGGTACTTGGTGGGGAAAAACCAAGGAGGGTTTGGACTTTGTCGGGGAGGGGTTTGATGCCGGCGGGGGAGACGAGATGGCCGAGACAGCGGACGGTTGGTTGAGCGACTACACACCATGGTGATGCGGCTCGAGAGAAATTTGAATTTAAAAAATGTTGAAATGGGAGAAGGGGAATTTAAAATTTCAGGTTGAGAGGTGAAATTTTAAATGCGGAAAATAGTGAAAAATGGCCGATATGAAATGAGGTGCAGGGGAAACGTGAAATTTCAAATTGAATTTGCGAAATTTGAAATCGGAAAATAGAGAAAATGGCCGATACTGAGGTTGGGCATGGCGTGTGAGGTTTTGAAGAGAAGGGAAGGTTGCGGGAACGTCGGAGGTTACCACTGTGATGAATTTAAAATTGGCTAAAATTCACCACGAGAGGCGAGGGGGGAATTTGCCAGTTCTGGTTAAGGGCGAGACCGTCACCATCGGCTGGATCTTTTTGGATATGTGCGGTTAAGGGCGGACCTCCACCGATCTTTTAGTGAATTTGCCAGTTCTGGTTAAGGGCGTTACCTCCACCATCGGCTGGATCTTTTTGGATATGTTTGTGCGGTTAAGGGCGGACCTCCACCGATCTTTTAGGAGTGTTTGCTAGTTCTGGTTAAGGGCGAACCTCCACCATCGGCTAGATCTTTTGGGAGTAGGAGAGAGACATGGTAAGGAGAGAGAGAGAGTAGCCAGCGGCTAGAGGAATCGTAGAATGAGAGAAAAGTCGCAGGATCCGGGGTTTTATAGGCCCTGGAAGCCTTCTCCTTCCACTCCCTTGCTGGGAGAGGATGGAGGGGTTCCAGGTTGTGTACCAGCTCCTGCGGCTTTGGTCCCCACTCGTACCGTTTATTAACAGGAACTAAAGTTGGCTAGTGAAATGTTTGTGAGAACTTAAGTATGCTAGGAGTAGTCCCGGGAGGGACTCACGACAATGACCTTGTGAGGTATCGTTTCCCATGTTTTTTAGGACTAGGAGACGGAACATAAAGTCGTTTTTGACCAAGAAGTGGAAAACTGAGGTTCTAACGAAGTTTCAACCTTAAATTTACGTTAAATTTTTGTATAAACTCGGCAGCCCGATCAGAATACACCCAGGGGTGTTATGAGGGAATCGTGGGTGTAAAAATAGGGTTTCCGAGGTTTTAGTGAACACGAGCTTGTGAAGTATCGTTTTCCATGTTTTTTAGTGCGAAGAGACCGTATATGAAGTCGATTTTGACCAAAGAGCCAAGAATTGAGGTTATAACAATGTTTCAGCCTTAAATTTACCATAAATTTTTGTCTAAAGTCGTCGTTCTTTCGCATACAGGCTCCATTTGGGCCCTAGTTATACTCCGATGTTCGGCAGCCCGATCGGAATACACGCAGGGTAATGATCAACCGATTTTGATAAAGCTTTCAAAACTTTAATATTGGATTATTTTGACAGTCTACGCGGTTGAAGTAACCGTTTCATAATTGTCTACCTATATGTATCTCGTTTATGCCCTTTGATACCAGCTTCTCAAGACTGGCCTTACTTATTATAACGGGGTACCTATTTGTAGTGCAGATTAATAACTAACCGCGATGGGGATGTATACGTGAGAAATAACTTCTTTCAGACGCCAGTGGCCACCCACGACGAATGGGTATCATAATTCAGTAGTTTGTATTTAGTTGATAACCACTCGATTGCCAGCGAAGTCGGTCTTCTTTTAGCTCGCTCGTTGTTCATGAGTTTTGTCTTGCATTTATATTCATTTATTTCGTCTGTTTCCTCGTCTCCCAATGTCAAGGGCCTAGCCGTACGGGATGTGCCGCTAAGGTTACTCACTGACACACTTCCCCATCCATTCGTTTCATCCAAAGTGATAAGATAGTAGATTCTCGTAATAGCCGTTTATCGAGTGAGGCAGTGATTAAATTCAGTCGCATCCCATCCCTATTATTATCTGAAAAATTGTACTAGGGAATTGTTGTTTAATTGTACAATTGAAAAATAAGCAATTTTATATGCTATAATAAACATTTCTTCTAAGTGAAGCAGTGGTATGTGATTTATGATAACATCTTCCATACTAATGAAGACCGGTGAATGGACGCAACATCTACACTACCTGACCCGTAATAGACCACGAAGCCACACTCCGACCGCACCGGCAACCTGTGGATCCATACTGGAAGTGAAAATCCCACATGACGAGGTCAAAAAGACATATTTATGGGACGATGCAATAACCTATTTGATAGATAACCTAGAAAACTGCAACAAAGTTGTGCATATATGATGACAAATGGGTGGGGGGGGGGGGGGGGGGGCAAATTGCACAAAAGGCACTTCCTCGGTGCCCAAATTTCAACTCGATCCGTTATATCTGTTAAGCTGTTGTCCTCCTGTCAATGAAAGAGAACGAGAAGAAGAACAAGTAGAAAAACTTGAAAAATATATTATTTTCTAACTCCCATAACTCCGGCACCTCAAGAATGAGTGTTCGGAAAATCAACACCGGTGGCACTCAGAAGGCCGAGTTACCGGGTGAAAGCCCCTACTTGTTCTGTCGTGTAAACTTGGACGCTTCGAGTTTCTCTGTTTTCTTGGCGGGCCAACGAGGAATAATATATTACATGAGGACTATTATATGAAGATCTTTGCTGAAACAATTGTATTCAATATACTCGTATATTCGCATATTGTGATAGCACTTTCGGTTAACGCATGTCCTTTTGGGGAATGCGGGGAATTTGATTGACTGTTCGGAGAGGAATTTGTGAAATTACGGCACCCCAATTGGTCTTTATCAGAAATGATTGCGGTCGGGGGTATTAATCCGCGAGTGATGAACATAACTAGACAGACCTTTGTTACATCTGAAATAGCTTTCGTTCTTGTCATATGCATATCAATCCACTTAGATAAGAAATATATTGTTTATAGTAACATTTCTTCTGTTCTAACATGTAAATGACCAATCTTGACCCATGTAAAACAGGAATAGAGGACGGTATCACTGGCTCAAGAGCCAGTGATCCGGTGTTTCGGTCTATTTTGCAGACACACTGTACAATTTCTTTACCTACGCCTGGCTAGTATACAATATCTTTCGAGCCTTATCACTCGTTTTGCTTATTCCCATATGTAGGAAACTTTTAATAATTTCTTTTTACAAAAGTAGTTACTCTATCACCAAATAAGGAAACTCTGAATAATTTATTTTTTACAAAAGTAGGTACTCCATTACCAAATAAGAACAAACCATCCTCATACAGAGTGCGGCAAAATGTAACTAATACCCAGGGGATATCATGGGGGAGGGAGAGGGGATCGGGTGTTATTGATCACAAATAATATTTAATAATAATAATAATAATAATAATAATAATAATAATAATAATAATAATAGGTAATAATGAATAAAAAAAGAGTATTATCTCCTTGACTGGGGGGGGGGGGGTGGATATTTTGAGTAAGTATTGGAAATCATTTGCCTCAACCCAAGTTCATCGTAAAGTGAAGAGATGGAGGGAGAGCTTGATGCGGGAAATCGAGGGAACAAAAGAAACACAAACATGTTTGTCGTCTTTACAAGCCATCGCTCGCGGTCTCTAATACCATTAGATAAAACTCCCCCACCATTAACGACGTTACAAATCCAGCACACACAACATGAGTAACTATGCAAGCCACCCTCATCATACTCTGACTTTGAATGAGTATTACAATATAACCATGAGTTTTGCCTTACCTGCTAAGAACTTACAGCGAGAAAACAATGGTCTTGAGTTGATTAATAGGATGGCACCGCACATTAAATTTAGTCTAAATAGACGGTACATAAACGTTATAGGTACGTACCTATAAAAAATAGCAGAAAAAATGTGTAGGTGTTTTACTGCCCATCCACTTGGCGAACCTTTTCTATTGTCCAAAAAGGGAATAAATTCAATAAAACCACCTGATATGGTGGAAGGCTGAAATGTGGTGTTTTTGAAACAATAAACGTTTGCGAACGTTTGAGGCAAATGAGGTTTCAAAATTTGCGGACAAAACCACGTTACTTCGAACATTCCCTCATACAGCTAAGTATAATGGTCATGCTCCATTATCTACTAGACGTTTTTTACGTACTTTTTGGTACCCGAAAAAATTACGAAATACAGCTTACAGCCTTACAGCTGTTATCAAAATCATACTGTAACCTATTATCCCGATGAGGAGCTTAGTTTTGGGATGGTCGTATCATACTGGCCGTATTACATCCATGTATCACACTAGAATAGCTGTTTCCCTTCCAAAATTCGCATTTTCCGCGCCAAATGCAATACATAACATATAAGTACCTAGTTGCGTGCGCGCGGGTGTGTGTGTGCGCGCGCGTGTGATTGATTGATCGAGTTGATAAAATCAATTGCACTCCACTAACTGGATTGATTTTGCTTCCAAGTCAGCCATGGTAGCGGTGGCCATGTGATCACTTTAGTGAGGAAAAAAATGTTTGTTCTCCAAAATATAAAAATTTTACTCGCGTTCTGAGTTTTAATTTCCTTTACGAATTTGGTTCGGACCATGCGAAACAATGGTCGTATGAGCTGAAATATGGATGGTAGTTGTGGGTCGGGCCTAAGTTGATGCCATAATGCCTTCATCAGAGGAATTGCGCACGCGCAAACGAGGAACCCCGGTTACGCGAACGGCCTAAATCCAGTTCTACTCAACCGACAGTGATTGAATTCGGAACGGTTCAAAAGTGAGCAGTAGGTACTCACGCTGAATTTCATGAAGATGCAATTTTCGTATTTTACATGAGTCATCGTATCCCCCATTTAAACACTTGATTTGATTAAATATTCATTTCGGCTGATGGTCGTTATTCAGCATCAACAACCCTTTAGCTCATATCTCCAGGCCATCTACCAATCACAACAACTAATATGCTTTTTCTATTTTCGTTTTTATGTTAATTTTATGAGTACCTATCGGACTTTTTCTAGATTCATAATTTCTGACAGTCCAGATAATCTATAATAATAAAATAATAAGTCAAATTGTCGAATTGCATATAGTGCAATTTCAAATGTTTCACAACACAATAGTAAACAGTGCCAATTTATACTAGTTCTTTTGATGTAGAATAAATTTTGAGCGGAATGTTATGTCGGTAAAAATAAAATGAAAACCTTGTTATCTCTGGTTCCAATCCTTCACTTTAACAAGATGCCTGAAGCAAAACAGATCGGAATAGCAAAATTATCGTTTTGTTTATCAAAGAAGGTGATTACTGTCAGTTAGGGACTGTTTACGTTGGCCGAACATCACAGGCTGAATTCCTATATTCCGTGCAATCTCTTTCCCCGAGCTCTTCCCACCCATCCACTGTTTCGTCTTTCGAGTGACTAGGTTGTCTGTACCTACCGCCACTACTGTTTTATGGCGTTTCAAGACTGGAAGGTATTTCTTTCAAGTTTATATGCTATATAAACTTGAAAGAAAGTCCTTCCTGTCCTGAACGATATTATTCCCCAGTAACTATTGACGGAATCGAGAAACCTGCTACTATTTCACTAATCTATATTTTCGTTTCAAGAACGACCCGTGATATCAGTTAAAGCCATTGAACCATTATGAACACGGTAACTATTAATTACTTCAGCGGGAGATACTCATACCGAAGAGGGTTATGATCACTTACCATGCAACATCTCCTTATGACGTTTGATAGTCACCAAGTAAAGTGGACTCACCGTCATCTTTTGATTGGCTCCTCTGGTGGTGTTGGTCTCATTATTTCATCAAGATTCAAAGCCGTAGGAACGGAGCATATAATTTTTCTATCGCCTCGAGACCATTAATCAATTGTTGACATCAACAGCTGACACTTAGTGCATCTCTCTCTGTCCACTGCCCGTGAATATACAGGGTGACACAATTCTATCGAACTACTCGATTTACTATCTTGAAAAGTGTTTTGTACTCGAAACGTTTGCAGGAAATGGTCTCCCCACGATGAACTAAGGATGCGATGCTTCCCTCAACGTGGAATCAAAATGGCACCCTGAATTACTTCAATTTGCCCAAATAATGTTTATTGTACCAATAATTTATTTTCCAATTACTTGAGTAGTGAACTCATGTTTTCTCATAAGTAGTTGTTTTGACTCTGTGTCAAAATGTTATCCTTCAAATTCTTCTAATGCATTAAGTGACTAATATAATAGCAGTAGAAGCTGTTGGGTGTTTGAGAAATTCATCACAACCCCTAACTGAGACCTAAATGTTGAGCCCCCAATGGAAGAAAAAAAATGCAAGTTAGTTTCAATTTTTTCCTCACTAGGGATAAAGTGTTCTCATGTTCAAGATCGAATACATTTACTTAGTTGTGCTCGGTAGACATTAATGTTTAATCGGCTAAATTTTTTTTAAATTCATACGTTAAGGGAACGAGTACGGTATGTTAGTACTCAAATATACTTTACCTCCTTGGGACTCATTTTTATCATTCGAAATTCTAGTATGTAGCTAGGTTATTCATTAAAAAAAAAGAATATTTTCTTGTCTCCGATAAATAATTAAACAGGAGTTGCTAAATTCCAACTACAACAGGGTCTTAGGCCCTCACTTGATGCTGTCAGTCCCTCAAGCATGGTAAAATCTAGGTACCGTAAAATGGGTTAACAATAGTAACGGTGGGATTAAATTTGTACAAATGAATGGAACGCAATGAAGAACTGCCATGTGTAGATGCAAATCCGTTTGTACCAATTATTCCCCACCTTTACGGGTTTCTTCCCATTTTACGGCACCTGTACATTCGAGAGATTGGTAAGAGAAGACTTACCAACTTTATTACAGGTGATCACATACCAAAAATGGTTTCCTCGTTTACTTGCACAAGAACAGCTTATCAAACTGAATATAATTTAAAACAGTGAAAAAAAGATTTCTACACTTTAAGACTTATAATTTTCTTTTTAATTAAAAAAAGTTCAGATACCGAACCCAATTGTTGAGGGACACACCATCTCACCATCAAACCATCCTCACTTGAGAAAGCCCTGGAGAAAAAAATGAACATATTGTTGAGTAACGCGTTGCAGGGGAATTATGCCCATTGGTCGTTGTGTAGATTACTCGCATTGCAGTTAGTCAAACTGTTTTCAAGTTTCTAGCTGCAGGTACTGAATGAAAAAGAACCATTGATGGGATGGCGGAGGAGGGAGGGGCAACTCTCAGTCCCCCAAGCCCGAACAAACGTCGTCAGTCAGCTGGTAAATTCTAGATCAGCTGGGCTGATCTGGAATTTGAGGGCTATTGGAGGATCCTAGATATGTGGCAAATTTAAGTTTCTATTAGCAGGCAAATCCCGAACAGAAGAATTTGAATTTAGCCGACAAACTCTCGTTAGTTAGCGTCATGGAGTTCAGTTGGCAATTTCTTGCCAGTTGGCAAATTTTATTTAAGAAAAAAATAGTAGAGATTGTTCCTGGCTGGCATTTGCGTGAGAAATGCGTTGTCATCAACAGCAAAAAAGTAAGACAAAACACTCATCATGTTAACAACTGTTCCTCAATCGCCAATGCAAAACGTAATATAGGTAACCTGAAAAAATATTTTCTGTTTCTATAAGTATTACTATGGACATACAAGTGAAATGGATAATGTTTTGTAATAATAAAATGCTATACATTTTGAATAATAATTATGCGACATTATTATTCGCTCCATTGGTGTTGAGGGGTGAGGAGGTTCTGTTGCCCTCTTTATTAGTTTTCCTTTCCTCCAAGTCCTCCTGTTCCTCAACAGATTTACAGTATGCTGAAGCTAAGACCACCTGATATGCCTTGATCGATCCACGGCCGACACGTTCATAAAGAAGTTTCAACTTCATTTATCACCCTACATCGGGTGGGATCACGCGTCCCATACCGTTACTATTCTGACAATACACGCCCTGAATCTTCTGATCTTGTCTTCTTTTGCATGGAACAATTTACTCTTTTTCTCGTGGGAAACCTCATATCTATCTTGGAAAAAAACCTCTCCTAGTGGCAGATAGGCTTGCATTTCGCTCTCTCTGGTCGACCATCTAAGTCACGACACCTCTATTTCTCCATAAGGACCCTAATTTTAGTAAATCTACGGAGGGTGGCGATAGGTGACTTGGGTAACTCCCCACGGCCATCTGACTTTATATTAGGGGCAAATTGCAACAGATATAAAGTAAGATTAAAATAGAGGAAACAAATCGGCACACGACACACTTCCTCGCAGAATAGCTTGGACCTCCTTTACCATTAAAACTTTCCTTGTTAAATTACCCGTAATGCCATGACTACCAAATCCCTAGTGATGAGTCAGTCTGTTTGTCAAATAACTGAGTTATTGAAGAAGATTAACCTGCCTACTTATGGACCCGGCCACTAGTGAGCATAAATACTGTGAATATTGCAATTATTACTCTGAGCAGTTTGCTCAAGTTTCTTGATAACGGGACTGAAAATGAATTAACTAAGTACACAAAAAACTATGACTTTCTTGTTATATAGACTGAAAATGAAGTAACTACAAAAAGAAAAATGAATATGAAAATTGTGGCCCGTAGACACCTACAACAAATGTTACCCCCTACCCACCCGCTGGAAACCCATAAACTTGGGGAAGAATCGAATTAATTCTGTTCAGAATTACTTCACAATGTCAAAATGACAGATGACGAAATTGCCATCTGGGCTAATAACTGTAACCAGTAACAAAATTCCAGTCATGCACCGTGACTTAAGGAGCGAATTTTCAAAGAAATAATTTGGGAAATTGAGAATTTAAATTAATGGTCATCTGCCAGAGCACTCATTACTGTCTGACTGAGCACTCGTTACCAGAGTGGCACGTCGTGCAGCAAAATTATGTCAAAAAATCATCGTTGGGTGGTTTTCTTACTTATACTGTGGTAGGTACCTAATAGTAATATAGGATACAGGTCAGGACTCAAGTGGTTGGTAAAAATAAATAATAATGACCGTGGAAAACTTGATCATAGTCTTTGCATTCCAAGAAGATCTAGTTTCACGTTGAGCCTTCTAAAAACGGACATAGGGTTTGTTGTTTGTCGCCCGGTTACGCCGATCGAAGCCCGGAGATAAACTGGAGAAGGAAATCGGCATCATATAGTATGATGTCTCAATGGAGCGATGACGCTATCGCTGGGGGCAAGAGAACCCCGGGCCAGCTCATAGTAGAAACAGGACGCGGAAGGACTCGCTATATTTACGAGCTATTGTGAAAGGAGCCCTTTTTGGAGCTCACATAAAAAATCTTAGGGATTTCGGTCACACATCCGCCACGCTGATGACGAGTAGTTTAGAAACCTGAATGCTCCCTTTGCTCTACTTGGAATTTATGAAGTTGAATAAATAGAGGAGCGCATTATCGACATTTGTCATACCGAAAATGGTCAAACCAGGTGGAAGTTAAGATTATCGTTTGCGGTTACCAGATATATTTTACTGATAATCAACTATTGTGGTCTCAACATTGGAGAATCACGATCAAAATAATGACCATGGATCACAAACTGAGAATCAAACGAAGAATCAGAAACTACTTGCTATCCATTGTTAGGTCATGTATTCATTTTTTAGCAATTTTTCATTGCTTGGATCGCTAGAGCAGGCGTTGAACCTGATATTCGTCAGTAGAGCTTCCAAGCCTATCAAGATATTATGCGCTGATTTTTAACCCGTCCAGTCTATAACTGTTTATTAGGACAGCTAATAAATTGTTTGAGTGGGCACCGTCACATTTGAGAAATTTGGGAGACGGAGGGACGAAAAATGTCCAGTTGAGGTTTCGAAGCCACATAATTGCTTGAACTATATTCAATGCACACCAACTGATCCAGGCACCGGTTGACTGGAACTCCCGCAAGCTGAAATTGGAGCTTTTTTTAGGAACACCCTTGACTCCGACTACGGGCGACCGAAAACTCGTCAGGATTCCTTCGCACTCATCCCAAACCAGCATCCCTTCACGACCCCTCGCAACACCACCCATGGTCATAAGACTCCTAGAACGAAATATCCACGCATGTAGATGCCAGTCGTTGCCAGTCAGAGCACCTGGGTTCACGTTCTCATGGTTGTTGGAACGACTTCGTCCAACTGTACACGACCACGGATAGTTGACTACACTGTACACAGACTGTAGTCTAGTATCCGTGTACATGACCGAAAGCCGTACTACGTAAGTCGGCTCAAGTTCTGTGCAGCCAGGGCTGTGAATATACATGGTCATCTCCCATCACGAACCCAGCTTCAGAAGTTTCAGAAAGTCAGAGCCTCTATTGTTTTCAACTCATGGGGCCTGGAGAAAAAGGTTCCCGTCATACAGCATGGCCATGTGCCTATTTATGACTATTTCTGGCAATGTTTGATCCCCAAAAACCCGAATTCGACCCACTTTTACAAGAAAACTATTTTTTAATAAATTAGAAGAGATTTTTGATGCAAACTTTTCTACATCAATGTTGGTAATGTTTTAATTTATTTTTTAAATTAAACACATCCTCTCGTTGCCATAACAAACAAGTTGTTTATACATGAAAACAATGCAATTCATATAAAAAATATTTCAGGTATGGATTCAAAATGCTCTGAAATGGAGGAGAATATGTATATTTTTCTTCAACGCATGCTTTTTTACTAGGTACTAAAAATTCTGGACTCATTGCATAGGTAACGTATTTTTTCCCCAGAAACTCGCTAAATTTGTGTGATGCGAAATTCAGATAAAATGTGAACTTTTGCTGCATATATTTTGTTTGCAGACTTGCCCCAGAGGTTCAACGAATGGACACAGCAGCCAGTGTGCGAAATTCAATGGACAACTTTTGGCTGGTGGTGCGTACACATGGGTTCCATTCCATAGAGGTAAGATGATTTCGTCAGTAATGTGATTACAGGGGAGAACGTGGGATACCAGTCACATATTTGACATCATCTAGATTACTGTTACCAAATTTGATATTTCTGGGGGGGGGGGGGGAGGGGAATTCGACGGATTTTTTGTCGTCCAAGATCACCCATTTGTCACCTCGTCCTTCTGTTCAGCCATCACAAATATTCGGGGAAAAACTTTTCGAGCTTTTATACAACTTATGGTTCTTTAACGTGTTTTTGTTTGGGAATAAAAAAATTTCTCTACTTCCGCCGTGCCTTGTAATTCCTTAGTTACCATAAACCAAAATTAATGAACTCGGTTTGTAGGTCCCATTTGGGATCTAGTTGGTCCGCGAAGCTGGGCGTTACTGTCAGTCTTCTCTAAGGGGTGAAAAAAAGGGGGTTGCAATTTCAAGGACGCCGCGCGTCATCTCAAAATTTTTTTATGGGTTTTTTGGTTTTTAAGTATATTTTTAAAGTATATTTCGAACTTGTAGAATTTATTAGGCCACCTGGAGCACTGTACGTTCAGCCGTACGCTCACAGTAAAGCCC
>OX940974.1:127382370-127443607 GCA_954871275.1 Leptopterna dolabrata | reverse complement strand
GGTACAACCCAAGGCGAGTAGGGAGGGATGTGCTCGCGCTACCTGGAGAGGGAAGCGCGACGTCAGAGTGGTCCCGTCCCAGGTGGCTCTATCTTATTTCTCCGTTTTCTGTTGTTGTCAGATGGGTTTTATAAGTGGAAAACTTATTCTCCGCGTACCTACTTGAGATACCAAGTTGTAGGTGTGCCGCGGCAGTGTGTAACAGTGATTTCTTTGGGGCGAGAAGAGCAGGAACTAAGCTGTTATTCTTCACATTTCCAGACTCAGGGCATTCACTGAAATGCAGCAATGATTTGTAATGCAGTAATTTATTGTTGTTTAGGGTAGATACCGGTAGAGGTACGTATATCTCTAACTAGCCTGACCGCTCGCTTCGCTCGCTATCCGAGATTCGCTGTACGCAGTATCGTGGAACCAACAAACGACGGAAAAATCCCATAGCCTACTGGGTATTTGTGCCCAATTTTATCGAATTCCGTCAAGCCATTCAGGAGTTGACCATGGTCGACCATATTTCCGCTATGGTCAGGGAATTAAAAATGCGACGTTGCACAACTTGGGAGCCTACTGGATATTCGTGCCAAATTTGGTCGATATCCGTTGAGCAATTCGGGATTCGACCATGGAGGGGCCCATGGATGCGCTATGGTCGACCGCGGGGGTAGTCCGAAGGGTCGATCGTAGATAGAATTTCACGTAGATTACGAATACGCGATAAAAAATAGGGGTTACCATTTCAATTAACGAAGTTGACCATGGTCGACCATAGTTCCGCTATGGTGAGGGAATTAAAAATGCGACGTTGCACAACTTGGGAGCCTACTGGATATTCGTGCCAAATTTGGTCGATATCCGTCAAGCCATTCAGGAGTTGACCATGGTCGACCATAGTTCCGCTATGGTCAGGGAATTAAAAATGCGACGTTGCACAACTTGGGAGCCTACTGGATATCCGTGCCAAATTTGGTCGATATCCGTTGAGCAATTCGGGATTCGACCATGGAGGGGCCCATGGATGCGCTATGGTCGACGGCGGGGGTAGTCCGAAGGGTCGATCGTAGATAGAATTTCACGTAGATTACGAATACGCGATAAAAAATAGGGGTTACCATTTCAATTAACGAAGTTGACCATGGTCGACCATAGTTCCGCTATGGTCAGGGGATTGAAAATGCGACGTTGCACAACTTGGGAGCCTACTGGATATTCGTGCCAAATTTGGTCGATATCCGTCAAGCCAATCAGGAGTTGACCATGGTCGACCATAGTTCCGCTATGGTCAGGGAATTAAAATGCGACGTTGCACAACTTGGGAGCCTACTGGATATTCGTGCCAAATTTGGTCGATATCCGTCAAGCCATTCAGGAGTTGACCATGGTCGACCGTAGTTCCGCTATGGTGAGGGAATTAAAACTGCGACGTTGCACAACTTGGGAGCCTACTGGATATTCGTGCCAAATTTGGTCGATATCCGTCGAGCCGTTAGGCCGTGGGAAGACGGACAGACAGACAGACTCACTCACTCACTCACTCACAGAGATTCGTTTTTAGCGAATTTTCAAAGAAAATGAAGCTATTGCAATGGCTTCGAAATTTAAATAATATAAATTTTTGGAAATTTTCTTCATAGAAATCCGTTTCAGACCATTCTAAAACGATTCCTGAAATTTAACACTTTTTTATATGTATATATATATATATATGTGTCACTCCAGACGATAACTCTCGATAGAATTGAGATAAACAGCTCAAATTTGCACAAAAAATCTATCTTGGCAATCGAAAGGCTAAGTTCGTAGATGGGCGAAATTGGCCTACTCTAAGGAGGGTTTTGGCGCATTTAAAGTGCGCAAAAATTACCCAAAAATCCCCAAAATGTTATTTTCCAACAAGTGACCCCTCATTTTAAAGGTTTTTGCACGCTGAACACGATGGTGGAATCGGATTTTAGATATCTTGATCCGTTCTCAAATTAGAGCATTTAAAGTGCGCAAAAATTACCCAAAAATCCCCAAAATGTTATTTTCTAACAAGTGACCCCCCATTTTAAAGGTTTTTGCACGCTGAACACGATGGTGAAATCGGATTTTAGATATCTAAATCCGTTCTTAAATTAGACCATTTAAAGTGCGCAAAAATTACCCAAAACTAGGATAATCTTTAAACTCTTACCCCCCCCCCCCCCCCCCCCCCCCACCCTTAGAGTGGTCAGATTGAAAAATGTGAGAAGTATTAATTGAAGACGAGAGTTCGAAGCAAAAAAGGGGGAGGCAAACGATTAGTACAACTCCTTGAATTTCCCATTTGACATATAATTGTTATGATACCTTCATAGATAGACAAGTACCGGCCCACGTATTACTAGAAGGAAGACGAAAGAAAAAATCTATTTCAAATTATTCAATTTAGGTACTAACAGTAGGAGGAAGAAGGTTAGGTAGGTATCTTATCAATTTATTATCAGTATCATACGAATATTTGATATTCAAAGGTGGGTAGGTACTTAACATGATAAAAATAATATCAATGAAGAAGGAAGGATCTACCTACCTGGTAGAGCAAATCTTGAACTGGTTTTAGATACCAGGCCTGAAATCGTAGTCAAGAGGAAAGGCCATTCAGAAGGAACAAGGAATCTACTCATAACAAACGGTAGAATCAGGATGGACAAAACGTACAAATTAAAATAAATACGAAGAGAATATACATAGAAAACCAAATTTTAGACCGAAGTTTTCCTTTATTCAAAACCGTAGCCATTAATTCGAATATTTCTTTGAAAATTCGCTCATTAAGTCATGCTGCATGACTGGTTTTTTTATAATATATAGAGATAGATATAGAGATTAGTGTTGACATTTTCTAACAACCTAACAAGGTCTTTGAGGTTTGAGGTGAGGCTTGGATAGGTGAGTTTATTAGATAAAAAAGAAGGTGATGAAGCTGGCGTTTAAAAGGTTAACACCTATGGCGAAGCCAGGAAGGTTACCACCACTAAAAACGCTAGAGGATATGCCCAGAAGGTTCCACCTGATCGGTTAACACTGGACCGGTTCCACCACTCGGAGTTCTTTTCGGTAAGCAAGGTAAGGAGGTGTGAGGAGAGAAAGAGAATTCATCGACTCGAGGGTTTAGCGTAGAATGGAGAATCGGGCGGAAACGGCGGGTTTTATAGAAACCGTTCCACCCTCCCCAGTCCTTCGACGGGTCGTTATGAGCCGTTGAGGGACTGCTGGAAGGAAGAGAGGTCTACCCAACGTTTGTCATGTAGACCCTCCACTCGTTTGGTTTATTTGAGCAATCTAAAATAGGTATAAAGAGTGACGTTTCTGGGAGGATATCACGACACTTACCAACTGTATCTTTTTCTTTACTTACTGCTGTTGCTTGTCTACTACACGCTTTACTACTAGTTGCTTTTCTTTACTATTACTTCAGAAAGTTTTGGATCAATGCGTGCAATTGGAGCCATTTTCCTCTTCCAATAGCCTTCATTTTCTTATTATTCTAATGAATGTGCCAGTAGAAAACCTACAAATCTACGTAATTGTTAATGATTTTAATAATCCTTGTTATGCTATTTAAATGAGCCCTTACAGGTATGAAGTTGTCAATTCCTTTCCTGAATAATAGGTATGTATATGAGATTTCTATTTCGGGGTGGCCTGTCGAAATAACGGAATGGATTTTTTTTCGTAAATAACGTATAGGTACCTGCAGAAATCCTAAAACTGAACAGTTTTACGTGTATTTCTTCACAGTCTCATCGGAATTCGACCGTTGATAATAAAAAATATTCGAGCGAATAGTGGCGATCATAAGCTGCCAGCAGGGAGCTGCTCTAATGTATTCTTCCTTTTTAGCGAATTTTCGAAGAAAAGGAAGCTATTGTTCTCGGTCCAAAATTTTTAAAACTCAAATTTCCGAAAGATTTTTATACCAAAATCCGTTTCAGACCATCCTGAATTCACTACCGAAAGACACCAAAAATTATATGTATATATATATATATATATATATATTTATATATAAGTAGTAAGTGGGTACGTTGGGGACACTTTCACTTGACTCTCTGATGTTTTTTATTTTCACTTGAATCTCTGATGTTTTTATTTTCACTTGAATCCCTGATGTTTTTATTTTCACTTGAATCTCTGATGTTTTTTATTTTCACTTGAATCTCTGATAAAACTTTTTTAACACAAAACATCAGAACCAGTGACTTTTTCATTTAGCGACTTAAATCTCTGATAAAATTTTTTTAAACACAAAACATCAGAACCAGTGACTTTATTTAGACAGTGACTTTTTTAAAAAAATATTTTTTCATCAGAAACTCTAGTGAAACTCTAAAAATTTTTCAATCGTAAATAAAAATACAAATTTAGGACTATTTAGGGGTCGATATTTTCGAAATTTAGCTCCCTCTGATGTTTTCACTAGAAAAAATGAGAGGGGTTAGTTAAAAGGATCTCTCCAATAAAATAAAAATGTCTCATCCATTTTTACAATTTTCACTTAAGCATATCGAATTCATTGAATGTTTCGCATATATCGATAGAAATAAAGATATGAAAGTGTACAGGTTTATAGAACAACTGTTATACGGAGAAATTCCCAACGATAAAATACTCAGTTTTAAATCGTTGCTTAAAACCGAGGGAGTTGAAAAATTCGTAAACACTGTTAAGAAAACAATACCCGTATCTCCCAATAAAGACTTGAAATATAAAAGGAAAAATATCAAAGAAAATATGTTGGAGAATTATGTCATTCGTAATAAACGAGATAAGAAATTTCTACAAGAGTTGAACGTAAAGATTTTTTTAAACATGATCCCTACTAAAAATATAATTGTGGACGATGGTAATATTGTCGATATAAAATTACCTTGATCTAATTGTTCGTTTTAATGAGGAATCCTCATTAAAACACATTGAAAATAAAATCTCCTTCATATTCCAAACATCCTGAGCTTTTAGCAACAGTATCGAAACTGAAACTCAAAATCCTTCTTCAGTTTGGCTTTACTCTCACTATAAAGCAATTTTCTAAGTTGATATTCAGAAGCATTTTTAGGAACCTTAATCTTTGTTTCTTTAAGCATTACCTTTACATCCTCCTTTGTACGGAGCGGTGGTTTACCATCAACACCCAAAAAACGTTCTTTCAACAACCCTTTAGAATATCTATACTCCCTCAATGCACGTTGAATCTCGTCTAGTGCGTCACAGTTTCTATCATAAAATCGAAATTCAGGTTTCTTTACAAACTCCCAGAAACCTCCATGTTCATCACATATATCTAATGCCTCATCGCTTAAAACCATATCTCTTTATTTATTATAGAAAATATTTTTTTTTTTTTTTAGACCCGGTAAATTACCGGGTCTAAAAGTTTTCAACAGTACGAAAATAATTTAAAACCCAATATATTTAAAGGTGGGGGCGAATCGACGCCACCTTTTTAAATTAAAAAACTCTTAGGATTTCTAGAGCCTCATGCTATCTAGCTTGTTGCATGTGAACTAAAGGAAATGATAAATAATGCGAGATTAATATTCCGTACACTATCTCAAAGGAGGCCAGCTAGTTGACCTTGCATTCCCATTTCAGATAGTTCGCTTTCAATTCCTATATCCATATTCACAATCAGTTTCTCCTCAACTGTTCAACATGGCACAACCTCCTGAATATTTAAAGTTAGCTTATTGTGATGATTATGATTTCTGTGAAGAAATTTTAAAAGTGGAACAATATCACCAGGAATGTTTGAGTTTCGTGCAGAAAGTGAAAAATTGTGTTAGTGCAAGTGAAGTCAGAGAACTAATCACGAAAAACAATGTGAGTCTACCAGGTAGTAGAAAATGTGATTTTCAAAAGCTTTTGAAAATCCCAAAAGTGTCTAATATATCAAGAACTCCAGATCAAATGCATCAGTACCTACAAAAATTTGTTGTATTTGACCATGAAATGGAAAAGGTGAAACTTCCTAATCAAAATAACATTATGGAAGTAGAGAATTACCTTATTAAATCTGGTGATTTGATAAAGAAGCAAACATCAAGACTTTTTTATACTACTGCTGTTTATGGATACTACTTGGAAGTGTATTTTCAACATATGAAGATCACAGGAGAGGATTGGAATCTCTGTTTAAAAGAAAAGCTACATGTGTCCTTGAGTTATAGTAAGAAGTTGAGAAGAGTTGGAGTGATTGTGAAAGACCATCAAAAACTTAAAATGTTGAGTATTTCATTTTTGGGCTCAACTACAGTGATAGTGAATGTTAACCTTGAGGGGGCTCACGCGTGAGCTCCTAGAAGGTCATTCCAGAGAACATTCTGAGCTGAAATATTCTGGACTCAACTACAGTAATATTAAGATCAGCCTGTAACCTTGAGAGGGCTCACGCGTGAGCCTCTTGAAGGATATCTGAGGAAATATTACCAGTTGGAGTTGAAGCAAAATAATGTGTCTGATATATTTTTTATTGAGAATGTTCCCAATAAAAAATTGTTATTTATATTGTTTATCCTTTTTTTCCCCCTTTTCTTATCAAGGTAAGTTTTAGATTTCCTCTTTTATAATATTTTTAAGTGGCATATAGTTGAGAGTGACTTCTGAAACCAAAATTACGTAAGCAAAAGTGTTTTCTGGCACATTCTTTTCAAAATCTGCTCGTAAAATTATATTACTTTTTTGTCCAGATATGGACTGTGGTTGTCTAGTCATATTCACACTGAATATTGGATAGTTCTCTTTGAAGGACTGAGGCTCATGATATGGAAGGGATGAGTCTTGGCATACTATTCTTTTGAAATCTGTGTACATGGTGTAAGCTAAACTAAAATCCCCTGAACTCCAATCTAAATTCAAATGTTCTTCAGGATAACTTTTTCCTGCTACTTCAAAACTAATATTTTTAACATTCAAATGATCAAATTTGGAATTATTTTTCTTTTGATCATTTTTTCTGGCAGTTTGGAAGGCAACAAATCCCCAGATCGGATTCTGTACATTTCTATAAATATTGGTAATATTGAAATTCAAGGTTTTCCCAGTGACATTCTGTTCAATACATTGCAATTTTTTAAAGTGAAACAAATAAGGAGCGGTACTAAGTTCAGCAATTAATTTAGCTTTGGATTCACTTTCATATTCAATTATTGGGACTCGCAGGTAGAAAGTTTTAATTTCCACTTTTCCCGCCACACCTTCAGGAGAGGTACTGTAACGGAAGAGTACATTATCATCAGAATTTCTAATGAATGTAATTTCAAATCCTCCCTTATAAATTGGTGCAATATCGCTGAAGAATCCAAGACCTAAATCAGTCAAGTTACCATTCGCGTTGAAATTTCCACCACCATTCACTTTAGAATTGAAACCAGAATTCATTAATTTACCATTATAGTTTGATGGTCCTGAGAAAGAAGCTATGCCCATCACCGTACTAGCAATACCTGGTTCTTCAATTTCATCAATAACCGTATTGTGCTTTTTTACTTCAATTTTGGAAAAAAGGTGTGCAACAAAATTGTCAACCATCATTATTGTATCACTGATTCCATATGTTTTTGTTGCATCTTTAGGAATGTATTTTCCAGCAATGTAATATTGAATATTGCTGCTAAGAAACTCATCATCTAGTAGCAATTTGAAAACCGTTCGTTTATTCTCAGAGTTTAATTCTAAATTAGATTCAGGATTAAAGTTTCGATATTGAAGCCTTGTGATTTCAGAATCGTATTTTGAGTAGATTGATTTAATTTGATTCATTTTTATTATAGAATACATTCTTTTAACTAACCTCCCAAAAGAAAAAGTCACTGGTTCTGATATATTTTAGGTAGTTTCAGTTTATTGTCTCCTTTGATCTCGTATTAAATTTTTAAAGCCGCGGCTCACATGTGAGCTGCGGCTTTTGATATCAGTTAAAACTTTTTATCAGAGATCTAAGTCAGTAGCACATGATTAGTATTCCGATAATACTAACACCTTTTAAATCGTCGTTCTCGGATGATTAACTATGAAGTCGAATACAAGTCGAGAACATTTAAAAATTTCTTTTAAAACTCTTAAAAAAGTTTTTTTATAGAATCGAAATTCTATAAAAAATATCAAGATAGCGGAATAGAAAATATTAAAATCCAGTTCTGAAAACTTCCCCATGTTTCAAAAGTGATAGTTTGATAGGATCCACACTTTTAACTTCTTTCTTATTTTTATTATATTCATTTAGAATAGTACTTTTCATATTTATATAATTTTTTATTTCTTGTTCAATATCATTGAACTCTTCATCAGATATTTTACCGTCTTTAATTGCTTTTCTGAACTTTTCTTCAATCGAATCTAATTTAGCTTTTGCCAAAAGCTCAATTTCTTTGTGTTTATTAATTTTTTTATTGAAAAATCCGCTTGAAGTCCTTAATATTATCGATAAGGTTGTCAATCCTACAGAAATTGGAGCACTGAATGGAATTATTATTGGTAATGCTATAGAAGTATTAACCAGGCCGAGTTCTGAGAGGGCGAATAAAAATTCAGTACCGTAAAGAGTGCTGGATATTTTTCCATATTTTTTTTTCAAACCATTTCTCATTTTCACTTCATCTTCTAAAAATTTGTATTGATTGATAATTCGATTGATTCTATAATTGTTCTCATTAAACTCGGGAAAAATTATTTTTGGATATAATCTAGGATGAGTTATTGGAGTAAATTCTTCAGGGGCTGAAGGTGTTTCATTATTATTTGTGTACATCATTTTATTATAGAAAAAATTTTTTTTTATAGAATCGAAATTCTATAAAAATATCAAGACTATAAAATTTAATAAAAGAAATTAAGATTTTCCTTCAATGTTCTCATGCTATTTACAAAATCGTGTCCTTCTGATAGCTTTTTCAAAATTAATAAACATAAATGTCCACAGATAGGCGGATCATATTGGTTTTGGATTTGCTCCTCATTATAAAATAAATTTTCTGAACCTAAATATTGAACAAGTTCTCTTGGTGGTGGTGCATTTCCATACGAGTCAAAATAATATTTTAAATTGTTATTTTTATGAAATGCAGTCCAGTGGCTTCCAGCCTCATCAGAATTTTCTAGATTTATAATTCCACATTCCGTGTGGTTCACTTTCTCTGGTAAATCATCCTTCATGAAAACTCCTCTGAAGTTTTTAATTTTCATTTTTTTCGATAATCTTTCAATATCAAAATTGGTAAGAGGCTGGAAGCTATTTAGTTTTTTGATTTGGTAGGTTTCTTTTTAGGTTTCTTTTTAGGTTTTGAAATAGTTTTTTTCTTATTCATTCCAGAGCCAATACTTAAACTTTTTACATTTTTTGCTAGTCTCTCCATTTCCAAATTGTGTCGTTTGATTTCTGCTTCTTCAGCAGATTTATGCTTAGAATCAATAACGCTGGAAGCTACTGCAGCTCCACCACCTAATAATGCCCCAAGAGCACCAATTCCTGCAAAAAGTAAGGGTAAAAACCCACCTGAATGATTTATTTGCAACTGATCATAATTCATTTCCAATTCCAACCCTTTTTTGTTTTTGATACATTTATCTAGCTTTTTTTTCTGAGTTTCATTTAACAGGATTTTATGATTTCCATTTCCACTAATATCTGCAAAAGCCAGTCGTACTTTTACTGGAACACGTTTTTTATAAGCAGATCTTATTTTTTTCATTTGTATTTCTGACAAATTTATTTGATGTGTAATCATTTTATTATAGAATACATTCTTTTAACTAACCCCTCCAAAAGAAAAAGTCACTGGTTCTGATGTTTTTTGGTAAAGTCGAATACAAGTCGAGAACATTTAAAGAATATTTTCAAAACTCTTAAAGAGGGGGGGCGAATCGCCTCCCCTCTTTAACCTTTAAAGTTTTTTTTCGTATAATAAAGATGAGTAAATACGAGATTGAACCAATTCCGTTTGATAAAAAAGAGGCTAGAAAAGAACTGTTACCATTACCTTTAAGAGCATTAATAGTAGGAACTTCCGGTTGCGGGAAAACAACACTTCTCTATAATCTCATCACAAAATCATGGGGAATCCCCTTTCATTATCTATATATTTTTTCAAAATCTCTGGATCAGAATGCATATGAGATTTTGAGAAGAGTTTATGAAATAATTTCTGCAAAAGATGGTGTGGAAATAGCGCAGTTTTTCAGTAATTGTGACGAGATTATACCCCTAGATGATTGCCAGTCGAACAGTTTGGTAGTTTTTGATGATTGTGTTAATGTTCAACAGCAACAAGTTATTAAAGATTATTACGTGAGAGGGCGTCATAAGAAAATCTCGTGTGTTTACTTGACACAATCATGGTCAAAAGTTGATAAACAACTCATTAGAAACAATATTAATTTTTTATGTGTATTTAGACAAGGACCAAGATACATGCGAGATATTTATGATGAATATGTGGGAAGTGATTTCACTTATGATCAATTCAAAGAATTATGCTATTCTAGTTGGGATGAGGACTTTGGTTTTCTAACGATTGACCTAACAAAGAAACGCAGTAACGGACGTTACCGAAAGAAATTTGGTGAAATATTTTAGATAAAAAATATAGATTTTAAGTTTGTTTTTTATAGGGATTCCCTATAAAAACGCTACATGGATAACTTCAAAAATCGCCTTGGGAAACGCTTAAAACATCGCCTTGGGAAACGCTTAAAACATCGCCTTGGGAAACGCTTAAAAACGCAAAAATAGCGTTCCTAAGCGTTTGAGCGTTTGAACGTTTTAACGTTTTAACGTTTGACCGATTTTAAAAAAAAATTTTTCCTATAATAAAAACATGACAACAAAAATTACTGTACAACAAGCGCTTAGACAGAAATTCAAAGAAGCGCAAAATGAAGTGATGAAAGAAAAAGAAGCGAAACTTAGAGAAATCAAAAAGATTGATCAACCCTCTGAAGATGAACAAATAATTTTCACAAAACCAAAACGTAAGCCCATGACTGTGGCTGAAGCTAATAAATCGATTAAACTCAAGAAAAATTTACAGAAATTAGCAAAACAAGAAAGGGTTAACCAAGCATCTGATAAGGAAACAAGAGAAAAGGCTTATGAACCTATAACTTCACGATTAGATAAGGTAGAAAAAGCAGTGAAACAGACTGATGAAGATCTTGGTAAAAAATTAGAACTCATTCCTGTAATAAAAACAATTAACCCCTTGGCTATCAGTTCGCCTAAAAAAGTTACTTTTAAAGATGTTGATGACGAGGTTAAAAGTATTGATAATGATACTGAAGATACTTTAAATCAAAGCTTTTCAAGTGACAATGCAGATAGGGATTATGAAATGGAAACAATTTTACAAAAAAGTGTTAAATTACCAAACTCTTCTGTAGGTCCTTTAGGTATTGGACCAATTGCAGAATTATATATTCTTCATCCTGATAGACAATTTGGAATATACCCTTTAAAAAATCATATCTTTATTGGAAATAAACAGATACGGGTAAATGGAAATGATATTGAAATAGAAAAAATGAAATATTCCGGTACTGAAGGCTTATGGAAGCTCTTAACAAAACCCATAGCTTCTGATATTCCATCCAAAGATGAATACACTAATGAAGACTTTAAAGCTTATACAAAAATCCTCATTCAAACAGATAGCATGTTTCAAAATAATAATCCCGAATCTAAACAACCAAAATCAAGTGTTAGTAAAAAATGGAAAGAAATCATAAAACCTATCTGGGAGTATAGTAAAAAGAAAAAGATTGGCACTGGGTTGATTAAATATACTGAAAATCCTGTAGAATTTAAATATATAGATAATTTGAATCAACTTACACAAAGACTATACTATTTGTATGCGCAAGAGCAGGCAGGAAATAATATTTTTCACAATGAAAAATTGGGAATTATAAATTTCATTAAAGATCAACTGGAGAAAGATATTGATAAACCCAAAGGAACTGAATACTTGATTAAAATTATTAATAATTTACCCAAAAATATGATAAAAAATGGTTCTGGTATTTTCAATACTATTCTTAATAAACTTGGGCCTGTTATTCCAGAAATGCATCTCCCAGGTGGTTATCAATATTGTGGACCATTTACTAAATTGGATAAGAGATTAAATAGAGGTGATGAAGGTATAAATAGTCTTGATAAAGCCTGTAAACAACATGACATTTTTTACAGAGATCATGAGAAAACTAGTGATAGGCATCTTGCTGATAAAAAATTGGAAGTAGAAGCTGATAAAATTATGAAAAGTTCAACAAATATCGGTGAAAAATTGGGGGCTGCTACAGTAAAAACTGCTATGAAAACCAAAAGATTCTTTGGGATGGGTGTATATTAATTTTTTATAAGATTCACATCTTATAAAAAAACTTTTTTTCCTATAATAAAAGCATGACTCTAATAAAGATTTCTGATAAACACCAAGATCTAAAAATAACTTTTGCTCAAAAAATTGTTCTAAATCCCAATAAAAATTATAAACTTGGAATAGTAAAGTTATTATTTACTTCACCTTCTCTTTCATTTCAAGTAAAAGATGTATTGATATCATTAAAATTGCTTATTACAGATGTATGGTATCATCACGAGTATGTGTTAGATGGCACATTTACTGTTGAGACGTTTAGAAGAGAATTATATTTAAAAATAAAAAGTTATATAACTGAACTCATGGAGGGTTTTGAAAAGAATAAAACATTATATAAATCACAAATTGACACATTAAAAAAAACAAAACCTGAAAGTTTGGTTTTTAAAGTAGACTACACTACAAATCGTAATAGATTTTTTCTTAAATCTCCTGTTTTAATTGAAATTTTACGTTTTGGAAATTTCTGTGAACTATTTGATTTTAAACAATGTAAAACACCTGGGGATTATTTTGAAGTTAATAAGGACTACTATTCTGAAGACAACCCAAAGTTAATCAAACCTATTTCGTTAATTGAATGGCATTGTAATATTATTGATTATAGTTTTGCTAATCATGATGAGCATTCTCATCTTCATAGCGAACATGAATTACTACATGTATCTTTGATAGAGAAACAGATTCTCCCCAATACTATTTATATGGAAACAAATAAAAAGATTCTTTACAGACCTATACGAGAAGGAATGAGAGATATTAAAGAGATTAAACTATCATGTAGAAATGAAAATGGAGATGAGCTGCAATTTGAAAATGTTACAGTTTATTTGCATTTGATTGAAGAGTGAGTGAGGAGCTTCTTTTTTATGAGATATTTCTCATAAAAAACCTTTTTTCCTATAATAAAATGGATAATGATTTAACTGATCCTATTTATTGCCATAAATGTAAGAAGAAAACTAATAATGTTGATGCTGAAAGAGTGCAAACTATCAACGGGAGATGGAGAGTGGCTGCTAAATGCTCAAAATGTAAAACCAAAAAGAGTAAATTTATCACTTCACCTGAGAAAGAAAATTCTGAAGAACCTGTAGTAGAAGATCTGAATGATGATGAAAAATTATCTCTTGCTAAAGAATTACACAAGCCAATAAGAAATAAATTTCAAAAAAGGACAATATTTACTAAAGGTATTGATGATTTGTGGGCTGCTGATTTGATAATCATGAAAAATTATGAAAAAGAGAATGATGGATACGGCTATATGCTTAATGTTATCGATACATTTTCAAAATTTGCATGGGCCTTACCCTTGAAGAAAAAGGATGGAAAAAATGTTGTTAAAGCTTTTGAGAAAATAATAGAAAAAGCAAAATCTCAAAATCATAATGCCCCCAATTTGCTTCATACGGATAAAGGATTGGAGTTTGAAAATAAACTTTTCAAAGATTTTCTGAAAAATCACCAAATAAAAATGTATCATACACAGAATGAAGAAAAATCTGCCATTATTGAAAGATTTAATCGTACATTGAATGGTAAAATGAAAATTCTTTTTGAAGTTGAGAATGATAAAAAATGGGTTGATTTTCTACAGGATTTAATTAATGAATACAATTATAAAGATTTTCATAGATCTATTGGTATGAAACCATCAGAAGTCACAAAATTAAATCAAAATGACGTTACAGTACGATTATTTGGAAACAAAAAAAATTTACAGAAAGTTAAATTCAGTGTTGGTGATAGGGTTCGCATCAAAAGATTTAAAAAAACTTTTGTAAATAAATATGAAGCAAATTGGACCAGAGAAATTTTTGTGGTTTCTGATATTCTCTCTACTAATCCAATAACATACAAAATCAAAGATTTAAACGACGAAGAGATTGAAGGATCTTTCTATGCTCAAGAACTACAAAAAACAGAATTCTAGAATTATGAATAAAATGATTTATATAAAAGATTTCTTTTATATAAATAAAATGAACACAACGAGCTCATGTTGCTAACTGGTTCATTATCCATCCTATGATAAGTAGTATCCATACAAGAATAGACAAAAAGAAAAAGTGGGTGGATAAAAAAAATGAGGGGTTAGTTAAAGGAATCTCTTTTCTAATAAAAATGAACGATACGAAAAAAAATTATATATCCTATAATAAAATGGATAATATTAAAAAACATTGTGAAAAGTGCGATGTTAACATCACCTATAAAAATTGGGCTAGACACCTAAAGTCTAAGAGCCATGAGAAAAACGACCCTGACCGAACTCTTAAACCTCGACAAAGAACCATTGAGAAAGGATTCAGAGTTAAAGATTTGAGAAATGAAGCGAAAGATTACAATTTAAAAGGTATTTATACAATGAAGAAAAATAATCTTATTACAGCTTTAAATGATATTAAAAATGTATACTTTAAGAAAAGTGATCTAGAAAAACTAACTGTTAAAGAACTACGCGAAATAGCTAAAGAAAAACATATTAAAATTAAAAAACCGAATAAAAAAATCAATATCATCGAACATCTAATGCACCCACAAGGGCATGCATTTAAAGTAAAAACAGTAAAAATGTTCAATTTCGACGATGACTTGATTAATGAAAACAAAGAAAAACGAAAATCTCCTTTTACTATTATAGAAACTAAATCTCGATTCATTAAAAAATTTAAAACTACAGAAATCGATTATACTATAAAATTATCTAATATCATACAAGTCGAAAAAGCTGTATTTGCTATGTTAAATTTGGCTAAAGAAAAATCTAATTTCCAAACCGGGGATAAAATTATGATCGTTGCCCAAAACCCTCATTTTCACCATGATATATCGAAAGATTTAAGTAGTAAATCAAATGTTTTATCTCGTATACAAGCTAAAGAATTTATCCAACACGTAAGCAACATTATTAGTTCCAACGAATACGTTGACATAACAAATACTACGTTTCACATTAAAATCATTAATTTACCGAGAGGAGCAAAAGGCGCCAAAATATTGAACTTAGCCAAAAGTAACATACGAAACAATGTATTACTCAAATAAAAAATTCCGATAATCTGTGTTGTCCAAGAGCCATAATTACCGCGTTAACTTATCATACTAATAAAATTTTCGGTAGAAAACTTACAAAAAACGATATAAAAGTTTTAAGAAAGGGCCGAAAAATTCAAACAAAATTAGCCACAGAACTTTGCGAAAAAATGGGTTCATACACCGAGGAAGGTTTCACATTGCAAGATATCAAAGTTGTTGAAGAATTATTAGACATTCAAGTTAAAGTTATCTGCGCCGAAAATTTCAATACCGTTATTTACGAAGGAGAAAAGAAAGATACTATAATTTATCTTTATAAAGACGGAAATCATTTTGACGTGATTAATAGTGTAGCAGCCTTTTACGCTTCATCTTATTACTGTAAAAAATGTGATACTCCTTATAATAACAATAACAAACACGAATGCAAAATGACTAGAAATAAAAATGTCTGTACACTCTGTAAACAAATACAACACGATGAAAAAGATAAAAATAAAATATTCTGTAACGATTGTAACCGTTATTGTTATAATGATAATTGCTTTAAAAATCATAAAGAAGTTTGTAAAATAACCTATAAATGTTTAAACTGCGGGAAAATTTGCAAAAGAACCGACGAACATAGATGTGGTTCTGGAAAATGTCGAAACTGTCAAGAAATATTCGACGATATAGGTAATCATGAATGTTTTATGTTAGCAAGACGGTCAAACGGCGGGTATTGTACTGGGCCTTGCGTTTGTAATAAGCAATCCAGTAAGAAACTCGAAAGTTGTACTTACACCGAAAAATACATAACATTTGATTACGAAGCAATGCAGGAAACCGGTGTTCACGTGCCGAATGTAATTGTTCAAAATTATTTCGATGGAACCAAAATGAATTTCAAAACTAACGAAGAATTTTGCAAGTGGCTAATTTCTAAAGAACACAAAGGATACACTGCCATAGCACATTATGCAAAAGGATATGATTCTCAGTTCATTTTGAAATACTGCGTCGAAAATACTCTGAAACCTTACACTATTTATAATGGAACTAAACTAATGTTATTAGAAATTAAAGGAATAATAAGAATAATCGATAGCTCTAACTTCGTTGCATCTCCGTTATCTGCTTTTCCAAAAACGTTCGGATTAACAGAACTCAAAAAAGGATATTTTCCCCATTATTTCAATACTCGAGATAATCAAAATTACGTTGGGCCAATTCCTGATACTAAATTTTATGGGCCTGATTCAATGAAACCCGAAGTAAGAAAAGCATTTTTGAAATGGCACGCTGAAAAAGTAAAGGAAAATTATATATTCGACTTTCAGAAAGAAATATTAGAATATTGTGAATCAGATGTCGATATTTTGCGAAGGGGTTGTATTGAATTTAGGAAGCAATTTTTAGACATAGCTAATATCGATCCTTTCCAATATTTAACTATAGCGAGTGTTTGCATGGCCATTTTTCGGTCAATGCATCTCAAAGAAAATACTATCGCTGTGAATAAAGAAATTAGAAAAGAAACATTTAGTAAAGGTTCAATAGCTTGGCTTAGTAATTTTAAAAATGTACAACATGCTTTAAACGGTGGAGAAGTTACAATTTGTGGAGCAAAGGTTGATGGCTACGATAAAAAAACAAATACCGTGTACCAGTATCATGGTTGTTTTTGGCATGGATGTCAAAAATGTTTCCACGAAGATACTATTAATAATGTAAACAATGAAACTATGGGCGATTTGTTAGAAAAAACTAATCAAAGGAGTAATCAAATAAAAAATGCCGGTTTTAAATTGATAGAAAAGTGGGAATGTATTTGGTTAAAATCGGAAGCTTATAAATCATCATTAAATAAAAATATAAGGGTTATTGAACCATTAAATCCTAGAGATGCGTTCTATGGCGGTAGAACCAATGCTAGTAAATTGAAAGTCGTAAATAAAAAATTAAGATATATCGATGTTTGTAGTTTGTATCCAACAGTTCAATATTTCGATTATTATCCCTTAGGTCATCCAACAAAAATTCATAAACCTGAGAAATATGATGAAAATTGGTACGGTTTAATCAAATGTAAAATATTACCTCCTAAAAAATTATATCACCCAGTTCTCCCGATCAAAAGAGATAAACTTCTATTTATTTTATGCGAAAAATGTTTTGAAGATAAATGTAATACTTGTTCACACGATGAAAATGAAAGAGCTCTGGTTGATACTTGGACTACAGATGAAGTAAATAAAGCTATTGAAAAAGGTTATAAGATTCAAGAAATTTACGAAGTATGGCATTTCAAAGAAAAAAGTAATGAATTGTTCAAAGAATATGTAAAAAAATTTATGAAAATAAAACTAGAGACTAGCCCGTGGGAAAGCGACTTTGAAACTATTGAAGAATATATAAAAAGCATTAAAGAAAGTCTCGATATAGATTTAGAAAAAGAAAGAATTCAACCAAATCCTGGACGAAGAGCAGTAGCAAAGATTTGTTTGAATTCTTTGTGGGGGAAGTTTGGACAAAGATTGAACATGTCACAATCTGAATACATTATAGATGTAAAAAGATGGTACGATATACTTTTAGATGACAGACTAGAAATTGGCTCATGCCATTTTCTGAATGACAACATCGTACAAATATCTTATAAATTTTTGAATCAATACATCGAAGATAGTTTTTCAACAAATGTTTTCGTTGCGGCTTTTACTACATCAAATGCAAGATTGAGACTATATGATATGCTTGATAAATTGGGAGATAATGTCGCGTATTATGATACTGATAGTATTGTTTACATTGATGATGGAAAAACTCTTGTAAAAACAGGTTGTATGTTAGGTGAGTGGACTGATGAATTGGGAAAAAATAATCACATCGTAGAATGGCTTAGTACTGGTCCAAAGAGTTACTCTTATATAACCAATCAAGGGAAAGAAACTATTAAAATTAAAGGATTTACTTTAAATTACCAAAACGGCAAATCATTAAATAGAGAAACTATGAACAAAGTTTTAACGAAAGAAATAAACAACGTTAAGCTTAAATTTAACATGATTACGCGAAATGTAAAAGATAAAACATTAGTAAACAAAGAAGTGGAAAAAGAGTTTAGATTTCTGTATGATAAACGAAATATAATTGAAAACAAAGAAACCGATATTATTGATACTTTACCTTGGGGATATTAAACGTAAACATTTAAGAAGCTCTTTATATCAATATCGGTTTTTATCCCGAGGAATTACAACTTACGAAATTTTTTATAATAAATATGTTCTGTTTGAACCTTTCATTGTGTATCGATAAGATATTCGTAATTATAATATTTTTAATAGCTCTAGTTTTCATCTACATTATAAATGAAACTGGAATCAATCACAGAATTATCGGAGCTTCAGAGCAGAGTTTAAAAGTATTCAAGATAAAAAATGTGTAAAAATAAGTTTCAAGTCAGTTTTTATAGGGAACCCCTATAAAAAACACAATGTATAATTATTGTAAGTCTAAGTTTTGGAAAAGGAAATAACAATAAACAATAATAAACACTGGAATAGTCGAGACCGTACAAAAATTCTGTTTAAAGAGCTCCGCGGTCGGAAAACCGACCGCAGAATCTCATACGAAATAAAAGCTGGAAACCGATATTATTGATACTTTACCTTGGGGGTATTAAACGTAAACATTTAAGAAGCTCTTTATATAAAAATCAGTAGTAAGTGGGTACGTTGGGGACACATTCTTGTTTTTTCACTTGAAAAAAAAAATGAACGCCTTAAATTAAAATATTTTAACAACTTAGTATAATATTATTGTTTTAGTGGAAAAATTCCAATAAAACATTTTTTTATTAAAATTAATAATTAAACAAACTTGATGTTATGCATGTCATTCTACGAATTTTAAAGCATGCATATCTTTTCCGTTATATTTTTTCATACCATTATAAACGATTTTAACTTGGTCCTTAACCATTTTAGTTAAATCGTTTTTAGTTAACATATCGTTGTATCGAGATGGTAAATAAACATTAAAATCGTTCTCCAAGTTGAGGAGAATAGCTCCACCGTTTTTTGTTTTCTTAAATTCTCCACCGAGAATCTGGTAAGACTTTCCCTCAACCAAATCCGAGAGTTTGTTGTATGTTTGTTCAAAATTAAGTTTTTGTAATAATGCGCTTTTACTCATTTTTATTATAAAAGTTATTCTTTTAACTAACCCCCCCAAAAGAAAAAGTCACTGGTTCTGATGTTTTGTGTTAAAAAAGTTTTATCAGAGATTCAAGTGAAAATAAAAAACATCAGAGATTCAAGTGAAAATAAAAAACATCAGAGATTCAAGTGAAAATAAAAAACATCAGAGAGTCAAGTGAAAGTGTCCCCAACGTACCCACTTACTACTTATATATATATATATATATATTTATATATACATATTTATATATATATTTATATATGTATGTGTCATTCCAGACGATAACTCTCGAAAGAATTGAGATAAAAAGTTCAAATTTGCACGAAAAATCTGTCTTGGCAATCGACAGGCTAAGTTCGTAGATGGGCAGAATCGGGTCACTCTAAGGGGGAATTTTGGGGAGTTTTAGGGGGGAAAAATTACCCATAAATTCCCAAAATGAAGCAGTCTGACAAGTGACACCTCATTTTAAAGGTTTTTGTACGCTGAACACGATGGTGAAATCAGAATTGCGATATCTCATTCCGTTCTCAAACTGGAGCACTTTGAAGATGAAGGAACGTGGTTATTTCTTGAGATGTTCTTCCTCGTTCGTCTGCTCTAATCTGATAACGGAATGGGATATCGCAATTCCGACTTCACCATCGTGTTCAGCGTTGGAAAATCTACAAACCGAGGTGTTACTCGGCAAAAAATGGAACAAAAAATTTGTTACGTATCCAATACCTACTTTGTATTGGATACGTAACATACGTACTGTACGTATGTTGGATAAGTAACTGTACGTATATTGTAGTACCAATACTACAATATACGTACATACTTGAATACCTATAATTACCCAATAAGTTTAAGATTCCCCATATTTGAATGGGATATCCCAAACATCACATTTTACATAAAATCAGTTATTTCTTCGAAAATTCGCTCTTATAGCCATGCTGCATGACTGTGGTTTTTTAAATTCTTCTCATGAATGCGGCTGTAGAAAATAAATAATACCTTTCTAATATTATGCACCTAATTGTTCGAATGAATGCATCTGAATGCTCCATATTCTTCTAATACATTCACACACATGTAGAATACCTATTACCTATGTAGTAGGTATATGTAGTATACGTTTAATATTCAAAGAGTTAAATAATCTACCTTATTATGTGATTTAAATGAGCAGTTTTTTTCTTTCATTTGTCAGTCATTCCTTCCTGATTCCTATCATATATTTCATAGCATATATTTCCAAATTCATTCCTTGGGTGCCTATTTTAATTTCGGGGTGGCAAAATAATCATTATTATTTTGTAAAGAACTAATTACCTTGAGAAAGGCTAAAACCGACCAGTCTCATTGTTGAACTGTTCATATTATATCAGTTGTTCGCAGATTCATTCCCAATATAATCAGAACTTGCCCACTAATAATACGGAATATTCGAGCGGATATGCACATCCATAAGAAGGCAGCGGTAACCGACGTTGTGGTGGAACCTCGTGACGTCACACCCCTTCCCATCCAACTCCTCTCTATACGCCTTGGGTACAACACATACCTAGCTGAGCGTTTCAAGGACTGTGACTGGGTCGTATTATATAGGTACCTGTTCCAACATTGAATCATTCTGATTTTTTTATTTTCTCCGTGTAAATCTGAGGATAGCGGTACGGTTTTGAATAAAAGGGAATTTCATATTTCTTCTTACGTGATGCTTGATCTGATGGATGAAGGTCAATGGTTCACTCATGTGATGGACTACGTCAGACTATTCTTTTAACAGGTGAATAATCGAATTTATTTCTTCAGTATTCAGACGGTCTAACCTTACTTTGAAAAATCTACTCAGGAATTAATCGGGGTTTTAGAGAAGCTAGAACTATTTAGGTTGGGGGAATTTTGGCTCATTTTTTTCTGGTGACTCTTCTTCAACGCTGTAACTCTTTATTTGGGATGGCTTCGTATTTCTGACCTCTACGGGTTCTTGGGTGTTAGTAACAAGGATGTGAGCAACAGAATTTGCCTTTCACCAAACATTGGGGAATTATATGGATTTACCTACGCCGTTGCTAACTTTGAAATATACCTTGGCCATTCTGCATGTTTCCTATTTGAATCTTGAGTTCTTGATCTGCCTCACAGTTCTAGGCTTTATGGAATACGTTTCCTGATGTTTAGTCTCGGTGTATAATAAAGCGATGACGACCTTTGGGGTTCTCAACACATGGCTGTCTAGATCAATTTTTGCTCCAAGGGTTTTCAGGTTGTCTTAGCCTAACAACAGATCAAATCTCCATACGAGATTATAGATAGGAAACCTGAGAGTTCCCATGTGCAGTGTGCACCAAGAAAGGATCTACTTGAAATTTTGTTTTAGTACATAGGCGATTTTTGGGTTAACAAAACTTTTTGAACTTCCCGTGTCTAGAAGAGCTTTTAAATTTTTTGTCGGACATCAAGATGTATGGGAGTTTGTTCCTTTTGTCCATGTTCATGTGGGTGCATTTTGTAGGAGGCTCGGAACCTTTAAAAAAAAGAAGAGTCCGTATTAGCTGGCTGAGGGAATGTTGACACTTCTACATGATCTTCAGGAGTTGGAAAGCATGCTGAAGGCCTCAGATTGATTAGTTATGTTTTGAACACTGGGGTCAGTATAGCAATCCGAGTATGCATTGGGTTGAAATTAGCGATAACATAACCGTTATCACAGTATCAGTCGGGTACGAAAGGTTGGGTATAACAATGATCTTCCACTGAATTGAATTTTGAAACGTTATCATGGGTTTTGGTTGTACTTAAAGACATCGGTGTTGGGTAATTACGTGTCAGGTTTGTACCGTTGTTGTTACTTAGTAGCGTTAGCCTGAAAATTCGGTGGGGGATTGCTTTGGTAATTGCTCGTGAATTATGATGATCGGGCGTTAGCTTGAGGGAGATACCTCAGTGGACGTTGCGTGAGGTATGGATTCTGAAACTATTTGAGCGAGGCAGCTTTGGAACGGGCGATGTGGTTGAGGAGAAGCATTTTGTGCAAAGCGTGGGAAGTATCTTTGATTCATCTGCACCTGGGATCTCGGAGGATGGTGTTTCAAAGGTTTCATTGCAATACTGGATTGTCATTGGAGATTAAAATCGATAGTAAATAATCATCACCATGGAAGCATCCAAAGTCGTAGGGGGATTTGGTACGCAACAGACTGCCAAGAGGGCCGCCTGATCCTGTTAGGAAGACACAGCGCTGGTGGAGGGTGTTAATCAGTATGCAAAATTAGCCATTTGGTTGTGCAAACACGCGACAGACAGACAGTTCAAGGTTTCGATCACTCGGTCGTGAAATCTAAAACGATCTTCTCACGGTTTCTTGGGCATTTTACACAGTTCCTGTGTTAAGCTATAAATATTTCGTTTATCTGATGATGAGGCTAACAAGGCCTCAGCTGTGGGTATATGATGTTACCTATATTATTGGCAAAAATCCTATCGGTCGTTTCTCCCTTGATTTTTGCGATAATCGAATTCAATAGATAATCATTTTGGAAGCAATCGGGATTGGCCCCGTCACAATTTGAAGCAACGGGATTAGGATTAGGGTAAGCCATTGCCGACCTTAGATTGTATCGAAAGATGTCTCCAAAGGACGTGGAAGGGGTAGACTTACTGGGTTCAGATTTCGGAATCTTGAACGGAAGGAATAACGGAGCAATAACGGAACTGAATGTCTACAATGCGTGCAAAAAATTATTTACTGCGATTTCTGAGTTGTCGAGCTCCTAATTGCGACCAATAAACAAAGGTTTTAAAGAATTCAGAATTATTTATAGCTTTCAGTAAAATTCTGTTAATATTAGTTCTAAAATAAAATTTTCATATATAAATTATTTCTTCAGGTACGAGGTTTTGTTCCGTAGACTGGGTATTATTTTCTCTTGAATTTATTATTCTTAACTAAAGGCCTAAGGGATCTCGTTGTTTATATCATGAGAGGTGAGCAGTTGGGTTTTACTCACAATGCTGGAGCCATGGGTAATCCGATCTGGAACTGGTCATCCACGTATTCCTCCCGGAGTCCGTTCACTTCCTTGCGCTTCATTACTCGCTCATAAGGCACGGACGCAATATGCCCTCGCGGGGTCGGTTTTCATAAACCACTGGGGGTCGCGATATTCACTCGCACGGCATACAGTCTCTGCTGTTCCGAATCATGTTGATTCCACGATATTCCCACGCGGTCGAGATTTTTTTTTTTTTTCCCCCCTGTCTCTAAACAAGCGCTGGCTGCTTGGTGTACTTTGGCGTTCTCCCGAGTTGAAGTTCGCTTTCCCGTTCGTTTCCGATAGATGACTTCAGAAATTGTTTCAGGGGAAAATGCCCAGTTCGGCTGCGTCAGATACGGAATGATTGTTTGGAGAACACTACTTCTTTTAAAACTTTTTTGAATTTGGATATTTCACAAAAACTCAGAATGAACTAGCCGATTTGAGGAGTTAACTTACGAGTGGAAGCTGAACGAAGACTGGCGTGCGAGCCACGTGACGAAGGGAAGCTCTAGCGGTTGATTAGTGGGGGAAAATGCAAGTACGCATAAAATATGATGTGCGTCAGCACAGTATACGTATTAATTCATATATACAGCACTTGATCCCTGATCAAAGTTAAAAAAGCTGACCGTAAAGTTTAAAAAAGTGACTAGAAGAGGGAGGGGTTTAGATTCTTCGGACTTCGGAAGTTGTTTGTAGTTTTGTATCTGGAGAATATCAGATACTTTTGGCTGTCGTTTTGGCGATCGAAGGACTTTTCTGACAGTATGTCGCGGTTTTTGCTTATTATTTGCATCACCTACCGCCTCCTGAATACCTATTATATATATAGGTACTTAATTCTGGTGGCCACCGGAGCTAATGGAATAGCAAAGTTATACTGGCGGCACGAAGTTGTACTAGTTGGTATATTGGATAGTTCAGCCGTTTTAGTTAGCTAGTAGCTTGTTTATATAGTTAGTAGCTGGTTTAGTTAGCTAGTAGCTGGATTTAAAAAAAAAGGAAGTTCTCAATTCGACCGGTTTCTACTTTTTTTTTTTTAAATATTTGCCCAGCGATTATTCCGAAACTACTGGACCGATTTCGATTATTATTTTTCAAATGAAAGATGATCATCCTCCAGTCGTCCCTTTCTACTTTTGTAATTACAAAAGTAGTACTGGCCCCGGACTGGGCCAGTTATACTCTTCGATTTCTAGTGCTCTGACAGACATCGGTACACGATTTGACGGCAGAAAACAGCCTGCTTGTGAGTAGGTACGAGTTCATTAGTGAGCTAGTAATGGGTCACTATCGGCGGTGACATAAAAGTGTAGGTAATGAAAAATTATTCCTTATTATTTTAAATTAAAAAATCTAGCGAAAAATAAAGAAAATTCAACAACAAAAACCGACTTCAAAAAAAGCTGTTTAAACCTTTTTAAACAATAACTTTTATGCTAAACAAACGCACATTATTTACTCAAAGCCAATACAACAAAATTTTGGAAGTCGGCACCAAATTTTAACTAAAATGTACCTATAAAAAGCCAGGGATACAATATGAAGGCTGTGTGACCGAATTTTAACTAAAACCCCACACACAGCCTTCCTATTGTATCCCTTGGTTGTATATATATTTTAGTTAGAATTTGGCGCCGACTTCAAAATTTCACTGTACCGGCTTTGAATAAAATATTTATGTACGTTTGTTCAGCATGAAAATTATTCTTTACTTTTCAGTTGTATACAGTTTTCTTGAAGTCCGGTTTTTTACATTCAGTTTGAAGACAGTAAGTTTAACTTCGTGCCTCCATGAGACTCCTGAGTGTGGCGGCAAAATTGAGGAGAAACTGATAACAGTGGTCGAATTGTGACAAGGCGTGTATTTCTTCTCGCTCATTCAGATGGCATCTCTGTGAGTCGATGAGTTGACTGTTGGACTCGTGGTAACCGGGAGAGGAAGAGAAATTTCTTGTTCATCTCGTCTTTCCCTTGATGTTCCGGGTGGCTACCGACGTGTTTCCTGAGTTCTTCGGTGGAACGAATTTCGAATTTTGAGACTGAACTGGATTTATGCCTGATTTTTATTTTAGAGTGCACTCTAAATAAGTGCGCTCTTTTTTTGCTTGGTGCAAATCAGGATCATTTTCTTGTTATGGCTAGGTTATTAAAGAGGCTATCAACTTTACATGAGAGAGGTTAATCAGGGAGAGAACTGTCTAATCGAAAGGGTAGATTCCTTAAGAGAACCAACCGGTTCCAAGTAACTGTTCCTTCCCGCAACGTGATGGTTCGTATGTCACGTTACAGATCACAACCTACTGTCATTGTTGCCCTATGGAATTATGTTTTAGGTTGATTCGGGAAGTCGTACTGATTATTTGTTCTGAAACAATAAGCGGTTCGTGTTTGAGGTGGGATAAAAATTCTGTAATTTATTATATTATTCTACTACTAGTTCTAGTCGATGACAGTTTCATCCTTGTATAATTATGGATAGATCCTAATCAAACAAGAAATGGAATCGATATTTCATAAAAGAAGAGGGGAAAATTGTGTTGAGTCAGGTGGTGACGTCGTTACGTAAGCCTGGCTGATAGAGTGACATCTATATAGCGGACTTGGTGCAGCCATTTGCTTAAATGCCTAATGGCGAGGGTTCAATGGTTACCAAAAAGACGTCGCTTTACACAGCCATGTGGCGCCAAGTGTTCGTTTGGATAGGCGATATCGTAGATGCCAGAGTGGCCATCTGGCATCGACTCCTATATTTTCATCGACCTACTGCTTGTTAGACGTGATTGTCTATCCATCTATCCCAAAACTTATTGTAACCCAAAATGATAATATCTTCCCTTTTTTGATTGGTGGTGGAGGGGGCAGTTATTCCGGGCTATGAGGTTCATTTTTTGAAAAACAAGCTCAAGGATTATTCGATCAAAATACTTATTAGGCGATGAACGAACCCTTTTAGGAGTTATTTGGGTCACCCCGTCTACGATGGCTAGGCTGTGCTTGACTTTGCTGCTGCTGCCGTCGTTTCCTTACGCTTACGTAAGTATTTTCATTCAGTATAGCTCACTGTTATTGTGGCATTCATTCCCTGATTCCTTATACGGGTAGTTCCAGTATATTCACTATGTAGAAATACTGTCGACAGAGTCGATTTTTGTGTGTGTGTGTTTTTTTTTTTTTTTTAATTATTATTCGAGGTTACCTGAAGGTAACCCCAAATTCTCAAGTTTGATTGTGGATAATTCTTCAGTTTTACGTTTATCATGACATTTTTGGCAAAACTGTGTTAAACTGCTTTTTCCCCGCGTTTCTAATAGGTGATAACCTTGATAAGGTATATTTTCACTGAGCTGTGGTGTGCTACCTGCTCAGTTTTCCGCTTTTCCCGCTAGTTCCACTGTTTTCATCGTCAATCGATGTCCGGTAAAGTTTTCCTCAAGTGAGGAAAAGCTGTTAATAAACTGTGTCAAGAAAGCTGTTTCCTCTGTATTCTTAGTTCATGTGTAGTTTTCAATGGCGAGTGTAGATAAGTACACAAGTACCCACCTACTTGCAGTAACATCGACCAGCTAAGTATATTATGTATAGGTAGTGTCGTGAGTCCCTCCCGGAACCACTCCTAGTAGACTTAAGTTCTCACAAATATTTCTGTAGCCAACTTTAGTTCCTGTTAATAAACGGTACGAGTGGGGACACAAGCCGCAGGACCCGGTGCACAACCTGGAGCCCCTCCATCCTCTCCCAACAAGGGAGTTGGAAGGAGAAGGCTTCCGGGTCTATAAAACCCCGGATCCTGCGACTTTTTACTCATTCTACGATTCCTCTAGCTGCTGGCTACTCTCTCTCTCTCCTTACCATGTCTCTCTCCTACTCCCAAAAGATCTAGCCGATGGTGGAGGTTCGCCCTTAACCAGAACTAGCAAACAACCCTAAAAGATCGGTGGAGGTCCGCCCTTAACCGCACAAACATCCAAAAAGATCCAGCCGATGGTGGAGGTAACGCCCTTAACCAGAACTGGCAAATTCCATAAAAGATTGGTGGAGGTCCGCCCTTAACCGCACACATCCAAAGAGATCCAGCCGATGGTGGAGGTTTCACCCTTAACCAGAACTGGCCAATTCCCCCCTCGCCTCTATATCGGCCATTTTCGCTATTTTCGAATTTCAAATTCCACGAATTCAATTTGAAATTTCACGTCCCCTATATTCACCTCTCCACTCTCATGTCGGCCATATATCGCTATTTTCACATTTGAAATTTCACCCCTCAACCTGCAATTTTCAACCTTCTTGAACATTTTTAAAATTCAAATTCATATTTGATCTGCACTACCATGACGTCCGACGCCGACAGCCAACCACCCCTCTTGTCTCCGAACACATCCACTGCGCCTTCAGCCCCCCACGTACCTCTTACCTATACCAATCGCCTTCAGCACCATTCCTGTTTGCACTGGCCCTCAGCCTCTTGTAACCTTGCGCCTTCAGCTCCTTCCTGTTGCCACAGCCCTCAGCATCTGTAAACCTGCGCCCTCAGCTCTTGGAAATTTTTGTTCGAACTGGGGGGACCCATGTCGTGAGTCCCTCCCGGAACCACTCCTAGTAGACTTAAGTTCTCACAAATATTTCTGTAGCCAACTTTAGTTCCTGTTAATAAACGGTACGAGTGGGGACACAAGCCGCAGGACCCGGTGCACAACCTGGAGCCCCTCCATCCTCTCCCAACAAGGGAGTTGGAAGGAGGCTTCCGGGTCTATAAAACCCCGGATCCTGCGACTTTTTACTCATTCTACGATTCCTCTAGCCGCTGGCTACTCTCTCTCTCTCTCCTTACCATGTCTCTCTCCTACTCCCAAAAGATCTAGCCGATGGTGGAGGTTCGCCCTTAACCAGAACTAGCAAACAACCCTAAAAGATCGGTGGAGGTCCGCCCTTAACCAGAACTGGCAAATTCCCCCCTCGCCTCTCGTGGTGAATTTTAGCCAATTTTAAATTCATCACAGGTAGGTACCTAAATTACCACTGTTACAAATTCGGATAGGTAGGTACTTACATCAAACCTCTGGATCTAGTCAGCATAGTCATGTCACAGCTTTTTCTTGAATTTTGAGCATTTCATCTATCTTCCAACTTATTGTTACTAGAGAATTACGGAAATAACTATCTGATTCAAAAGAAATCCATGTTTAAAAAACCATATTTATGTTGGATGACAAATTGCCAATTCGATGAAAATTCAAATAGCGAAAGAATATACTTACGACTGGACCTCACCTTCATTCAAACTGAGTATATGACCAACCACCGAACCAGTGGATCGAAAACAATCTTCTTTTCCTTTTATCCCAATATGTAGGTCCACTCTACTTCTCACGATCAACAGGGACTGCACATTTATACAGTAACTTCAAGTGCTGGTAGGTATCATTGGAAAGTAAAATACCAATTGTCGTGGTATCCTCCCAGAACCACTCCCTGTGAACTTAAGATCTCGCAAATAAACTCAGAAGTGGGGACGGAAGACGCAGGAGAACCGAGGAACCTAGTGAGGATCCCCACCATCCTCCATCAGCTGGAGGATGGAGGGAGATAGCCCTCAGGGCTATAAAAACTCGCCTCCTTCGCCTTTCCAACCATTCTACGCTCTCCTCTAGTCGCTGACTACTCTCTTACCTCACTCCTCCTCTCTCTCCTTAACCTAAAAGATCCTGGGCATGGTGACATCCTCTGTGTTGGAACCAAACCAGGCAAACACATCCTAAAAGATCCCGGGCAAGGTGACAGCCTCCAGTGTGGGAACCAAACTGGGCACGCATCCACAAAAGATCCCAGGCATGGTGACATCCTCTGTGGTCAAACAACTGTGGACAAACTATACATTCACTACACCAATCAGACTAGAAATAGATTGGTAGGTATCCGCCTACCTAGTATTTTGATAGGATCTCAATCGGATAAAAATGTTTCACTTTTTTCTCTATCTTTCTGTACTATTTTTCAATCGGTATTTCGGCACCTACTTGTCTCTGATCAGTGAAGTTATGGCTGCTCGGTAAATATTTATCTAAACCAAGCATATAAATTATTCTGTACTATCAGACTATCAAGTTATTAGATATATAATATTTATACGGCATTCGAAACTTAGGGAAGACTTAATGTGGGGCATTCAGTATCCTCGGACATCTTCTAGAATCGATTACAGATCATATTAGAGGCCATTACCTATAGTACAATTCTTAAGAGAAATCACCGAACCTTGAGTATCTGTTGGTACTGAAAATAGGAAAATAAATCTTATGGAAAATAACTCATATCTTTTTTTTTAATTGCGTTTATTTATATATATGTACTTCATTAATAATACAGAATGGCGTTCAGTACAAATACTGCTCCCCACTGTAAGTCCAGGACTTGTGCTGTGGGGAGGAGTTGCCTTACAAATTAACATGTCTAACACCTAAAACGTACGTTGGAAAAAATATATTTATAATAAATAAATAATTTCTACTTAAAAACGAAACATTTGTTCTAAGGGATGAGGTATTGCTTCTTATAATGTAACGATGATTTTAGCTCCCCACAGGCGAGGAACCAAACAAAAGCCAGCTCACTCCAGCCAACTCACAAACACACACACTTTTTTTTTTTTTTTTTACGAAACTCCCCTCCAAGGCAAATCATTAAATAAAAATAAATAAATAAACCAAATAATGCAGAGACGCCCAGCATTACCTGACGCCGGCCCGTGGGGTTAAGGATGATGAAGGAAGTTGGGAAGAGAAAGTAGGATGAAAGGAAGTGCCCCTATAAAACGACCACCAGTTTAGATGTGAGCTGCGCAAGAGGCGGGAGGTGATACCACGGAGTACTCCCGCAGAGATGCCCAGCTCGCGTAACTCCGTGGCACTTTTCCTGCACCACACCCCGCGCCATGACAAGGTCGCTGCCAGTAACTTGATGTTATCAGCCGCTTATTCCCCTTTTAGAGCTCAGTATAATTAAAATATATTGAGCTCATTTGAAGGCGATTAATGCCGTGTCCCAGTTTACAACTCCCAATAGTTGAGTTGATCACCTACAGGTTGTCCAGATGTGCACAATTCACTGGACAACAACCTCTGACAACATTTTTTTCTCCGCCAATACTTGTATGTAGGCACTTTGTACTCCACCAGTAAATTATTGAGGAGTACCATTACGATGGAGGTTAGCCGCCTTGAAGTTGTTCAGATGTCCTTTCCTGAACCAGAACTTCATACTACTTTTCTACCTTGTGCTACCCAGAAGTATGTCATGTGGGGAGTAGTGTGACAGTGACAGTTCTCGAGATGTCTGTTGTTCCGGTGAAGATGGGGTCGTTTTGGTGGAAGCCAATCGATATCCCTTCTTAACTGGTGATAATCTCGCTCGTCTAGGAGGGGGACTGTCGAGGGACCACCGTCACTCTCCTCACACTGTGTCACACGACTAAAAACTGATTTAATCGTATGGGCAGATTATAGCAGTACCTATGCCGTATATAATCATTACACAGTCATTACACTCATGTGATGGTTGCAAGGAAGCATTATGCCTCATTACGCGGCAGACGTTTCTATATATGCATTTACACGTATACAGAGTGTACCACGAGGAATCTACAAAAGCTCCATGACGAGGGTTGAAAACCTCATAGTTTATTATTCTACTAGCGATTTTGAATTGCATACCTGTAGAAATGTTTCGATAAATTCTTCGTTTCCGAGCTACGGACGATTTCAAGTTTTTCTGCACTCATAGGACTCGTGAATTTGAGTACGGTTGCAGACGGGAAATTTTCCAATGAAACAAGCTACCTGCACCTGGAAACCTTCCTGATGATCTCAGCTTTGCACCGGTACCTACTTATAATTTTTGGTCAATATTTTCTTTTTGAAATGTCATCCACTGGTTGAGTTTCTTTGAGGCATCGGCGATCAGCTCTCCAGATTTGTATTTCTTTAACATCCGCGAACGTCACCCAAGACTTGCTAGGGAGCGTGTATTGTACTGTAATAGCATATAGCTCTATGGCAGCTACCATCTAGTCCTGTAGACATGTCTTGAAAAAGGGGGGTTGCTTACAAAAGTCGAATAAAATTTCTTGGTTAATCATCACCGAAGGTTGAAAATCTTAGTATTCAGGCAAGGGTCTAAAAACTTGTTTTCCAGAATCGAATTTCCCACTTGTCTGACAGACGGGGAAAATGAGTTTGGACCAAATGAAAGTGGAAGGTTGTTGCCGGGCCGATGTGTTTGGGCCAAAGGGTAACGATGCATTTGGGCCAGTTATCTTGTTGCGGTTGTCAGGTAAATATCTAATACCTAATTACCTAACTTGACATAATCAGTTTGATACTTGAGGTAGTCTTGCTCTGTTTCGAATCGACATTCCAGAACCCATTTAGTGATTCAATTTATTGCGACTTTGCCATTTTTACCCATTTTTCAAATTGGCAAACAAACTGATCTTTGGATGCAGTATGAAAAGGACAGGGATATTATGAGTTACCTCGGCGCCGTGTGTAACCGTTATAATTTCGGCTTCCACGACAATTATATGGCACTTCACGACGAATAATTATATTCAGACAGATTATGGTAATATAAATTATTTTCCTTGCGCATTTCGGCTCTTTCCCTCGTTGGACGTAACCCATGAGACCCCCTGAGCCTTTGACTTGGCCCAAACACATCGCTTTTTTGGCCCAAACCCGTCGTGTTTTCAACCATTAACCCAAATTCAGAGCCTCCTGACAGAAAACAAACGACAAATTTTCCATGATGTCTAAAACGTTAAATACATCAAGCGAAATTTAGGGTAGTTGTCTTTCTGTCGGTAAGCGATTCCTTGTAACCGCTATATATCTTACCTTTAACTAAATAACAAACCAGAAGAGTTGTAAATTTGTGGATATTTGGGGCACCAAACTGCGCAGATGGTTCCATAGAAATGTCATAAAAATTATTTCTTAGCTTTCATCAGCGCATGTGCAAACATGGAATATCCTTTATCTCATAACTCTGGTTCTATTCACTGATTACCTATGTTGAAATTTTATGGGTCCGTATTTACCCTCAAATTGCCGTCTATGAATTTCATTGGGATCGGAATGATAGCAGCGATTGCGCGTTTGCAATATTATGAAATGCTTAAACTATCCTACATACTCAGTAATGTTCAACATATTTTGAAGAAACTTCAAGAGCGATCGATTTATTTTCAGCAATGAGGAGTACCCGTGACTTCTGTGTATATTTTTGAATGAAAGCAGATTCCATTCGAAGAATTTTGAGACCAAACGCACTCTCCTAAGATGCATAGTTCTTTTTCTGTAAGCTTTCGACATTTCGGCAACAAGTGACGTCACACTTGGCAAGGGGGTCCCGCCCATGCGAGAGGAGTGCAATGACGTCACTTGCTGCCGAAACTTCGAACGCTCATAGAAAAATAACTAGGAGAGTGCGGTTGGCCACCAAATTCTTAGAATGGAACCTAAATTTGTCTAAAACTGGGAAAGTAAACAGAAGTCATGGGCACTCCTTATTGCATGCTGGCTCCACCTGGTTTAAAATGAATTGTATCATCTTTCGTCAGCGTCGGGACCGCTCTCAGTGTAACACGTCTAATTAAGCAAATTGCAGATTTATGTTGGTTCTTATAGGAAATTTCACGCTGATTCTGAATCTGTATCCAATGTTCATACAGCCAAAATAGCTTGGTAGCGTATATTTGTTTAAGAAAAAAATATGGAAATTGGCGTTTTATTTGTTATTGTAACGAAACAACCTCTAAAAAAATGTGTAACCAGATTTCGAAATTATAATGGAAGACTAAATAACAGGCAATTATCTGAATTTTAAAGAAGCATAGTCATTTTATTTGTAATACAATTTGAAAACCACGGTGAAAAGCTAGCAAAAATCTTGCCGAAACAACTTGGAGTGATTCTAAATACCGTCTTCAGTCGATGAATCGAATCTCATGAATGAGCGTTCAGGATGCCTCCTTTTCTATCTCATTTAGGTTAACACCTCCATACGATAAAAGTTGACCGTAAATGAATCTTTATGGGAAAATCTGCTAGGGACCTAACTGAGTTGGACAGCGACCAGTTTCATGACTCCCTCCCTTTTTACTTCGAAGAACACATTTTTGATCCTCGTTTCATTGTGAAATCAATAGTTTCTATGAGCGAAAAAGTAAAACACTGGAAAAGCAGTCAAAGGAAACATTTGTTTATCAGAGATTGATAACTTATTACATGTGCTCGTAGACGAACAAAAAAAGGCAGAAAACCTTCTGTAGCGTTTCTTTACAAACATTTCCAAAGTTGATGGCTACCTGCCAAATGATGGTACAGAAGTGGGTTTGAAACAAATTAATAAAAAATATTAATAACAATGCGCAAGTATCATCGCTTCTTGACTTTTACAAACCAACGGTGACTCGTATGTCTGTGTTTTTGCTTTCCACAATAAACTTTCCCAGATAGAAGAAAGCCAAATTTTCAATTTTTGTTCATGTGAACGACAGCGAGCTACTCTCCATACTTGATTCCTTCTCTTGGCTAAACGCAGTACGATCCGTCTCATTTCGTTTGTGCATAGTGTGGTGTGTAGAATAATGTATTGACTCCTGAGGGTTCTGTACGCTAACGAAAAACGTCGCTTCCCTCGGTGTCGGCGGGGATCCCGAGTTCCGTCCCAGTCTCCCCAATAATATTATCAACTGCCGTCCCAGCTTTGTTATGCGAAGGAGTTACCTGTTGCAAAAATTTGGCTTACCCTCATTTCGCTTCCCAAATGAAACAGAGTTGTACAAACGTTGTATCTTTCCATAAACGTGATTTTACGTGTCACCGACTCAGTTTTTATTAGATATTCATTCCCACGATTTCACCGCGAGGAAATGAGGAAATTTGTAAGGACCCGGTCACAAACAATGGAGAAATAATATGATAACTAGGTATCTTCCTTGATTATAAAATCAAGTACATATGAAGAACCTTTCATATACCTAACCAGTTTTTTAAATATTTAACCCGGGATTTGACCTCATTTAACAGCAATAAGTTCATATTGAAACTTGCTTTTTGGTTCTGCACTGTTTGGGGAGGTCAACATTGTATGTGGTAGGTAAATTAAAAGTACCAATCGTTGTGTTACAGGGGTTCGGCTGTGACGAAATTATACGGGAAGGAGAGTTCTGCGCGTTGTCAAGAGGCCTCTTCAACAACCAATATCTCCCAGTGGGTTACAACAAAATCACGACGATACCAGCATCTGCCTGCAACATGACATTCCTTCAAATGAGACTAACCCTCAACAACTTCGGTGAGTCAAATCAATTTGAAGGGAATCCAAAATGTACCTGCTGTATATTGAAAAACGGTTCAGCGTAGGAACCAGGAAATCCACGGGAAAGTTTGGAATTGCAACCAGTTTTTTCAAGGGACGCTTCCTAGAGGCTAGGCTTCGAGGTAGGGCTTCCTATTAGCGAATTTTCGAAGAAAAGGAAGCTATTGTTCTCGGTCCAAAATTTTTAAAACTCGAATTTCCGAAAGATTTTTATACCAAAATCCGTTTCAGACCATCCTGAATTCACTGCCGAAAGACACCAAAAATTATATGTATATATATATATATTTATATATTTATATATTTATATATATATTTATATATTTATATATGTATGTGTCATTCCAGACGATAACTCTCGAAAGAATTGAGATAAAAAGTTCAAATTTGCACGAAAAATCTGTCTTGGCAATCGACAGGCTAAGTTCGAAGATGGGCAGAATCGGGTCACTCTAAGGGGGAGTTTTGGGGAGTTTCAGGGGGGGGAAATTACCCATAAATTCCCAAAATGAAAAAGTCTGACAAGTGACACCTCATTTTAAAGGTTTTTGTACGCTGAACACGATGGTGAAATCAGAATTGCGATATCTCATTCCATTCTCAAACTGGAGCACTTTGAAGATGAAGGAACGTGGTTATTTCTTGAGATGTTCTTCCTGGTTCGTCTGCTCTAATCTGATAACGGAATGGGATATCGCAATTCTGACTTCACCATCGTGTTCAGCGTTGGAAAATCTACAAACCGAGGTGTTACTCGGCAAAAAATGGAACAAAAAATTTGTTACGTATCCAATACCTACTCTTCTGGTATTCAAAACATTTTTGATTTCCCCCTCCCCCTCCTTCCACCCCAAATTTTACTTTGCGTAAAACTACTCCTGTTTTAATTTTGTATGGTATCAAGTTGGGAAAACATTGGCCGAAAATTAATTTTCAGAAAATTTTACTTAGGCGGAGGAGGAAGATGCCGAAAACTTCGAAAATTCGCTCTTATAGCCATGCTGCATGACTGTGGTTTTTTTAAATAGCTTTGGGTAGGGGGAAAAAATCAGGTAAGTACTAGGTTTTATAATGGAAAAATGTGGTAGGTATATTAGTAGGTATGTGTTCCAACAAAGCGTACGGTGCTCAGGCTGCAATTGACGATTTACTATTTTCATGGTTCTTCGAGCAATCGACTCAGTTGGGCATGTCGTGCAATCAACTTACTTTGGGCATGTTAAAGGTCATGCAGGTAGTGAGTGGGGACAGTGGCTTTTTCAAGTTGTTGCTGTTATTCGAGTTTTTTCTCATAGGTTATGGCTTTCTAGAGTTATGGGGGAGGTTTGGTGATTAGTTTGTGATGCCCTGGAGAGTTGAGGTAGGGGTAAATAAGTTTGAAATACCCAATCAGGCCAATATTTTCACCAGATTTCAATTTTTTTTAGATGTTGTTCAGGGCAGGTTATGCAAGAAAAGCGAGGAACTAGTCTGAGTAACTATGTACATTAGAAACTACTAGTTCGGAGGCAACCCACCTCATGACAAGCCGGCCTACCAGGGAACGTGAGCCCAGTCCCCCCCGTAGTGGCATTTTGGCACGGGATGTATTAAAATCAAAATCGCAAAGGTTAAAACTTTTTAACATGGAACATGTTTTTACGGGGGTAAACAGGGCTGGAGAGCGTCCACGTCCCCTTAACACTCGGCTCCCCTCCCCGACGCCCACACAGTTCTCTCTCTACCCCACTCCTGCCACCCAATCCACCTCCTCTCCTACCACAGGTGGTGCCTTCCCCGAGGAGAGCCCACTCAGGAGAGTCTGGCCAGAGCCCACTCCGGCCGTGAGGGTTCGGCCATTTCCGCCTGTTTCCGCTGCCTCCTACTGCTTTACAGCGTGGGCTATCTATTGTTTTAAGCGGGCCATTCACGACCGCTCCAACACGCCAAAATGAGGGGACCGCTCCAAAAACCGATCGTGAATGGGGAAACCCGAATGGCTTGGCGCGGCGCGGTCGGCCCAGTCGAATATTCAACCCGCCTGAAATCCATCGCGCCGCTCCATTTGGAGCAGTGGAGCACTTGGCGCGGCGTGATCATGAATGGGGAAATCCGGAACGGCACAGGCACTCGTGGCGCGCGGAGCGCTCGTGAATGGGGAAACCCATCGCTCCATTTGGCTCAGTCTGTGTCGGTGAGTTGTCGAGGGAAGTACCAATCATGGCGAGCGGTCGGGAATTTGTTATAGAAGTAATGAAATTTACAAAGAGCTGCCCTGCCTTTGGAAGGTAATTCATTCAGATTACCATGGGAGGGTAAAAAGAAATCTTGTCTTAGAACAATAATTGTTCAAAACGCAAGATGAAAACGCAACAAAGGAAACAGTGAACAAAAAATTGGATCGATGGATCAGATAGGATTTTCTTCATAGAGAGATACCTACCAGTTTTGCGGAATTGAACACTGACGCTTTAACAACGCGTGTATGCAAAAATCACAACATGTGTGTGCGTGCAAACATCACAACTTGTGTGGGTGTGTGTGTGATTCCAGACAACATCCGACCTAAATGGCGAGAAAACAATAAATTGCTTCTATTGGCAAAAATCAATAATCCCCCACAGAATTGTTGCGCAACACAAAAACAGGATTGTTGGTGAGCAGAAAAGCGTTCAAAATATAAAAAAATCAGTAATATGGGGTACATAAACATTTAGCGTATACGTGTAGACAAAAGGGAGAAGTGAAGACAACCTTGTCCGGGGGGGGGGGGGGGGGATGAAACTGTAAAAAGGAGTAAATCATGATCAAAGTTCAAACTAGTGCGGTCGGCTCAGTCTTTGAAGTCCTGCGAAATCAAAGGCATGGACGATGCACTAGTAGTAGTTTGATATCAAGAAACAATACCAACCAAGGGGAGGGTTGGGAAGGCCTAGTACCTCTCTACCAGGTCATCTCAACAGCAAAAAGTTTAGCGAATTTTCAAGTCGCAATGAACATAGATCGTTGTCTACCTTATTTATTTAGCTGCTAAATTTACTATTATTTATTTTTCTTTGTCTGTATGTTCAATCTGTAGGTTTAATCCTTTTCAAACTTGGGATCCTAATTAGAAGAAGTTGCGACTCCTATTCATGAGCCGCTGCTTGCACCACTTCTTCTTGGACTTCCTTCCCTTAATAAACAAACAAATAGCCGCGTACGTAATTAGTTCGTCGTCCATGGTGGTACGGTGCTGACAGTGACGCGTTCACTGCGGAAGACTTGGAATGACGGGACTGGCGCGGCGCGGTCGTCAATGTCCTACCAAAATGGAGCGGCTGAAAAATGGAAAATGGAAAAGATGGAAAATTTTTTTGTCGCCGATACTTTCGTAAGATCTGTTTTTGTTGCGTTAAGGCTTCGAAATCATGATTTTCTTCACAGATTATTGATTTGAACAGCTTCTATAATTTATTATTACTTAATAAGCGATTGATGGAGTAGTACCTAGGTTCTTTACTTTATATTTACAAATAATAATCGTTGCCAGATATGTGACCAACATTTAGGGGCCATAACCGTAGCGGCGACTAAATTTGCAAGGAAATGGTATATTTTTAAAAAGACATTTTGCCCGCACAAAAATTTGGGAGGGCAACGAAATGAAAATAATGGTAACATAAGCAAAAAATATATATTTTATTCATTTACGAGATCACAACTCACAGCTTATTCTTGAGAAATTAGGTAGGTACCTATGGAACTTCTGACTATTCCCATAATTGTCACAAAATATATAGGTATTTCCCTTGGAGAAATTAACGATAGTGACAAAATTATACACTAGTCTCAGTATTACCCACCCTCTTGAAAATGTTATTCTAGAGAAAGCTTATCAATCACAATAGGTACTTAGTACAATTTAGTCTCTTTTAGGTTATAACTAGGTACTTAGATTAGTGTTACAAATACTGAAAGTGAAAAAAAAAATTCGAGAGGAAAATTGCCCAAGGCAACGACTTCATTTTTATATTATTATATATTATAATATCACGACAATATCACATGTAATCAACCTTTTAATGAATATTTAAATGCATATTACTCATTTACGAGATTACAATTCACAGCTTATTCTTGAGAAAAGTAAGTACCTACCTATGGAACTTTTGACTATTAGAATAACTATCACAGAATATTATTATAAATTATAATAGCATGACAATATCACATGTAATCAACCTATCACGACTGTTTTGTCCAGCAATTCTCTATGTATTGACTTCGAATCATGCTATAATCTTATTACCATTTCATAAAATTTAGCTCATTTTGGTTCATGGTAACTAAGGAAAGTGCGAAGTACGGCGGACGGATTGAAATTTGTTTATTCATTTTCGGAGTCTACGTACCTTGGAACGGAAACCATCAAATTTTGAGGGGGCGTTAACATTTTTTTTAATCATGCTCGATTCTAAAGGAATAAGTTGAAACTAACCAAAATTGAATATAGTTCGATACAGTTGAAAATAGCCAAAATTAATGAAAATAACCAGAATATCACGCGAATATCACAGTTACCAATAATATAATACCTAGTGACTCGGAACAATGTTATATCAATGTTGTAGGGTCTTCTACGAGTATTTCAATGCTGGTTAATGGGAGTTTGAAGAACGACTGAGATCCAGTTGTTTTTGACACCGTTATTTACTGAGAAACACAAGCTTTCAACTGCCCTCAGTTGTTCCTGATAAGAAAACTTATCTTAATTCTGGTACACGTGAAGAGGACTGTCTGAGGGCAGTTGAAAGCTTGTGTTTCTCAATGGTTTCAAAAAACACTTGGATCTCAATCGTCCTTCAAACTCCCATTAACTACTCCGGCACGCCTCGAATCCGCTGCATAATAAGCAGGCTATAATTTCCGATCAGCCCTCCCTCTCCTTGCCATGACTATTCTCATGTTGTTTTAACGTAAATGACTTGTCACTGTAATAAGTGCACCTACTACAACGGGGCATTTTTTAAAAAGTGTTTAACTAAAAAAACTGACGTAAATAAAGTAATAATAAGTGTGGTAACGAATAAGTAATAATGATAAGTAAACTGATAAGAAAGTGATAAGGATACGAGCCGATCGCGGAGGGCGGGAACCAGGGAACAGCAAATTCCACGCGGAAACAGGCGGAAATGGCCGAACACCCACGGCCGGAGTGGGCTCTGGCCAGACTCTCCTAGCCCACTCCGCCGAAAACTGCGGAGGGGCTTCAGCCGTTTCCGGCTGTAGCAGCTGCCTGCTACTATTTCACAGAAGTTTGGTGGCACAGTGGTAACGACGTGTATTACATTGCGATACACACATGCGGAGTTCGCTGAGCACCGAGCAAAAGTTCGCCGATTTCCTACATGTGTAGCCGGAGGGCGAATGTTCGTTATTCGGCGAACACCGAATATTCGGGTGCTCGCCTCGGAGGCGGTTTTTTGCCCGCTTCAAAGGAGACGAATGTTCGCCAAGTGGCGAACATTTGTCCCGGCCACACATGCGGACGAAGATTCGCCATCCGACTGTGAAGTTATGCGGACTTAGTCTACGCATCCAACTGACTGAAGGGTGAAGTATCCTGTGATTCACATCACTTTCCCTGTAGGGATGTCCGATTCTCCAAAATGAATCGATTTTTTAGAAAAGTATCGAAAAGAATCGCGATTATTTTTTCAAAAAGAATCGATACATCTGAGAATCGACGAATCGACATATTACATGATAAGTCCATCAGCCAGAAATGTTGGCGAGCAAAAAAATGTTCAAATTTGAGTTTTTAAGTGACAAAAATTGCTAAAATTGTGAAAAATTGCTCAAAACTACCGAAAATGGAGGGAAGTGGTTAGATTACATGAGATGTAATACATTTTAAGCCCAAAAATATTTGCGCGCAAAAAGGTGTTCAAATTTGAGTTTTTATGTTTCAAAAATTGCTAAAAATCGTTGTAAATTGTGTTGTCTTCAAAAATTCGCTCATATGATCATGCTGCATAATGAAACTTTTTTATAATAAGCCCTTTGTTTCATCGAAAATTTGTTGAATTTAGGGTGTGAAAATATTGTTACGCAGGTACACAGGCTTTCAATTTTATTTACGTCGTAGGGTATCCCTACCTATCTGTACAATTAATGCCGAATATTCGTCAATGCTCGGGGTAGAGCTCGGTGCTCGGCGAACTCCGATTGTGTGGCCAGGTTGCTTTTTCTTGGCGAAGATTTGGCATTCGGCGAATGCCGAATGTTCGGTATTTGGCGAATATTCGTTGCTTGGCGAACTCCGCATGTGTGGCCGCGGCCTTGGGTCGCTGGTTGGAGGCTTGGAATTCCCAAGAAGTTTTGTCCTCCAGAATGAAAATTTCCACTACCATTTTGCTTTTCAGACATTGAGGAACATTTTTGTTTCCGTGTCTGTCTGGTTCCATGTCTGTGGTAATTCCTTGTAACGCCCATAACTACCTGAAATAATGGTCGAAATGGGCTGAAATTTCGAGGGCGGGTTCGGCCACACACAGACGGTCCCATACCAAAATCATTGAAAAAGTACCGTAACTTTCGTCTGCGCATGCGCAAACGTGAAATACTTGGAACGCCCTTAACTACCCTAAATATCGTTGAAATAAGTTCAAACTTGGAGGGTCGACCAGGAATAATACTTCGACAGTTCCAAATTAATTTCACTGGATTCGTAATGTAACTTTGATCTACGCATGCACGAACATGAAATGTTGACCATTTCCTAGTAACGCTTCTAACTACGCGATAAATAGTCGTAGAGAGCTGAAATTTTGAGGGTATATGCGGGTTGGATCGCAGATGGTCCAATTTCAAAATCATGGAAATCGTTTCGTCTGCGCAAACGCAAACGTGAAATGCTTGGAGTGTCCATAACTACCTCAATTATCGTTGAAATGAGTTCAGATTTGGAGGGTCGATCAGTATAATACTTTGATGGTTCCATATGAATTTCATTCGAGTCTTACTGTAACTTCCATCTGCGCATGCGCAAACATGAAATGTTGACCGTTTCCTTATAACGCTTCTAACTACGCGAAAAATAATTGTAGAGAGCTGAGGGTAGGTACACGCGGGCTGGATCGAAGATGGTCCCGTATCATAACGAACCTACCCAACTAGTCTATACGTTCATGTGTCAAGTGAGGAAGCTATACTGCCTACTCGAATTGGCAGACGTTTTTCTACATATCTATGTATCCCTGTTATTATGTACCTATTCGAAAAACATGTTCCATGTTTCCTTGCTTTGATCCGTGATCTAAACTGTTATAATCCGGGGGTCTGGGGGTCCCCAGATTTCATTCGACAATAAATTTACCGTCATGAACACAAACCACTGGCGGCTAGACACCCCCTACGGCAACGCTTTTTTTTTTAATTAAAAAAAGTAGCGTAAAATATTGAAAAAAACTAAATTTTCATGATCTGAAAATTGAGTCGGTCAAGAGTGTCCTCCATTTTTGGCCACACACTCCTCCATTCTGGTGATCACATTTCGGGCCACCCGTTCCAGTTGGTCGGTAGGGATTGCACTAATTTCTTCACATACCGTCGCCTTCAGATCGTCAATTGTGTGTATTCTATGGGAGAAAACCTCAGCTTTGAGGTAGGTAACCCCACAAGAAAAAAATCACACTGTCAAATCGGGTGATCTTGGTGGCCATTCAACATCACCATTTCGAGCGCTGTAACTGTCACTTCCGCCCGATATGTGACAATGATTGAAAACTTTCTCGTCGCGAAACTTGAGACGGACTAAACTGTGGACGAAAACACTTGGTTTCAACAAGATACACTTCCCATACTGCATGAGTCTCCACGGCTGCAGTTCGTGCAATTTTTGAAAATCCTGTCATTTCTCGAAATGGTAATGTTGAATGGACACCAAGACCACCCTATTTGACTGTTAGTGATTTTTTCATACGGGGCTACCTCAAAGCTAAGGTTTTCTCTCAAAGAATACACACAATTGACGATCTGAAGGCGAGGGTGCGTGAAGAAATTAGTGCAATCCCTACCGACCTACTGGAAAGGGTGGCCCGAAATATGATCACCAGAATGGAGGAGTGTGTGGCCAAAAATGGAGGACACTTAAAATGCTCAATTTTCAAATCATGAAAATTTAGTTTTTTGTGAATATTTACACTACTTTTTTTAATTAAAAAGAAAGTTTTAACCTTTGCGATTTTGATTTTAAAACGTCCCATCTTTATGCAATACCCTGTACACATTACACAACGCTGACCGACATTTTAGAAGATGTATAATATGGGAGCGAAATTACTGGAAGATTTTTGAGGAGGAGTACTTTTAGTTGAGATAACAGTTTCAAATACTACTCTTCAGTTGAGCCAGTTTTGAAACGATAAAATAATCGAGTGCCTGGTAGATGGTAGGGATTTGATAGATACAACAATACCTACTAATAAAAGGCCATTATAATAAACAAATGATTGGAAAGAGTAGAAATATTTCACCAAAGGCTGCATTACTGTATTGATTAAATTTATTTGACTGAATCGTATGTATCATGAATGGTCCGTTTTATTAGAAACAATGCCAATCTAATAGCATTTCCTCAAGATGGTCGCAATTTGAATTTGAAATGGAAATATCATGCTCGAACAACGATATGATTTATGAAAATTTGATGATATGTGATCAAACCATCGTCAGTAACACACAATAACACACAATAAGTTATTGTGTGTTACTGACGATGGTTTGATCACCGAAACCGGTATAACAGTGTTTTTTGCGTTTTTCGTGTAGGAAATAGACTATTTTTCAATAACTCCGTTTTTCTTTGATGATATGTGTGTTCCTGCATGGTCAAAACCTTAACTGATTTACGAATCATGTGATATGAATGGAGGGTATTCTAGGAACGTCCTGGATACTTTTTTTTTCAAGTTATCATAAAAAAATGCTGTACGAATATATTCTACCATTCACAAATAGTTCATTCGCGTGTAAAATGTAAGCAAGACTGACCGAGTCCTCTCCGGGAGAAAATGATAACGTAGGGAAGAAAGTTGAGAATGGAGCTAAAAATATTAATAATAATAATAGTAATAATGAGGAGGTGGTACGGATCATTCCCGTGGTCTGTCTGCCACCAGGGTGATGCCCAAGGAACTCCATGAAAGCTTGAGGACCCTTGAGTTGCCCGGTAGACTATATACGAGGACATGCAGAAGGCCGTGCTGATTGCGTCGTGTAGCCTGGTGAGGGAGTTTTTGGGGGAGGCTATTATGCCCGACCACTGAGCCCTCCACATGCACTTGCGGGTGGGAATAGCCCTTGGGCCCCCCATTCGCGTCAACCCGTGGCACTTTTTACCCCCCTCGGGTGATGACCACTGACATAATAACAAGGTCACGAAAAAATCCTAGTAGAATAAATTAATATCAACTGATTACATACTATATCTAAAGTTTCTTTAAAGTATATGATGTCAGCTATAGTATACAGAACCGTCGAGAAAAAAATCAATATCTATGAAAGGAATTCCAGTCGGTGATCAACATGAGGAGAGTAATAATAATGATGCACGAGAGGGAGATTAGAGCGGACCGCAAAGCTGAAGAGAGGGACAGAAGAATGGGACGAATATTATACCTACCGTGAACGAGTGGGAGGGGGGGGGATGAAAGCTGAACCTGCTGCTGAAACGGTCAATTCAGGGTTGGGAAAAAAATTCACCGCTGTCTGAACCTTCAAATACATCATCTCCTATAGGTTTTATATACCAACTCCCGTTTGTGGTACAAAAAACCTCCATGTTTCTCAAAACTATCCGCTACCCATCCCCAAATCAGAGACGGCTGTTTCGGAAATTTTCAAAAACACCGCAGAGTGGAGGAGGGGTAAAATTTATCAGAAAAAGCTATTTCGGTAGATAATACAACACCCAAAGGACGAGGGGTTTCTGAATACTCCTCCGTACGCATCGTTTTCGAATATATCACTACAGACCTATCACTCTAAATACAAAAGTTTCTATAGATAACTCTCATGGCCCGGATATTCATTGGATGGGTCTATCGCTTGGTTGATCGAAAATTACATTTAATACAAATTCTGTCTATGCTGATCTAAAACATAGAGACCCCGGTCTGCACAATATTATTTTATGGAATACCGATCAATTACGAAGACCCTGATTTTGATAATTGTGGTGGCATCATAAAATGGACCCGTTTGCATTCCATGGCTATGATCAACAAATACCGTTATGATATTTCTAAGATTTATCTTCCTGAAAGGATAGCCATAACCAAAAAGAAGGTTTCACCCGTTGTATCGTCATCATCAGTTTATAAAAAGGGGAGCGGAATAAGCAGTCTATCCACACACCTTTTAGCTTTTGATGAGCACGGAACTCCCGATTGGACATACTTGGAAGAAGGCCCAAATTTACTTGTGCGTCAGTGGGAGCGATCACTTGGAGCATTCAATTCGAGAAATACAAGAATACAACGTCGAGCCAATCATATAAAAGATCGCTCGGAAGAATTGGGCTATATTTACTGAAAACGATGGGAATGCGAGAGAGATGATGTCATGTGATGTGATAAATTTGGTAGGAACAGAAAAAGCTTAGCTGGAAACCCCAAATACTCTGCTGCAGCTATGGAAAAGCACGTTGATGGAGAGATGAGCGTCTTGTCGAATAAAGTGAAAATGAACTCGACCAGCATTTTATCACGCCAGAGCTCACTGTTGAACTTATTATAGGCACAATTATAACGATAACTTACTTTCTATTAATGGGTATTTGTTTTGAAAACATTTAAAATTACCAAGCTAAATAAAATACGCTTACCATAAAAATAAATAAAAAATAAACATAATCTACACTGTTATATAAAAGTCTGTTGAGCACAGTAAAAAATCGCATGATGAGAACAGTAGTAATGCTACACCCTTTCCAGGGTTCCACACCACCGGCTAGCTCAGCCTTGTTGAGGGGGGGGGGGGGGGGGGTCTACTTCGCGATAACTTCCTACCGCAACTACTCGGTACCACAACAAAAAAACTAAATAGATAAAAACACTGGGCGCCACTCCTCGTCAAAGAAACCCCGAGACCAAACAGAGGAGGATTTGGTGGGTACTAATATTAATTGAAAATGAAGTGCTAAAAAAAAGAATTTTATTCTGGGAAGCGAGTCAGCGACCGCCAAAACCACGCCAGTACACTCCTATTCTCCACCTACGCCCTAGACCTAATGGCTTACACACTAATGTCACTATGACTACGTGGCGAGGTAGACGAAGAGGAAGAGGCCTGGCGCGAAGTGGGTACTGAACCGATCCTTGGGTCAAGACAAGGATGTAGAACGGAACAGGAAGAAACCCCTAAAATGCAAAGATAATAATATGTAAAAAACGGAACAGACTCACTTAAGATCCAGGTAGGTACATTGCCAACATAGGTAGGTACGCATCCTCACCAAAACTGGGGTTTCTCTAAAAAATCCTTTGTTTCCGGACACTATCACCAACTTGGGATTCTGGAGGTTGGATCGTACCTGGTGATCCGAACGAAGGTAACTTAGATGGGTACATAATTATTCCCGAAACCCCAGAAGTAGGACCTCAAAACTCAGACAAGAAGATATCATTTTCATACATTTAGGAACATCTCATGTACCTAATTTAAGGAAACGTGAGACGGAAAAGAATACTTCGTTAACAAATGCAATAGGATATACATATAGTGCTTATAGCCGAGGAAGAGACGAGTTACAAAAGAATTAGGTACATACTAAAAAAAAAGAAGTATGACACATTTACGAGAAAACTGTGGGAATGATTACCTGTAGGTACTGATGGGGAGGAATACAATTTTGTGGGATAATGCGCTCTTGGTAGAATTGGTATGTATCCAAATCCACACTATACTTTATCCTACTATTAATATTGCAGTATTCCACTACTTGTACAGCAAACGAGAATAAGCTCCTGCTGGGCAGCAATATAGGCTTGGGATCTCACCTATGACACAATCCGCGTGGAACTGGCGTGGGTTTAACAATCTTGTGAACTCAATATGGAAGTAATATAAAGTACAAAGTGAATGTTGTTAGAAGGCGAAACGGGACTGCCGATTACGGCCTTGAAGGCCAAGCGATAAATGATTGTGAGCGTGATGAAACAGTTGACGTGAAGTTCATGATAGGTAATCCAGAAATTGAACGTAACATTCCCTCCCTTGGTTGGGGAAGAGAAAAAACAAACATTATGAAGGATCTGTAAAAGAAGGATGAGGCTTGAGGTCATTGGTATGCCAAATTCCGAGACACTTCTCCTGGAGATCTTCCAATCTGTAGGACAATGAGCACTTCTTCTCGGCTACTCTGCACTGAGTGTACTTGGGAGCCAGCTTGCTAGAAAAGTAGTTCGCCTTGTCAGACAGAACAATGTTCTTCTTCCACACGGAGTCACCAACACTGAATCAGGTGGGGCGGTGCCTCAGATTGTAGGTGTGGCTGCTACTCTCATAAGCCCTATCCAGACAGTCTTGACCTTTGCATACACGGCAGGTAGTAGGTTCAACGCATGGGAGCGACCACCTCGGCCTGTAGCTGGTGGTAGCACTTGCCCAGATGTCTCAAGCTTCAAGGCCAGACCGTTTGAGCTCCCTTCCGAAGTTAAGGTAGGCAGGGGTGTAACCTGTGACCTGGTGAACGGCTGTGCAGATGGCAAAACCTATCTTGTGTAGCTCTTGATCCCATGACCTCTGATTTTCCTTCACATAACATCTAATTGCAGTTTTGACCACTCTGTTTACCCGCTCAGTTGGATTAGCCTGAGGGTGATAATTCGGGGTGAACCATATAGTTACATGATATTCCTCCATATTTTTATCTTAGGTACGCCAAATACCAAAAAGACTTGTTCTTCTATGAACTTCAATAAAGGCCCTGCAGTGCTTGCGCGAATTGGATGCAAAAGACTGAATTTGCCAAAGTAGTCTGTAACTACTAAAATGAAGAACTTGGGGTGAAGAACTTGGGTGTGAAGAACTTGGCAGGGGACCTATAAGATCAATACAAAGGATTTGGCATGGTTCTGTCACTTCACGCTGCTGCCCAAATTTCCCAGCAGGAAGATCCTGCACTGGCTTTTGTGACAGGCATACTTTACAACGAGTCACATACTTGAATGCATCTTGAGCCATCCCTGGCCAATAGTACTTTTGCCGCAGTCTGTAAATAGTCTTGAAAGTCCCCAGGTGTGCTGCTTGAGGGTGGTCATGGCATTCGTAGAGGACTTCAGATCGATCTGGTTTGGCAATGACTAGCTTCCAAGGGTCTTCAGTATCTAGCATATCCTTGCTGGACAAAACATACTTAAAGAGGCGGCCATTCTCATCTTATCTCCAATGAGGGTAATTGGAAGGTTGCTCGAGTAATTTTGTTACCATACCTTCATACCATTTGTCAGGGACAGCAGGGATGGTAGCTGATACAGCAGGCAAATCCTTGTAGGCTCGTGACAGGGCATCAGCAACAACATTCGAATTGCCAGGGCGATGTTTCAGCTCATAATCAAACTGCTGCATCCTCAATGCCCACCTAGCCAAACGCCCATGAGGATCCTTTAAATTCTGGAGCCAAGTCAATGCAGCATGGTCAGTAATGACAGAAACCTTGGTACCTTCAATATAGGCTCTGAACTTGTCCAAGGCAAAATAAGACTGCGAGGCACTCAAGTTCACTGGCTGAGAACTTCCGCTCATTCTTATTGAGGCTGCGACTGGCGAATGCAAGAGGTTTCTCCGCCCCATCAATATCCTGCACCATCACTGCACCAAGGCCCGTACCGCTTGTGTCAGTCCTGATAATAAAAGGCTTGGAAAAGTCTGGACAAGTAAGGATCGGTGCGCTGATTAATTTTTCTTTGATCAGCATGAATGCTTCTTCTTGAGCTGAGCCCCATACCCAGCTTTGAGCTTTTCCCTGGAGCTTGGTGAGAGGAGCTGAAATGGTTGAATAACTATCAACAAACTTCCGGTACCAAGATGCCATGCCAAGAAAGCGACGGAGCTGTTTCAGATTGGTTGGTCTAGGGAATTCAATAATGGCCGATACTTTGTCAGGGTCCATATGAAGGCCTTCTTGGTCAACGATATAACCAAGGTATGGAAGACTTCCTCGGCAGAATTGTCTCTTTTCCCAATTCAAGGTTAAGCCAGCTTCAAAGAGACGAGAAAGGACCTGATCCAGGACTTTGATGTGGGTTTCAAAACCGCTGGTGGCTACTACAATGTCATTGAGATAGGTAAATACGTAACCCTCCAAATCTGAGCCAATGACAGTATCTATTAGTCACTGCCAGGATGCCGGGGAGTTTGACAGACCAAAAGGCATACGGACCAATTCAAAAAGACCCCGATTTGGAACTGTGAATGCTGTTTTGGGTTGACTCGATTTCTCAATAGGTATCTGCCAGAAAGTGCTTTTGAGATCAATGGATGACAGGTACCTTGTATTTCTCAATTTATTCAGAATATGATCGATGAATAGGATTGGGTAGGAGTCCTTGACAGTTATAGAATTCAATCTGCGATAGTCGACGCAAAACCTGTAAGACCCATCCTTCTTTTTGGCAAGGATTACGGGGGATGACCAGAGGCTCTTAGATGGCTGTAAGATTCCTTTTTCCAACATATCATCAAGTTCCACATTCATTATCTTGAGAATCGCAGGTGATCTCCAGATGTAGCGTTGTTTCACTGGATGATGCTCACCAGTGTCAGTATAACCAACAGAGGGAACTGAGAGTGAGCTATAAGGATCCAAAACTGCATCAAGCTGCATCCTAAATTTCAGGATGAGTTCCTCACCTCAGATTATGGCCTTTGGGGTCATGATGCTTGAAACATCAGGAAAACATCCGAAACTCCATGTACCTTGGGCAATATTAAGAACAATCCCAAATGTCCAGTTCATTTTATTTCGTTTCATTTTATTTTTTTATTTCTTCCTATTGTATTTTTCTTCCTATTGTGTTGTATTGGGCTTGCCCGTATCAAATAAATAAATAAATAAATAAATGTTTCCTAAAAATCGATGCACACTCACACACACACACGCACACACACACACACACACACACACACACACACACACACGCGCGCACGCGCACGCGCACGCGCACGCGCACACGCACACGCACACGCACACGCACACGCACACGCACACGCACACGCACACGCACACGCACACGCACACGCACACGCACACGCACACGCACACGCACACGGTCACGCACACGGTCACGCACACGCACACGGTCACGCACACGCACACGGTCACGCACACGCACACGGTCACGCACACGCACACGCACACGCACACGCACACGCACACGCACACGCACACGCACACGCACACGCACACGCACACGCACACGGTCACGCACACGCACACGCACACGCACACGCACACGCACACGCACACGCACACGCACACGCACACGCACACGCACACGCACACGCACACGCACACGCACACGCACACGCACACGCACACGCACACGCACACGCACACGCACACGCACACGCACACGCACACGCACACGCACACGCACACGCACACGCACACGCACACGCACACGCACACGCACACGCACACGCACACGCACACGCACACGCACACGCACACGCACACGCACACGCACACGCACACGCGCACGCGCACGCGCACGCGCACGCGCACGCGCACGCGCACGCGCACGCGCACGCGCACGCGCACGCGCACGCGCACACGCACACGCACGCGCACACGCACACGCACACACACACACACACACACACACACACACACACACACACACACACACACACACACACACACACACACACACACACACACACACACACACACACACACACACACACACACACACACACACACACACACACACACACACACACACACACACACACACACACACACACACACACACACACACACACACACACACACACACACACACACACACACACACACACACACACACACACACACACACACACACACACACACACACACACACACACACACACACACACACACACACACACACACACACACACACACACACACACACACACACACACACACACACACACACACACACACACACACACACACACACACACACACACACACACACACACACACACACACACACACACACACACACACACACACACACACACACACACACACACACACACACACACACACACACACACACACACACACACACACACACACACACACACACACACACACACACACACACACACACACACACACACACACACACACACACACACACACACACACACACACACACACACACACACACACACACACACACACACACACACACACACACACACACACACACACACACACACACACACACACACACACACACACACCACTGGGGTGGGATTCCCTCTTCGCCGTCCTTCACAAGAGCGCGCCACCTCTCCCCTCGGTCATCTCAGAGCGAAGGGGATGCTTCCTTCCGCCATACCTAACGTGTGTTTCTTTCTATATATCTGTGCATCATCTGTTACGTACCTATTCGAAAAACATGTTCCATGTTTCCTTGCTTTGATCCTTGATCTAAACTGTTATAATCCGGCGGTCTGGGGGTGTCACCCAGATTTCATTCGACAATAACTGTACCATGATGAACCCAAACCACTGGCGGCTAGACACCCCCTACAGCAACGCTTTTTTTTTACAAATTATCTTTGATAATTGACAGTGCTATTCAATTGTATTGATTCACCTTTCGATACTACTTCTAGCGTTATTATACAAATTTATGGTAATTTCCGAAAATTTCCCAGGATTTGGCCCATAAAAATGAATTCTGGGAGCGTAACCTTCGTTACAACCTCAATTCTTCACCCATTGGTCAAAATCGACTTCATATTTGGTCTCCTCGTCCTAAAAAACATGATCAACGGTATCACACAAGCTCATGTTATTAAGAAGCCAAAAAACTCTATTTTTACACCCATTTTTCTCCCATAACACCCTTGGGTATTCCGACCGGGCTGTAAAGTTTGGGGACTCCACTAGGGCCCAAATGGACCCTGCGTGCGAAAGAACGAACTTTTTAGACCGAAAATGAAGCCTAGTTATGCATGATACGGCGGACGGCGGTATAAAAATTTTTTGCTGAGCGGAGCGCATACATTTTTCACAGAATAATAAACCAAAACACTGCAAAACCCTTATCACATGCGTTTATTATTCTACTGGACATAGTACAGAAATTTTGGCTGTTAATTTATTGTTTCGTTCATGTGCAATAAATGAAATAGTTGTTTTTGATGGTTTCCACCAATTCTGGCCCCCCAAAAACAAGAATTAGGCTCGGCACACACACACACACACACACACACACACACACACACACACACACACACACACACACACACACACACACACACACACACACACACACACACACACACACACACACACACACACACACACACACACACACACACACACACACACACACACACACACACACACACACACACACACACACACACACACACACACACACACACACACACACACACACACACACACACACACACACACACACACACACACACACACACACACACACACACACACACACACACACACACACACACACACACACACACACACACACACACACACACACACACACACACACACACACACACACACACACACACACACACACACACACACACACCACTGGGGTGGGATTCCCTCTTCGCCGTCCTTCACAAGAGCGCGCCACCTCTCCCCTCGGTCATCTCAGAGCGAAGGGGATGCTTCCTTCCGCCATACCTAACGTGTGTTTCTTTCTATATATCTGTGCATCATCTGTTACGTACCTATTCGAAAAACATGTTCCATGTTTCCTTGCTTTGATCCTTGATCTAAACTGTTATAATCCGGCGGTCTGGGGGTGTCACCCAGATTTCATTCGACAATAACTGTACCATGATGAACCCAAACCACTGGCGGCTAGACACCCCCTACAGCAACGCTTTTTTTTTACAAATTATCTTTGATAATTGACAGTGCTATTCAATTGTATTGATTCACCTTTCGATACTACTTCTAGCGTTATTATACAAATTTATGGTAATTTCCGAAAATTTCCCAGGATTTGGCCCATAAAAATGAATTCTGGGAGCGTAACCTTCGTTACAACCTCAATTCTTCACCCATTGGTCAAAATCGACTTCATATTTGGTCTCCTCGTCCTAAAAAACATGATCAACGGTATCACACAAGCTCATGTTATTAAGAAGCCAAAAAACTCTATTTTTACACCCATTTTTCTCCCATAACACCCTTGGGTATTCCGACCGGGCTGTAAAGTTTGGGGACTCCACTAGGGCCCAAATGGACCCTGCGTGCGAAAGAACGAACTTTTTAGACCGAAAATGAAGCCTAGTTATGCATGATACGGCGGACGGCGGTATAAAAATTTTTTGCTGAGCGGAGCGCATACATTTTTCACAGAATAATAAACCAAAACACTGCAAAACCCTTATCACATGCGTTTATTATTCTACTGGACATAGTACAGAAATTTTGGCTGTTAATTTATTGTTTCGTTCATGTGCAATAAATGAAATAGTTGTTTTTGATGGTTTCCACCAATTCTGGCCCCCCAAAAACAAGAATTAGGCTCGACCTAATTCATTAAAATAGCCCAGACAAATACTGCAGCTATAATAATAGATATAAATGTTAAAATAACCATTTAAGATATTATGCTATTTTCATGATAAAACTGAAAATACATACCTAATTTCTTGTACCCACAAATATTAAATAATTTATTATGCGAATTATATAAGATATCGTAAAAACTACAGATGCCATAAAAATGACATAAGATCAATAATGTTATTTATATAAAATAGTTTTCCTATTTTGGAACGATATCAACTGGGGACTCAAACTGTGTGCGGAAGAACGACGATTTTAGACCACAATTTAACGTAAATTTAAGCTGAAACTTCGTTAGAACCTCAATTTTCCACTCATTGATCAAAATCGATTTCATATTCGATCTTCTCGTCCCAAGAAACATTGAAAACGATACCTCAAAGCTCATGTTACTAAAACACAAAAAACACATAACTGTTTATACAACCTATTTTTCACTCATAACAACCTTGGGTATATTCCAATCGGGCTGCATAGTTTCGGAACACAACTAGGGCCCAAATGGAGCATGTGTGCGAAAGAACGAATTTTTTAGACCGAAAATGAAGCCGGTATGCATGATACGGCGTTCGGACATTGCATTTTCTGAATAGCTACGCACCTTGAAACGTAAAAGAAAACATTTTGAGGGGGTGTTTAAAAGTTTTTTGCTGAGCGAATGCATAGGAGTATTATTCACAGAATAATAAACCAGAAGACGTTCACGTCCACCTGCGGGTGACGGGATTGACATCCACATACACCTGGGAACCACTTAAGAGATTGATATCTAAGAATTTCCCCCAGAAATGTATCAAATACTTTTACTCACATGAAAAGCAATACAAGTCTAATAAATGAACTTTTTGGAATATGCTAAATATTTGCTGCCCCTGGAATGGCAAGGGAAAACAGCTGCTGCGTCCAAAGGTTTAAACCCCATAAGTACAACGCCACCCGTAGTAACCACGGAATCTTGCCGGTCGTGAGACTGCAAGTCAAGTGATGTTAGCCACTTGGATGGGTAATATGAGACTAAAAGTCGAGTGTTTATTATGCACAAGTTATTATTATTATTCCTTATTATTAATAATTACTTTATTATTACTGTTCTGTTTATTGAGGTCTCAATATTATTACACATAAAGCAGAATAAATTTCATTTTATTTAACTTGTTATAATCATTTTCAAAAATGTCAGTAATGTTACGTTTATAACAGGTAATAAATGTCAGTAATGTTACGTTTATAACAGGTAATAATATATAGGTAGGTATACCAACGTGCAGACTTCGTAAGATATGAGGTCTGCAGGTTTGTGTACCTACCTATATATATATATATATATATATATATATATATATATATATATATATATATATATATATAAGTTATATCAGCAATAATGCTGATATTTACCTTTCCCGCTGATTCAGCATTCCGACCCCATAAATACAACCCACTGGCAGCTCTCGCGCCAGTCTCGTCTTTACCGTCACACAGAACGTTACTCTGCCCGTTTTCTTACCGATCCATATGTTTAATCGTGTAATAAAAGTTCAAGTGGTTTTTTAAAAACTTATTTCTTCAAGCTCCCAACATAACTGGCGCAGTCGGAGTAGGACACTCTCGGTTCCGCGAATGAACATCGTGGAATTCTTTCTTTTCAAGAATTCAGAGAGTGAACGTACGCGAGTGCATATCGCGTGAGGATTACGTCTGTGTGAAGACTACATCAACATCTACGGAAGACGGGACTCCTAAGAGACGATGTTGGACTCCCTGTGCGGACTGCTGTAAGTAGTGAAAGTGAATATTTTACTGCAAGATTACACCGCCCCACATCTCTCTTAGTACTAGATTTAGAAGCCCCACCTTGGCTTGCCAGTAATTAAGAAGAAACTGCAACATAATTAAAGAAAAAAAACACGTAATTCCAAGAAACTAGCAAGTAACTGTTGACCAGATACCTCGTGTTGTGTCCTGCACCTCCCTGGCAACTCATTTTAGAGAATCTTAAGAACTAGCAAGTAACTGTTGACCAGATACCTCGTGTTGTGTCCTGCACCTCCCTGGCAACTCATTTTAGAGAATCTTAAGAATTAGCAAGTAAGTGTTGACCAGATACCTCGTGTTGTGTCCTGCACCTCCCTGGCAACTCATTTTAGAGAATCTTAAGAAACTTAGCAAGTAAGAGTTGACCAGATACCCTGCGTTGTGTCCTGCACCTCCCTGGCGACTCGCATTAAGAAACAATTTAAGCAAAGTATTAAATCTATTGGACACCCTGTGTTGCCGCATCCCTTGCACCTCCCCATAGATTTTCCACTAAGACAACACAATTCCCAAAACTACAACAACCAAACACCCTAGCTTCTGGGATTGGAAGCACTTGCACAAAATGCATCGTTTGAACGTCAGCGATATTCCCCTACCCGCCAGTAACCCCAATGCGGCTGAACTGGTACATCGAGCCCTACACCCTATCCGCGAAAACGACGACAGTAGCGACCTCCAAGGAAATTCCGGCGTAACCGCTTCAGGAAATTCCGGCGTAACCGCTTCAGGAAATTCCGGCGTAACCCTCGACCCCCCTCATAATTCAAGAGCACCCCCGGAGTATAGAAGAGAATACGACAACTTGATCCCGCACTTCAACGGCGAACCCCTCATACTTGCGAAATTCATCAAACAATGTGACAAAATTTATTTAAGATTTCATGATAACCAAAACCCCGATAATTTCCAGAACGACATAATCTTAGGCGCATTCACCTCCAAAATAGGCCAAAGAATTGCCGATCAAATTTATGTAAATTCAATAGAATCGTATCCAGAGTTAAGAAAAGCTTTACTACACACTTATAGCGATAAAAGAGACACTTACACCTTAACTATTGAACTAACAAAAATGAGACAGACCCAACAAGAGGACTGTTTTGCCTTCCACGACAGGATTAGCCAAGTCCTAAATTCGCAAGTAGCGTACATCCAAATGAATATGGGAGACGCTGGTCATTACTTGATTCCGTACATGCAGAATTTGGCATTACGAGTTTTCTTACACGGAATCGCAGAACCTCTCGGTTCCCTCTTAAGAACCAAGTCACCTGCCGACCTGGGGTCAGCATTATCAATGTTGTGTAACGACTTCAACTTGAGAGCTGGCGGCAAAGTTGCCACTCAGCAACAGATACGCCCCGCCGTTATCGGCCAGAGAGCTCAGGTTACAACACAACAAGGCGCTCCTAGACCGAACAATCAAAACTTTTATAGGCCTCCTCTTCAATATCAACCGAGACCTTTTTACCAGAACAATTACAGCCAGAATCCAGCAAGATTCCCTTCCGGAAACCCCCAAATTAAATACCAACAACCTCCCCAGCCGAATATGCCGAGATCAAATTTCCCGAAACCCCAAAACTCCTGGAACCAAGTAAAATCTGGATCGAACCAGACCAAAGGCCCAACTCCCATGTCAATTTCAACGAGAAATACTAATTTCAACTTGATAGACTCAGAGCAAATAACAACCCCAACCCCAAACATCGATCGTTACGACTCCGAACCCCCCTTGGAACCCCAGAACGCCCAATATTTTGATCAGAGTATGGTAGACGATTTTCCTGGTTATCAGGTGGAACATCCACCCGATTACGAACAAATGAATGCCCAGTTCGACAGCTTGGCGATTGAACAGGCTAATGATTTTTTAGGGACACCGAGCCTCCCCGAATCATCGAACTCATGAACCTCACCCAAAAATCCCTCCCTTACATTGTTATGCCCAACCTAAACCTAAAAATTCTCATAGACACTGGGAGCTCTCGAAGTTTCGTGAACCCCAAAATCGCCTATCAACATTTCCCCCTTAAATTACAACGAGATTCAGGAGTAGTACGTACCGCCCATGGTACCTCTGAAATTTGCAAACGAACCATAATACCGTGTGGTAACCTTTTCAAAATTCCCAATTTAAACCTTCCTTTTAGTTTATTTCAGTTCCATGACCGATTTGATATGCTACTGGGAATGGACAATTTGACATTGATCAAAGCTAAGGTGGACTTCGATAAGAATGTTTTGAAAACCCCAAATTATGCGTTAGAACTATTGTTTGCCGACCAAAAACCGAAATCAGACCCCATAGATGAATCCTTCCTAATTGAAGCCAGAACGATCCGCCAAATCAAGGTCAAAATAGGGAACCTAGGAAATGGAGAAATAATTATCCCTCAAACCACCATCAATAACATCGAAATTCCCCGTTGTCTTACTAATGTGGTCAATTATCACGCTTACGTTCATGCAATGAATCCCACTGAACAACCTATCACGTTCACCCAAACACATCCAATATCAGGGGAACCCATCATAGATAACCTTTTCCTAGATGACGATCAAAATTCCCCGACACCCACTCTGTCAAAACCCAGAACGGAAACTCAGCTAGACCTAGGGAAATTGCGTTTAGATCACCTAAATCAGGAAGAAAAACGAGAGATCACAAAACTAGTAAAGGAATATTCAGACTTGTTCCAGACGGATGACCAACCCTTGACCTTTACCAACCAAATTAAACATCACATACGGACTTCGGACGAAATACCGATATACGCAAAACCCTACAGATACCCTAACATTTACAAGGACGAAGTGAAAAAACAAGTCGCAATCATGTTAGACCAAAAAATCATCCGACCCTCCAATTCACCATACAACGCCCCACTTTGGATAGTCCCTAAGAAAATGGATGCGTCCGGTCAACCTAAATTTCGACTCGTTATAGACTATAGGAAACTTAACGAACGAACAATTTCAGACAAATTTCCCTTGCCAAACATAACGGACTTACTAGACAAGCTAGGGAGATGCCAATATTTCTCGACACTGGACTTAGCCTCCGGCTTCCATCAGATTGAACTAGACGAACCCTCGATCCAGAAAACGGCTTTTTCTACGGACACCGGTCACTACGAATTTCTTAGGATGCCATTCGGATTAAAAAACGCTCCTCCCACCTTCCAGCGTTTAATGAACTACGTTTTGATGGGGTTACAAAATGAAATATGTTTAGTGTACTTGGACGATATTTTAATATACAGCGTAAGCCTACAAGAACACTGTGACAGACTTAGACACGTTTTTAAAAGACTTAGGTCATCCAACCTCAAAATCCAGTTGGATAAAACAGAATTCCTTAGGAAAGAAATAGGTTTCCTCGGACACCTAATCACCCCCGAAGGTGTCCGCCCAAACCCGCTCAAAATTGAGGCCATCACAAAGTTCCCACTCCCGAAAACCCGAAAGGAGATCAAGCAATTCCTAGGCTTACTCGGGTATTACCGGAAATTTATTAACAATTTTGCAAAAATAACCAAACCCCTGACGGCTTGCCTGAAGAAATCCAACTCAGTGAACTATAACGATCAAGAATACCTAGACTGTTTCGAGTACTGTAAGACCTTACTGACAAATTCCCCCATTTTGCAGTACCCTGACTTTGCAAAGGAATTTAACGTCACATGCGACGCTAGCGATGTAGCATTGGGAGCGGTACTTAGCCAAATCAATAATGGCTCTGACCTCCCTATCGCTTACGCGAGCAGGACACTAAATGACTCGGAACGAAGACTGTCGACTATAGAAAAAGAGCTCCTAGCAATTCTTTTTGCCCTAAAGACTTTCCGACCCTACATCTACGGACGGAGATTTACACTGTACACGGATCATCGTCCGCTACAGTGGATCTTCAGCCTAAAGGATTGCTCGTCCAAGTTATTCCGGTGGAGACTCAAGCTGAGTGATTACGATTTCGTTATAAAATATAAGCCCGGGGCTACTAACCACGTGGCAGACGCCCTGTCCAGAATCGAGTTAAACCACAACGAAATTGATCCCCTCCCCTCCACTAGCTTCCAACCTCCTACACCAGCTTCACTGGACATAGACCGACTGTTAGAAACCATTGACGACGAAAACCCCTTACAAATCTTGGACAACCCAGATTTAACCCGACTTATGAACGAACTAGAACGCGACGTTGACGACCAATCCCTCAGAGCCAACAACCCAGACTCCGAAACCGCGGCGACCGTCCATTCAAACGCCGAAGGCAACACGGTATTAACAATACCGATCAGAGAAGGGTCAGTAAACCATGGCCTGAATCAAATTATCGTAAAGGAAACCACAAATACCCCCAAACCAGTCAAAATCACAAAACCATTCCAAACCAAAACCCGTATGACCGTTGAATTATCAAAATCTGAGTTCGCCAAGGACGTTGTAGATTTCGTAAAAGAGTTTGTACGACCTAACGTCAACTACTCCATCTACTTCAAAAACGACGATGACGGTAACTTATACCAAAAATTCACAAAGACCATGATGACTGTTTTTAAGGAATCTGACATCCACTTGACAAAGTACACGGACTTCGTCCAAGACGTAGAAAACGACGATGAGATCGAAGACCTCATATCAAACTACCACATAGGCAAAACAAACCACCGCGGGATAACAGAAACTTACAAAAAACTTAAAAGGACCTATTTTTGGCCAAACCAACTCAAAACGATACAGAATTTCATCAACCGCTGTGAGCCCTGTATGGTAACTAAATATGACCGCAACCCGATCAAACCGACATTCAACATCACCCCCACTGCCTACAAACCTTTCGAAACTATACATATCGACAAACTGACACTGGATGGCAGTAAGTTTCTCACTATTATCGACGCGTTCACAAAGTACGCTCAAGCTTATCACTTAGTATCAAACAACAGCCTAGACGTGGTGAAAAACTTACTGACGTACTTTTCCCACCACGGAATTCCCAAAAAAAATAATATCCGACAACGCGGCTGAATTCGACTCGTCATTGCTAAAAGAACTTTTATCGCTCCACAAGATAGAAATCCATTTCATCTGTAGCCAAAACCCCAATAGTAACGGCCTATTAGAGAGATTTCATTCAACCTTGATTGAACACATTCGCCTACTTAACAACCGTCAAGACAACCGTCAAGAGTTCTCAACTGACTCGTTGGTGACTAAAGTTAAATACGCCCTGTTGGCTTATAACAACTCCCTTCATTCCACGACTGATTTAACCCCCTTTGAAGTTCTCTACGGCCACGTGAGCCAAGATACCCTCCTTAAACTAGACACAGAAAAAATCATGGCCAACGACTACCTAGCCAAACACAAGGAGAAGATGGCCGTAATATACTCGCAGTTGCATAACCGCTGCTCCCAGACTAAAGAGAAAATCATTTCCGACAGGAATAAAGCTAGGGAAGAAATTCCAGACATCCCCACCACCATTTTCGTCAAAAACAAACAGAAAATGAGGAAAACAAAAAACCCCTACAATAAGGAGCAGCTTAAAGAACTTGACCCCA
>OX940974.1:127240589-127382170 GCA_954871275.1 Leptopterna dolabrata | reverse complement strand
CAATTTTGACAATAGGCTCATGCGTTTTTTCTTCTCTTTCTTCGTTATCCAAGTGGCGGGTGTTGAGATTATTGTGTTTTGAACGAGGTTTGATTTCAATGTGAAATGTTGAAAATGTGTTTCGGTTTGGCTGACTATTGTGACTCCTCTTTTGATTATTATTATTCATAAATGTAAAAAATAGTTTGTGAATTATAACGCGGATGTGTTAACAACGTGGATTATACCTAGGAAGAAAGCGGATGAGGAGCGTTGAGTTGACATGAGTGACACTACGCCAGATAAGCGTTTTCCAGAGGTATAAGTTCAATGTATTTTTTAATCACTCTCTCGCTAAAGAAACTCGATGCAAATTGTCGGAGCTAGTAGAAAGTTAGAAAATGCAGGACCAAGGAGGTTCAATTCTGACATCATTTGGGGGGACATTTTCCTGGACACAGAGATCCTTAGGGCAAAAAAGTAGAAAACTGTGGCTGACCCAGGAATAACAATACCGGTCTTGAAATCCAGGAATCGGCAGGAAGAAATCCACAGGAAATCGGCTAGAAGTGACATGACAAAGGAGGCTTCCGTAAAAATCAGCTCTTTCTCAAAGTCGTACCTACTGATAAGGGAACTGTGTAAACTTTTGAATCGGCGTTTAGATTTTTAAAACAGGCAAGAGGAACTTGGACCGGACTGTTTGGGTGGTAGAAGATAGAGTAGGCCGATGAAAAGCTACCCTGAAAAAAAGAAGGTGTTCATTGCTTGGGAAAGCTGCAGGGCAAGCTGCTAGATGGCACTTAGCTGATGATACAAGTGCCAGAGGTATGGTCACGGAGAGAAATATTGCGAAGATAACAATGTATGCCGACACTAGGTATGCAACTGAGGGTTACATGGGGATGACTGACCAAATAGAAAAAGTCTCCAAAATGTCCCCAGGATTGCGCTGCTCATTAGTGGGCTCTGCGCAGGCTAGTAAGGCTTACTTACTCGTTACGGTGATTGTCAAGTAGTAGAACCCTGCATCGTGATGCCATTAACGGACCTCGATTTATCAACGAGCGAGAGGAAAGAGAGGACGATTGCTTCTCCCTAAACGGAAGAGAGCAAATCCCATAGAGGAAGGTGCTGATGACACTAAAAGCAGGACTCGTGAGGCAGTTAGCAATTTCCAAGGGCACAGAAATTATTACTGCACTGCACCCCCTTCGTTTGGCTTCTGCGGAGAGGAAGGCCACGTTTTAGAAATTGCGTGGAAAGGGCCATAATGTGCCAGGACAAAGCAAAACACGTGACGTTCTGTTCCATTTGTACCATGTGGAGTAAGAAATACATCCGTACTGCAATAATAAATGGGGAATTCTCAATAATAGAAGCCTAATATAACTTTCAATTCAACTCCTAATGTAACAAGAAAGAAATTCTAGAAGGAAAATTAAAAAAGTTTTGTTTTGTTTGTTTTTGAAAAAGGTTTTGTTGGATACATTAAACTGAATTGATTTAAGAAGAATTAAACTGAGTGGGTATATGAAGAAGGAAGAATGAGAAAATTCATGGACAGAAGCAAAACCTGTAGCCTCCAAAGAGGAATAGGTACACGATTCCGCACGAAGCGACCAAAAATGAAAAAGATTGAAAATAAACTCTTCCTCTAGAAACAAGGACCGTTCTGTCCGGTGGGAACATCACAAACTGCGATTCTACTAGTCCAGAGCTACTGGTTCAGTATTACGGAGTAGATGCTTTACATAATATCTTACGCAGCGTGTTGTGAACTGTAGGTAGGGAAGGTTTGGGTAGGTCGCAGGAGAGAGGAGGATGTGCTCCTTACGAGTCTTTTCGGATGGCTAACAGCGAGTGTTAGAGTAAGAGGCGTCCCGTGGTTACCACCACAGCAGACGCTAAAGGAAAGGAATGCCAACACCCCACGGTTATAACCACAGCGAGCGTTAGAGGATGAAGCATCCCGTGGTTACCACCACAGCAGATGCTAAGGGAGAAGGATACTAACACCCCGTGGTTATTACCACAGCTAGTGTTAGAGGGTAAAGCATCCCGCAGTTACCACCACAGTAGACGCTAAGGTATATGGAAGGGTAGCCAAGAAAGGCCGGCGTAAGGTGAGAGAAAAAGAGAGAGAAGTCGCAGGTAAGAGTGACGTCGGTCGAATGAAGAGCTGGGCGGGCCCGGGCGCCTTATGAAGGTGCCTCCACCTCGTCCCCCGTCTGTCAACGGTCGTTTAACGGCCGTTGAGAGTTGTTGGGAGTTTGATGGAGGGGAACCCTTCTGTGCTTCAACCGAGGTGTCGCACAGCTCGTCTTTCTCCTTGTTTATTGGTTAAATCTATAAGTTACATGTGAGAGGTAAATGTTACATTTGAGGGGCACCACGACACAGCAATTACGTTGAACATAATCTTGCTTTTATCTATTCGATCTATTTCAGCTCCATACCAGGCAAGAGAACATCGGCATCACTTATGAATACTATCACTCGCAAAATGTCGACCCCCTCAGGAATCAAAAGGGTAAATAAATTCAGCTTTGGAACTAACGTGATTTCATTTGCCGTATTATTGTTGATTTTCATAAATTCTCGAAGGAAATAAGCTATTGAAATGAGTTCGGAATGTTTAGTACCGGGAGCCAACAATCCCGGTCTCCCCGGGGTAATTCATCAAAACAAAGTACGTTTACGATAATGATCTTGATTTGTTATCACAGCAAGACCAAGTCGGAGACTTGATGTTTAATTTTTTTTTTTTTTTTTACATTGTTCTATTACAATTTCCACAAACACAGATATTTTACAACTCTCGAACACTCGAAATGTTCACAAAGGAGTTCACAGAAGCTGAAGGCTCCACGTTAGGTAACAGGCTGTCACGAGCAAAGATAGAGTCCTGGCGCGGTGAGGGGTGATATTCTTAAGAGGAGAAAAATGCAGCGTTTACAGTTTAACCCATTTCTGCCCAGCGTTACATTTATGTTACGCAAAACAGCTTCCGTCTTGGCGCTTCCTACGACATGTTCGTACATGATACCGTTTGTGTTGGTGTTGGATCTCGTAGAGGAGGCCCTGCCAGTCAGTTTGATAGCGTTGTCGTGATAGTTCATGTCGTTTTCAGTTTTCAGTAGGCAATCAAACAGTGCTCTGTCTCCATCGTTTCCAAGACTTCAGACCCAATGGATGAAAAGTAAGTGTTTGATTTTGTACATGCTTATTATATTATTCAATTCAACCAAATTATGTTCTCAGAGACCTGCCCTAGCAGTATGATACGTATTTTCACCAATTTATCGATTTGTGTGTTTCTCAGCTCCGCCTGAATGGTTGCGTTACATATTTGTAACGCTGGGCAGTCACCCATCGAAACTCCTACAGCATTGTTTTTTGTATTATTGCAGAGCTCTTGCTGATATTTTGGCTCCAGGAATAACGGTTCAAGAAGCCTTGGATATCCTGTTGGCTGATGATGATGGAAGGTATGAACCGACCATATACATAACTCCACCTGCAGCAAATGTACTGTCCGATGAAGATTCCGGTGACGAAGATGAAGGGGGGACTGCGGACAATTTGAACGGGAACCAGCTTCTTGCTGAAGCTGAAATAGTTAGAATTTGTTATGAAGAAGATGATGTTCCTATAAACCCACAGGTTAGTGTGCATGATCCTACCCCTTCAACTAGTCAAGGCCACACCACCAAAAATATAGAAAACACAGGAAATTCAAAACAAAATATTGCTAAAAAGAGGAAAACATTGAGCAATAAAAATGAGAAGAACGATACAGCAAAAGATACTCGTCCTACTTGGGTGAATGGGGATTTTTGTTATAATCCCCCATATTTTCCTGCTAAAGAGCGTGAATACGATTCTTATAATAATTTGAATCCTGTCGAACTTTTTGAATTATTCATTGGTTCAGATATGATTGAATTGATCGCAACCGAGTCAAACAGATATGCTGCTCAGAAAAATTTGACTATGAACCCCATCTTACCTCAGGAAATAAAGTGCTTTATAGGCATTATGATACTAAGTGGGTATAGCCAGGTTCCAAATAAAAGAATGTATTGGGAGTCGTGTGAAGACAGCCATAATAGCCTTGTATCAGGCGCGATGCGAAGGAATCGTTTTGAGCAAATTCTACGTGTTTTCCATCTCTGTGATAATGAAATTCGAACCGTGCTTACTGATAAGCTTAGTAAAATTAGGCCGTTGGTGGAAAACTTGAAAGAAAAGTGCCTTCTTCATTATGTACCCGAGCGTAACTTATCATACGATGAAAGCATGATCAAATACTTTGGGAAACACGGGATGAAACAGTGCATCAGAGGGAAGCCCATAAGATTTGGTTATAAAGTGTGGGCTTTGACAACTGAAGGGGGATACATGATCAACTTTGAAATTTACCAGGGCAAGGGGAATAGTCCTGTGACTGAAATTTCAAATAAAGTCGGGAAATGCACAGCACCGTTGATTAGGATGATGGAAGAGCTGCCGGATGTAAAGAAAAACCTACCATACCATGTTCATTTTGACAATTTATTTACTAGCCTGGTGCTGCTCCAACACCCCCGCGAACTTGGGTATGCAGGAACGGGAACACTCAGAGAAAATCGTATACCGAAGGATTGCCCTCTTCCTCCAAAAAATTATGCAAAAAACCAACCGTGGTCATTCTGAGGCGATAATCAGCAGAAATTTTGGTGTATTAGTGTGCAAATGGAAGGACAACTCCGTTGTTTCTCTTGCGTCGAATGCTTACGGGGTGCACCCAGTCTCGATGGTGAGAAGATACTCCGCTCAACAAAAAAAACATATTCAAGTATCCAGACCTTTGATCGTTCAAGAGTATAATAGACACATGGGAGGAACAGACATTCTGAATCAAAATATTAGTTGCTATCGCATCGATGTTCGCAACAAAAAGTGGTACTGGCCACTAATATCTTGGCTGATTGATGCTTCTATCAATAATGCCTGGAATCTTTACAAAATGAGTACTAACAAAAAAATGCCGCAATTGGAATTCCGAAGAATGATAGTTTCGAGTTATTTGAACAAGTATGCTACACTGCCCAAAGGACCAGGAAGATCTTCATCCATCGACCGGAATTCAAAATATGTGAGATTCGACCGCATTGATCACTGGATTGAAAAAGTTCCTGACAGTAAGAGAAGGAGATGTGCCGGCCAGTTTTGCAAATCGTCTGTGAAAACTCAGTGCTGTAAATGTGACGTCGGGCTTTGCGTGGAGTGTATCCGTCCATTTCACAGTCAACCATGACTTTTTTCAAGTTCCTATTGTCAGTTCAGCGTTTGTATGACATTATTTTGAGTTCGCAGGCATTATTTGATTGAAATTTTTTACAAATGTTGTATTATTTAGTGCAATGTAGGACGTACCATAGAGTTCATCCTAAGTAGGTACTCACAACCTCTAGCTACTTTTATTTGTTCCTTTCTTTAGTTGCTACCATTTTGATTTCATATTGTGATTCAGACTATGGTTGTATGCTTCATTTTCTTAAAACTTGTAATCAAAATTAGTTTTAATTCAGTTAATAAAAACTCTTTTTCATTAAATTTTGTTGAGACCCACTACTGCCCAGCGTTACATTTATGTAACAGGTCTTCCGGACGCCTCTGGTACATGTAATAACATAATATTGTCATTTCTCATACCTAGGAACGGTGACGTATCATTCCAGGGAGAATTTTGGAGAAATTTTCAAAAAATCGATTTGTGGGCAGAAATGGGTTCTGATAGGTCAGCAAAAGGTAATCCAATCACCCCCCCCCCCCCCCCCCAAAACTGCAAATTATTACACAGCGCTGTATTATTATTATTTTCTTATAAAGATCCTTCTGCAGAGAACACTGAATTCTCATTAGTGTGACAACCTGCGGTGGATACCTGCCTACCCATGCTCACATTCACACACACAGCCACGACCAAATTACCACCAGATTCGAAGTATTTAAGCTCTCTAACGTTCAGCAGTTACATAATTAAATATGCATTTTTCCACTGCCCTCATCTCCTGTAACGTGCCTTACGGCCCCACAAAACCCCCACCCAGTAATTTTTGAAATTCTGATTGCCACTGAACTCTCGACAGTCCCAAATTTACACCAAATTTGGATGATTCGTTTGGCTGCGAACAACAAATTTGTACCTCTTAACAAATGTGTAGTTAAAAGAAGTAGCTACCAACAAAATTCAAAATAACCATCCTTTTCAAATGAAATAATATCGCGGAACAGCAAACTCGATTTCATGAAGCCATGCGTTGTTATAATCAGCTGTTCCCTAGCTATGATGTCTGGGCTGCAGTTATATACAGCTATACTGTATGATTCACCCTCATGTTGATGAAGCTTTTTGGTTCAAACTTCAGGGCCTTACTGTGAATCAACGGCTGGACGTAAGGGGTTTTAAATAAATCCTAAATTTCGGAATCAGTTTAAAAAGTCATCAAAACCGTACCCTCGAACTGAAAGTTTTCGAGCTAAGGCGTTTTGAAAAATTAACTCATATTTTTCACCCCTTAGGAATGACTGACAGTAAGGTCGAGCTTCAGGCCCAGCTACACCCGAATGGGACCTACACACCAAATGTAATTAACTTTTGTTCATGTTAACTAAGGAAAGTGCTGCGTACGGCGTGCGGCGGAAGATCAAAAAATTTTGCGATGCCATTTTTGGATTCTACGTACCTACCTTGAAACATAAACCATCAAATTTTTAGGGAGGTTAAAAAACGCTGCTCCACGCCCGATTCCATAGGTTCATTATTGACAATAATAAAACAAAATAGAATTTTTGAGAGATTTTCAGATTTTGATACCAAAGATATTGCTTAATTAGTTATTAAGTAACGGATTATTCTAGAGTGTATCGAACGATGAACTTCTTCCTTCGTTGACGATAAAGAACAGATAGGTATTACGTACCAAGTAATTAAAGAAACTCACAAAATATAAAGTACAATTGTCCAGGCACTAGCGGTTAAAAATTTCACCAGTTGACCATTAGTGGTCTTGAACAAGGGCATTGGTACCTACGTCACTAAATTTCAAATTTTTCAATTTCAATTTGATATCTGAATTTGCATTTACTGAATAATTTAATTTGATGTTACTCATCAAAAGTTCTGGAGCATAAATTATTTTGGAGGGAATCAAGCGTTTGATTATTATATCATTGTGCTAGTCCCGGTTATGAAGTATAGAGGTACTCCTCTCAATGTATGCACTTACGCTCCATTTTGTTTTCCTACTTCAAGTTGGTCTTCCCCTAGTTCGTCCCTCACTCAGTTCTCCCTAACTCCGGCATTAGGCTACATAGGAGAATATATTCCTTTGTTAGCTTTTACGTATTACTTGTTTTGAATGGGGGGAAAGGGAAAAATTGGATGGGGGAAAAGGGAAAAAAGGAAAAAAACTGGGGTGAATTTTTACAGTCAGAATCACTTTTCCACGTTTTGTCCACACAAAAAAAAACGCATAAACACATAATCAAAATTTCATCACAATCGGATGGTATGGGAAGGTTGCCTATTTCCACTAATTCACGAAAAACGCGAAAAATACACTGTTATACCGGTTTCGGTGATCAAACCATCGTCAGTAACACAACAACCTTAGTGTTGTTATGGGTTATTGTTTGTTACTGACGATGGTTTGATCACCGAAACCGGTATAACAGTGTATTTTTAGCGTTTTTTCGTGTATTAGTGGAAATAGACATCCTTTCAATAACTCCGTTTTTCTTCTTCTTGTTTGTTTCTTCTTGTCTTAGCCGTTCCCAGTTGGATATGTAGCAATCCAGGACGGTCCACTGAGATCAATCTTGGATTGCTAGGTACCTATCCAACTAGGAACGGCTAGGACTATTCGGTTTTACCATACCATAAACCATTCTTAGGACCTCACGGCCATTTTTAAAGTAGAATTTATTAAAACCCAATTTTATAAATTTAAAAATCTAAATGTAAAAGTTAATCATTTCAATGAGCTACATGGTGACAAATTTAGGAACTGAATTCAGGGTAAGCCGGAAAAGCGTTCCACTCGAGCGCTGCGATCGCTTGAGCCAATGTTCATAGTGTAACGCCTCAAGTTTGAAGGTAGGTAATTTACAAAACAAGGTAAACAATGGATTATGTTACAAACCCATTCATTTTCTCCAACAAATATCAATGCAAAATATAATTACATAAAAAATAGCACAATTTCTCGGGCAACTAATCCACTTGTACAGCACCCCGAAACATATTTTTCTCATGTTCAGCCGGAAACAATTGTGTCCAATTTATCCCACTGTCCCACCCAGCACGCTCTCCCTGAAGATTTTCAGCTTGGACCACTTGAATCTGATCCCTGTTATTGCATCTCTCATAGCAAGCATTATTTGATTCGTTTCGGATGCAACAGGTGCTGATCGCGGGCACACACACAGAATTATCTCACATCTCATTCCTTTCTAAGTCTTCACTGTCATTAGTCCTATATTTCATTTTATTAGTTAATGGCATCAATTTTAGGACAGAACATACCTCAAGGGGATCACCAACGAGACCCTCAACAGGAGCCTTATCACCATCTAAGGTATGTGAAACAAATCTTCATTGTCCAAATAGCTACCTGCTTAGCTAGCTAGCTTACTTACGAGAAGAAACACACACGTGATTGTCTCATTCTGTTTTACTCTATTTGAATACAGTGACTTGAAACACTGTATACATTTTCCTGTATGTCGGTCCGCCTGTTGGTCTGTATGTTCGTTCGAACACATCAGCCACAAGAATCATACGCATCGCTTATAACATGAGGAACTGCAAGATTAGGTAAATAGTTTTTTTTTCAAACTTGATATCAATCTGCTACTATCAGACTTTAGGTCCAAAGGTGGTTTCTTGAAGGGTGAAAGGGTTATCAGTACCTAACTGCAGAATGCGCTTGCCTTGATCTGAGCGAAACTTGAGGAATAATATGAAGAACAACAGGATATGAACTTTCGAACCATTAGCATTTCAGGAATTGGACAAGTAAATAGTGCGAGGGGATTCATGTAATGAATTTATGTAAGCTATGAATGCGAATAGATACACAACCTCTTAGCATTATGTAGGTACAGTGAAATAACCCGTTACACTCATCAAACTAGAATTACAACCAGCACGAATCTTGATACCTACATGAAATAATAAATTATGTTCCTTAGTGTTTGAGTCATGGTTTAGAGAAAATAAATCATTATTTTTCATAGGCATCAACACCAATATTACCAATCTTCAAACATCAACTATGCTCAAGGACGACCACAGGAAGAAATTGAAAGGAGCACGAAGAAGACATCGAGGTACGATTGGGTCAAGTCTGGCTATTCCGAATGTACGAAGACATGTGCAGGGGGTAAGTAACGGATATCACAGAATCAGTCAGCTATAAAATGCTTAAAATCAATATTGGAATGATTTATTCGAAACTTTTTTGACATAATTTTATTTCCACCTAAGTACAAATAAATAACATTATATGTTTAATATAATATCTGACCTTGATTGGACATGAAGAATCGAAAATGTTTTAATGACAAACGAAAGGATGAGTGTGAAGATGGTCATATTTTCAAGATAAAAAGTGAACTAATTTAAGTTTTTGCGAAAAAATGTATACGTATGTGAAAATCGAAAAAAATCTATACAAAATCATCGAAAAACATGCATCAAAAAGAATTACGGTTACTATAGTCGAAAATGATTTTTCGAAATAAAAGTGGGTCAAATTTGCAGCTAAGGGGCCAAAAACTGTAAAAAATTCATCAAAACCGTTCCAGGATGGTGACTAGACAGAAAATTTCCAGTCATATGACCATATCAGGGGACCATATATCATCAGCAAATTTTACTGGTTGCCTCAGTAAAGACTTCAATGTTAGATATGTTTGAATTTCCCCTTCCTCTAAAATCTTTAAATTGTGTGAGTTTCGCCTTTAAAAATGATAAATTCACGAAACTTCGAAAATTACTTGAAAATCGAAACAACATCATTTTGAGTGCTGAACTTGGTCTTAATCGGTGCAGAACTCAATTTCTGATTGGCTGCCTCAAGAGGATCAGAATTTGGTCCGATCATTTCGCTTATGGCTACACATTTCCTCACTGACCAAGCAGGAGCGTTTGGATTCGAACTAATGGACCGCAGTCGCCTTCTCAATCTCATTTGCTCAACATACCATTTGCAGTGAAACCGCCCTAACGGACACTTCTCCCTAACGGACATCTCTCTACTGCGGACATTTCAGAATCCCCGACTGTTCTCCATTCGTTTTCTCCACATGGTGTCTCCAGTTGTTCTCTCGAGTTTTTGTACTTCTGTCTAACGAACACTTTCTGTAACAGACGGACAGGCAATCAGCAAGGTTTCGTATAGATCAGCACTAGACTTTTTTTCCCCTGTAACGGACAGCTAGGTACTGTATCGCCGCGACTGTATATTTCGCCAGGGTATTATTTCGGTCAGTGAAAGATTTGTAGCCTTTCAGTTTAATAGATGACAGTGCTGCTTCACCATGACCTCTCGCCAGTGTTTACATAAGTACATAAATTAAGTAACTATACCAACATTACATATATCCAATTTTTTTCTAAATTGCGTTTAACGATGTTTCCTGTTTTCTCTCTTATACTTCTCTCGTTAGCGGGCACTTTTTTTCTTTTTTTTTTAAATGGGACGGGTATCGATCCCCTCGTCAATGATACCTGAAAGGTCTATTTTGACATTAGGGGACACTTCTGTCTTATGGACAAATTCTCGTTCCCCATGGCTGTCCGTTAACGGGAATTTCTACTGTACTCGCAACAGAAAAGTTTTTTTTTTACCAACATAGTTTCATAAGATTGAATTTGAAAGTCTCTACAGCATGATTCGCTTATGGCACGCAATATTCATCAAATTAGCGATGACAGAAGCAAGATTCTTCTTGTCGTCAGCCTCGAAAGTATTGTGTCTACGGCGTCATCGCCCATCTGAGTCAAAAGTATCGCAATTTTTTGTTCCTCGTCTTTTGATTTGTATTTTCCAGAAGCCTGCATGTTACAAATAAACCTTTCTTTCCATTACGGTCACTTTTGACGTACTTTTTGATCGAAAACAACTGGCTGTCGGCGGAAGATCGTATTATGACTGGGCTCACCCTTATTACCCATTTCATTTGACTGAATTGAATCTGAATCTGTATTATCCGGCAAAGTCTATGGGACAGGTAGGTGCAGCTACATATACAAATACGAATACGAACGCGAACGCAAACGCAATATTGAATAATAGAAAAGTGGACAAGTAGAATAGGATAGTAGAAAAGTATCAGATTATACAAGACAGTAAGAAAAATATACATGAATGTTCACCTATCATATTTATCATTATGTAGTTTGTAACTAGGTACCGATACAGGGTGTCCCATAGGAAGGTAAAATTTTCACGAGAATATGTTTTTAAGATGCCTTTGAATGTTTCAAAGAGTTTTGGAAATTAAAGCGTTTTACGTGTGAGCTCGTTTGAAGTTCTTGATGCTCATGAATCTATTTCACTGCTATTTTCATCTATTGCCAGACTTAGGAAAGCACTTGACTCTATTTTTACTCCACGGTATTCTCGATTGTTCTATTTGTGCTTTTTGAGGTAGGTGGTAGCTATTTTGGTAGGTAACGAGCGTACGAGCTCTGGAGTTGATGTGAAAATTATGGTCTTCTTGAATTTTATTGTACTAATTGAGGGATAGCCACTGTAACTTGTAATTTCAGAAATGGGTGCTATGTTCAGTTTTATGTGGAATAACGTGATTGGGGACAACCTTTGAAAAGCTAGTTTATTTCATTTCAGAATCTATTAATTTGAGGAATTTTTGAGTGCTTAGTAAAATCTCTGAAGCCCTCCGGTTTTTCCTAACCCGGTTCTTCCGTGTTCTTCCTCAGAAGCCGTTCGGTTTTTCGTAGAATTTCCGGCTTGCATTTCTTCAAATTTCCAGTTATATATACCCCCACCTTTCCACATGGCTTGGCTTCAGAGATTTTACTAACGAAGCTCCCCGGAAGCAGCGTTGAAAGCCACGCTACTTTACGGGTGAGGGCAAATATTTACAAAGGGTTGTTCGTGGGTGGGAGAGGGGGGATCACATTTTTCTGAATTGATTTTATTGTTATTCCTCAGACTATTAACTATTCAATGAAGTTCAATTAACAGAATTAGTCAGTTAAATGTAAAAATAATTTATCTTCCCAATTGTAAAAATTTACTTTTTTAATTTCTTTTAATTTTCCAAACTTTCTAATTTATTTATTTTTTTTCTAAGCTGTGACAGTGTGAGGAGAGTGACAATGGACCCTCGACAGTCCCTCTCCTATACTAGCAATATTATCACCAGTTAAGAAGGGATATCGGTTAGGCTTCAGCCAAAACGACCCCACCTTCACCGTAAAAGCAAACGACTCGAGAACACACCGTCACAAAGCTCTGCAGAAAAATATTATATTCGAAAGTTACAGCCCTCTAAACGTAAAAAAACATGAAAAAATTGGGCTATTTGACCATAATTAGCAGCTTTTTTAAGCAGTTATAACTCGACTTCTACTGAACCGATCGGGTTCAGATTTTGACCACTTCCTCAGGGAGCCTCAGTGCACAAATGCACCAAATTTCAACTCTCAAACCTCTCTCTAACCTACTCTTGAACCCCCCCCCTCCTAATGTGGAAGACAAATGCACAAAAGGCCCTTTGTTAGTGCATAAAGAATGTGTGTACAATATTTTAGCTCGTTCCGTTATGTCTGTAAGGCCCCAGCCCTGTCAAATAACGATAACGAGAACAAATAGAAAAACCCCAAAAATAGCGATTTTCAAACATTTATAAATCCTGCATCTGGGACGTGTTTCATAAAACAACAAGCAACAATTGTACATGTAAGGTACAATGTACAAGTACAAGTATTTCACCAAAAGAAAAGTGCAAGTTCAAAAACGTTACAATGTAGAGCGAAAGTTACTAGTGTGTGTGTGTGTGTGTATACTTTCAATTTTGTTGTCTTCGGCGTCCTGTTGATAAGGCGTTGTCCTTTTGAGTTTCTTGTCGCTGACGGCTGCCGTTCGTCGTTTCATTCAACTTCGACGTTTCTCTTGTTGTCAAGTATTGATCGTAACAAAAAAGTAATACTTCTACCTATTACCTAGCTGGTCGATACAATGTGATTTACTTTGCCAGTAAAGGGTATTGCACAATGTCAATTTCGGAGAGAGACCAATTCCTATCCGTATAGCACATTCTGTCCGTATAGGTATAGGACATTCTATCCATCGACCGATCAAAACTGCTCCTGGGCCTCAGCGGACATTCGAAAACATTCGTTGAATTCATACAAACTTTGGAAGTTGCAGTTAATCCTTGACCAAAAAGACCTAGTTCGCCTTTGACTTGGAACTCAAGTTAGGTTTACACGGATTAACACATCAAGCAGGTAGGCAAGCACTAATCATAAAACTGACAGGAAAGAACGACTGTGTGAGAAATGTAAAGCAAATCAAAACTCTACTATTTTACGAATTCTACAGGTTTACAGGCAAATGGAGGTAGGTTAAAAATAGGCCGACTTTTACAACTGTAGACTGGAACGTGTTGAAAATTATGGAGAAACACCTGTAACTTGTCAAAATCTTATTGAAACAAAATTATTCACGTTTTCTACAACTTGTACAATAATCTGGAAACCTACAACGAATGAACGAAATATGGAAAATCGTGATTCTTTGGTGGGTCCTCTTACGTGATTTGTTCCAACCAACATGTTGGAATGATGTTTTGAACTGTTTCATACACCATCTAAAACACTGTTTAACATAAATGTTTATAATACTGTAGAATACAAATGTTCCGCCACGATTCTTTTTCAAATTCAGTTTTAAACACATCTTTTAAAAAAATGGTTAAGACGGTTCCAAGCTTGAAGTAAACAAACATCATGATAACAGTGATTATCCAAGACTTTAAGACAAAATAATGGAAAAATATGCTATGTATTCAATTTTCACTTTTACTTTTAATATTAAATATATAGTAAGTATTAAAAGTAAAAGTGAAAATTGAATACATAGCATATTTTTCCATTATTACACGATTGCCATCCATCCACACAATTGCCAATTGCCATTGGTCCATTTTACCATTTTCTTACAATTAAGAGGCCAATACTCCCACTTAATGTGAGTGTTGGCCTCTTAATGGTATGTACCCAGGAGATTCGAATAGATCATTCCAAGATTTTTGTGAGCGTTTCATATAAGGCAACTTTCGTATGCTACGGAAATAGTTACGCGAACTAAAACACTTCCAGGATGAACTGTGATTCCTCATTCATGCAACATGTACTAGACCGAATCCATAAAAATGTCACCCTCAAAGCCATTGGATAGGGTTTCCCTAGCAATGCCACAAATTATCCCACTACAATCGTAATCTGGTCGTCCAGATTTTAGGCTGTGCTGTGGTAGCCCTGGAGCCGGGCAGGAAAAAGTCAAAGAACTAGAAGAAAAGGTTTGAATGTCATAGGTAATAGATGGGCGCCTGGGAGTACGCATGGAACGACCGTCTGCCGGCACAGGTAAGTCGTATTTAGAGATATGATATTACTCACTTTTTTGGGTTCAAATACCAACTTTTGGACTTCGTCTGCCGGTACGTTTATGGCTATTTCTGATTGGCAGACTTGGTATTTAAGACAAGTATAGCTAGACAGAACAATGTGCGTAAATTTCAGCCGTCTAGGTACTAAATTTCGGTAATTTGTGCCCCCAAAATTTTGATTTTTGGACTTTGTCTGCCGGACTTACATTGGCCATTGTGGACTGGCAGACTGATGTTTTTGGGCTAGTAACATCTAAAGCAGAATGCGCCCTTCAGCTCAACCGTCTACCAGTAATCAGAAATTTGTGAACCAACATTCAAATTTTTGGGTTTTGTTTGTCATTACCTATATGAGCAAATGAATTTGGAAGACCATGATTTATGGACTTTCTATGATGAGCAGAATGAGTGGATAAAAATTGCATTCATCTACCTATAATTCCGTTTTAGGGTTAAATGGAACTGGAATTTAGTCTGCCAGCTATTCAAACACTATACTTCGTTGGCAGACATCCAGTTTTCGATTCACTGGTCAATCCTCTACAAATCATTTGATTTTTCACCAAATCTGCAATTTTAAATTTGCCGCCGTATCTAAATACGACCTACCTGTGCCGGCAGACGGTCATTCCATGCGTACCTATTCATCCAGGCACCCATCGATTATGATATTCAAACCTGTTCTACTTATTCTCTGGCTTTTTCTTGCCCGGTTCCAGGACTATGAATATATGGAGTTATTCATGGTCATTCATGTTCTCTTTAAACTAATGAAACACTTCATAAGTTCTAATGCACCTCACATTGTACACAACAAACGCACATAAAAGATCCAGAAAGATTAACGGAGGAAAACTGAATTTATAACTCATGTAGGTATCGATTTTATTATTCGAGTAACAACTTCATTATTAATAATTAAAATCATTCATGTTATTCAAAGGTGTTCAAGAAACTATCTTCGTTTGCAAGCGATTGGATAGAGATATGATTGTTCCTGACAAAAGATGTTCTGGTTCTGACAAACCTCAAACAATTACTCGGCCTTGCAACAGTCGCCCCTGTTTAGCAGCGTAAGTATTGAATTTGTTTATATTTTAAGAACTGCTTCCGAGCTGTTCAAAGTAGCGGAAGCGTTGCGATCATTTTTGGGAGGAAGAAATTGCTGTCCTCCAAATCACCAAATCCAAATCACTCGCGGAATGCTTTTAAAGAGCTTTCTGTACAAATCAGGTTCCTCGTCTGTTTGTGTGCGTCTGCAAATCTTTGCCAGGCGGATATCCTCTCGAAAGGGTTGTTGTACCGAGCTGAAATTCGGAGAATAGGATCGGGTTGGACATTAGATGGTCCCACATGAATTTCATCAAAATGGGGTTGCAACTTTCGTCTGCGCATGCGCAAACGTAAAATCCTCGCATCACTAATAACACTTTAAAGAAATGAGCTAAAATTTTGAGGGTGGATGTGGATTGGGCCCCAGTTCGTTCCATACGAATATCATCAAAACCCGACTGTAGCTTTCATCTGCGCACGCGCAAACTTGTTATGGGTGCCTGTTTGAAAATTATACAGAATGATAATGGTATGTGTTGTTGTTGTGTGTTTTGATAATGTTATGGATATGAGGAAGCTTCCTGTCACACCTTGGCTCAGTTTTCCTTGCTGTTGACATTTCATCTTATTAAGCGATTCCAAAATAGGAGGAGGTTCTCAATTAGACCTGTTCTATTCTTTTTCCTGTTTGCCAAGCGATTATCCCGAAACTACCACTGGCCCGATTTCGATTCTTTTTTTGAAATGAAAGAGCCCCCCCCCCCCCCCCGTGGTCCCATTCTAGTGTAAGTAGAAAAGTAGTACTGGGCCTGTACTAGGCTACTAGTTATACTTACTGTTCGATTTTTGATGCCTTGACAGATATTGCACGATTTGACGACAGAAAACAGTCGCAAAAGACTGTGGATGCCCAATTAATGATGGCATCAGAACTTGATAGCGTACTCAGCTAGTATCAAGTCAGTACTGGGTCAGCATTGGCGATGGCATAGGAAATTTTATTTTAAACCTACTTTGAAAAACGCACTGAAAAGTAGATAAATGAATTCATAAACACATTTTTGAAAATTTTTTTAGTAAGTAATCTGTCGATCGCACTACAAAGAAAAAAAAAAAAAGAAAAAACCTAATTTTAACGAAAATGCTGCGAATTATCACAAAACAGTTTATTATTTACCTGTATATATGTCCCTTGTGCGTAGATCACTGTTTTCTGCGGTCAAAATCTACACTCGTGCTCCCCCAAGGAATCGAGTACTAGAGCCGGCTAGGGAATTAGAGTTTCATAAAAATGGGCAAGATTCAGTAAATCAATCATTAATTATTCGTTCTTATTCATGAAGTATAACGTTTCTTGAAGTTACGAAATTACCTATCAATATAGGTAATCCAAAACAGCCATCATTCTTCAAATGGAATAATATCGCAGAACAACCAATTCGCCCACAGCCATCCGTGATTATAATCAGGTATTCCCTAGCAATGATATCTGGGCCAGATTTATACCGTTTCATTCACGATCATGTTGACGAAGTGTTGGTGCACTCGAATGGCTGGACGTACAATGCTCCGGGTGGTCTCATAAAAAATTCTAGTTCGAGATCAATTTAAAAACGTTTAACAAAAAACATCATCCTACTGAACGTTTTCGAGCTACGGCGTTCTGAAAAATTTAATCGCCTATTTTCCACCAGGCTGGAGTCACACTTCGCGTATGTAGCGCGTAGGTCCTTCCACGAACTGCGCGCTACATACGCGCTGCCTACGCCGCCTTTGTATTAGAATAAAACGGAACACACCTCGCCACAGCTAGAGCGCAGCGTGTTTTGCTTCCTCACTAACGACGGTAGGGATGCCTTGGATTCGTGATTGAGTAAAAAAAATCATGTCTTCCAAAATGAAAATTTCCACTTTCATTTTGCGTTTCAGACATCAAAAAACATTTTTGGTTCCATGTCTGACTGTCTGTTTGTCTACCTGTCTGTCTGTCTGTGGTAATTCCTTGTAACGTCCATAACTACCCGAAATAATGGTCAAAATAGGCTGGAATTAGGAGGATGGGTGCGGGTTGGGTCATAGACGGTCCCATACCAAAATCATTGAAAAATTACGGTAACTTTCGGCTGCGCATGCCAAACGTAAAATACTTGAAAAGCTCATAACTGCCCTAAATATCGTTAAAATGAGTTCAAACTTAGAGGGTAGATCAGGAGTAATACTTTGATAGTTCCAAATGAATTTCATTGGAATCGTACCGTAACTTTCGTCTGCGCATGCGCGATCAAGAAATGTTGACCATTTCCTTGTAACGCTTCTAACTATGCGAAAAATAGTCAAGCAGAGCTGAAATTTTGATGGTAGACGCGGGTTGAATCTCAAATGGTCCCGTTTCAAAATCGTGGAAATCGTTCCGTCTGCGCATGCGAGAACGTGAAATACTTGAAACGCCCGTAACTACCTTAGATATCGTTGAAATGTGCTCAGATTTGAAGGATCGATCAAGAATAATTCTTTGATAGTTCTTTGATGAGTTAGTTGATGATTCTTTTACGGTTCAAGGTGCGTAGATTCCAAAAATGCAATGTCCGTCCGCGGTCCGCCGTATCATCCATATCTGCTTTATTTTCGGGCTAAAAAATTCGTTCTTCCGCACACATGCTCCATTTGGGCCCTAGTTGTACATTGAAACTTTGCAGCCCCATCGAAATATACCCAAGGGTGTTATAGGTGAAAATGGGTGTAAAAATAAGATTTTTTGGTGTTTTAGTAGCATGAGCTTTTGAGGCATCGTTTTCCATGTTTGAGGTGAGGTCTCAGAATGCTCAGCAGCTCGTCAAAACATTTCATCGACATTCAATAATAGTTTCGGAACTTATATCTTCGTGGCTACGGATCTCCTGGTAGAATCGTTGACACCTTCCACCTCGCGTTCTGTTGTAAATCTTTATCGTCTTGCAACAATCCTTCAGCTTCAAGAGCACAAATAATGGCTACGCGCGAGAAAATTTTGATTAGAACTAAAAGTCTTGGGGACTTCGTGAAACTCCCACTGCAATCTTCATTCCCATCCCATCCAGAAAGAAGAATACAAGGCGTGCGCGTAAAAAAAAAAAAATTAAAAAATTAAAAAACGCTGTAGTGTGGCAACTAGGGTCCCAGCGCGTAAGAAGCGCGTGTCGTAAAATATCCGCTCGAGAAGTTCCTGGAAGAAGGCACGCGCAGGAAATGTACGCGAGGTGTGACTCTAGCCTAAGTAACGCCAAGCTTCGCGGACCAACTAAACCCCCAATAGGACCTACAAGCCAAATTTCATTAATTTTCTTTCTTTTTTTTCTAAGGAAAGTGAGAAGTACCTACGGCAAACGATCAGAAATTTTCTTATTCCATTTTCGGATTCTACGTACCTTGAAACGAAAACCCTCAAATTTTGAGGGGGTTAATTTTTGTTTTCATGGTACGGTTTATTATTTAAAATAATGTACCAAAACCAATTTTTAAAAAAGATTTATAAAACTTAGGTAAAAAGTAATTGTTATACTGAAGAAGCGCAATTTATTCAAAGCTGATATAACAACATTTTTGAAGTCGGCGCCGAACAACACACAGCCTTCATATGGTATCTCTAGGTTTTTTGGTTTTCATATATTTTAGTTGAAATTCAACTAAAACTTCAAAAATTTTGTTGCGTCAGCTTTGAATAAATACGTTTGTTTAGCATAAAAATTATTTTTCACTTTTAAGTTTTACACGCAGGTACAATGTACTTTCATTTCGAATTGTTTATAAAGCATAGACTTCAACTTGCTTATTTCTTCATCTCTGAATGTCATTAGGATCAAATCGTCCACGTACACCAATATAATGTACCACGATAAATCTATTTTCTGGAAATAAATACAAGGTTCACCCCTACTTTTTGACATGCCAGCCGCTCGTAGTTCCTCATCTAGCGCCTCATGGCATGCTCTACCTTATTATCCGAGGCCATAAAGGCTCTTTTTACAGATTTTCCTTTCCAAAGCCTGGAAGAGATACGCCGTCAGGAAATTTCATATATATTTCCTCCTTCAAATCCCCGTTCATATGTGCCGTTTTCACATCCATCTGGTGAATCGTCCATCCATTTCGCACTGCCAACTTCAATGCCAATCACATAGTTGGCAAACTGATGACAGGACTCTACGTCTCCTCAAGTCCACACCTTCTTGTTGACTGAAGCTCTGAGCAACTAAACGTGCTTTGTCAACGCTACCATCTGCTGAATATCTATCTTTAAACACACTTACAACCAACTGGTCACTTCCCAGGTGGTAGATTGGTCAGCTTCCGTACTCCCATTGTTTCTAATGATGATATCTCCTCATTCATTACCGCTATTCACAGTTCACGGTCAGGACACTCCATAGCTCTCTTGTAGGTTTTAGGTTCAAAAATGATGCTTCCAGTACAGATACAGCAGTACCTATTTTGTTTCCTAATATAGATCTCCACTATTTTCTTCCGTTTGTCGTCAGTGATACAAATTGGAGATCTATCATCAAGTGTTTTCCGCAGTTCTTTCGGCACGTGGGCGAATGCTTTACATCCGAAAGTTTTGAGGTGTCTAACACTAACTTTTCTGCCTGTCCACACTTTTCAGGGACCTTGCCTGACACATCTATTTCTTATGTAGCACGCTGCATTCACAGCTTCTGCCCAAAAACATTAAGGTGCCTGTGCTGGCGCAACATAGGCCTAGCGAGATCGGGAAGTGTGCGATTAAATCGCTCTGCAACTCAGTTCTGCTGTGGGCTGTAGGGACACGATAATTATTAACAATTTACTCCATTCCTATTTAGTTCCTCCTCAAATTCTTTGTTTTGTATTCTCGCTCGTTATCACTTCTCAGACACCTAATAACTTTTCCGGTTTGTTTTTCCGCTACTCATTTAAACGATTTGAAAAATTTCAAAACTTCATTTTTAATTTTCAAAAAATAAATTGTTGCTCTCGACGAGAAAAACCGTCAGTAGACGTGAAAAAATAATATGTAAATTTTGAATTCGAATCTATTGGCAAAGGGCCACAAACGTCCGAGTGAAAGATTTACAACAAGTTTCTCGTAGCATTACAAGCACTGGTTTTAGGGAACGGTTTACTTTTCCCTCTGATACACGCTTCACACACATTGCCTTCCGTAAGTCATCCATACCAATGACAGCTTATGATCTGAACATCGATTTCATGTTTCAAAATTTACATGTCCGATTCTTTCGTGCCAGATTACGTTGGCTCTTTTTATGGGATTTTGCACCATGTACATACTTGATTTATTCCTTTCAGCCACAATAACATTCTCTTCATTATCGAACACTCTACATTTTCAATCTACTAATACAGTGGTAATTAATAGCAGGTAATTAATAGCAGTGTACACACTTTCTACTCATTCTAGTAACAGACAACAGCCTAAAGTTGAATTCTGGAACGTGGTAAACTTCTTAAAAACGAATTTCAAAGTCCCCACTACGTGCTTTGGCACGCCACCAAACCTATTCCCGCTATCTCACATTTCACGTTAGATGCTAGCGTTACCATATTCTTTGTGTGCTTCAGTCCTCTATACTCACAAAAATATTCCCTGTGGGGGAAGAAATTACTGCTTGCTCCACTATCTATTATCCAAACATTATCTCCCGCTGATTCAGTTTCGTCGAGGTAGATGGCATTGACTCACATTGATTTTTGAGTCATCATTTCATCCTTCATATCTTTGTTATTCGTCTTCAACTCTTCATCTTGGAATCTCGCTGCCAGTTTATTCCACATCGCCCTTGGACACCTGATATCCAGAATATCTTACTGTATCTCTTCAGTAAGTGTTCTGGTGATCAACCTATAGGCTTTCCGTTTCATTTCTTCAGTAATGTGACTGACAGCTGCCTCATCCGACTCAATGACTTCCATGAGGTCCAGTTGATCGAGCTCAAGTGTTGGTGTTAAATACCCATGAATTCTTCCAATTCAATTTGGCAATCGAGATCTTACTGCCACCAGGGAACGTTTCCCCTGTACTTGCTCTAGATGTCATTTCTGTATCTCCGTTTCAATTTCCTTTCATTTTGGTTGATGTTTGTGTATATGTGGGCCCATATCCTTTGTCCGTGTTGGACCATAACGAATGTATGTGCAAAATTTCAACTATTTGAACCCTCTCCAACTGACTCCTCCCCCCCCCCCCCCCCCCCACCCCAACAAATGGGTGTCAAGGGGGGCGTGTGTGGACAAAAGGCACTTCCTTGGACCATAACGAATGTATGTGCAAAATTTCAGCTCTTGAAACCCTCTCTTACCTACTCCTAAAAACTGCCCCCTCCACCAACCAAACGTATGTAAAGGAGGGGGGGCGGGCGAACAAACTGCAAAAAAGGCACATTCTTGGAGCATAACGAATGCGATGTAAATTTCAGCTCTTAAACCCCTCTCTAACCTGCTCTTAAATCCATCCCCCCCCCCCCCCCACCACCACAAAGGTGGGCAAATGGGAGATGGGCTACTTGCGCAAAACGCACTTCCTTGGAGCATAACGAATGTGTGTGCAAAATTTCAGCTCGATCCGTTACGTCTGTGAGGATGTCGCCCTGTCAAAGAAGAAGAAGATGTAGAAAACCGTGAAAAATAGTGATTTTAAACTTCCATAACTCCAGCATCTCATGGTCCTGAGGGTTGAAATTTGGTGCAAATCCTCAGGGGCCACTCGAGAAAAGGTGTACGAAAAATTATCCCCGGGGAGATCCCTAGAGGGCCGAGTTACGAGGGGGTAAATACCCTACTTGCTCTTTCGTGTAAACAGTCTTGGTCGCTTCGACTACTCGGTTTTCTTGGCGGGCGGGACGTTCCCGCGTCCCTAGATAGGAAGCAGACAGTATTGGTTAGGACGATTCAGGGGGAAGATTAGGGATTTGGAATGAATTGTTGAGAAATGTTGTAGTTACGATATTTCAAACGACATGCCCTCGATGTTGCACTTCTTTACCTTATGGGCCTCTAGGTGCCGGTTTTAAATACGATCTGGTGCAGGCGACCGACCACGGAAGTGGCAGGATGAGGGTTATTATCAAAATGTTGAAAGTAGGTAGTTCTTTGGGAGGGACAAAAGGCAGTTAACCAGTCAAATTATGATTGTGTAAATATTAAATTCAATAGGAAAATATCAAACAAAAGCGCTTTTGTGAGGAGGCAGAACATATTGAGCTGATGATAAAGACGAGAATAGGTAGGGATAAGGCAGCACGAGCGGGAAAATTCTAGCGCTACAATTTGAACTCAGACAGTAGGTAACCATGTAACAGTACCTCTCCATGTAGTTCCAAGTACATAGTTAAATTATGAATACCAAATCAAAATTGATTGAACTGATGGATATTGCAGCGCCGGCCCAAGTATGGTGGGTGGATAGAGAATGGGTATCGACTGTGGAGTGGTATAATATTCGAGGTTACTGTTATTTATAGTGATGTTCCAGATGGAGTACAGCAAATTGGGGAACATGTTCAGTGACGTGTGGAGATGGGGTGCAAACGAGAGAAATCAGGTGCATGCAGCAGATTAACTCAAACACCAATATCAACGTGAGCCCAGCAGCATGCGCTTATACTGAGCGGCCGGCAACTTCCCAGACGTGTTCACCAAAGCCTTGCGAGACAATCGGTTACTGGACGACTGGAAAGTGGTCAGAAGTGAGTACGTAGTGAATGGATTCATTGATCTTCGAATTCATTACCCCCAGGTTGTTAAACCTCAACACAAGAGGGGGCTTTCAGCTAAATTACCTAGTGCAGTAGGTATGGTTTATCTTTGGACTGATTTGGAATGGTACCAGCTCACTTGAAAAATTGTCACCTTCTCATTAGGCCAAAGAGTTGTTTTAGGTATCCCAATAGGCTTCTCAACTGTCCCGCGTATTACGTCAAATCTCTTTTCAAAGTAACATGAAAATATGTAATTCAATGAAACTGGACATTTTGATTGCTACCTATTCAATTCCTGGGATCTAGTGAGATCACATGAAAACCAAACCTTCGGATTCATCAGGAGGGTTGCTAACTTCTATAATCCTCGAAGCCCCCCCCCCCCCCCCCCTACTGACCCTGGTTATAGCCGAATCTTAATAGGTATTTCTTTTCTATTTCCACTCACCTCTTTTACCTAGTAGTGTTATTGTTTTGCATGTCTTAGTCACCTTTTGGTACCTACCTACTTATCTATACTACGATCTCTCGTTAAAAGTATTATGTGTTTGTGCTTTGGTTAATTTTGTGTTCGCAGGACTTTGGTTTCAAAGTACCACAAGTTTCAAGACAGAGGTGTAAAAAATTACGAAATTCAATGTATAGTCTATTCTCTATTGCAACCCAGGGTTCTGGTGACCACGTCGAAAAAAGTCGTATTGAATCGTTTGTCCGTTTCAGCATGACTGAGTGGCACACAAGACACTCTCAGGGCAATTAGGTATAGGAACTGTTTCGGACATGTTCCACATCCAGAATCCCTCATAAAAATTATTCACGTTCTAGTGCTCAAGCAAATGTGGACCGGGATTGCGAATGCGATCAGTAACCTGCCCTTCGTCCAACTGCCAAACCCAAGAGAAACCTGAAGATACTAATTCATGCGAAGGTTATCTATGTCACAATAACCGCAGCTCCGCTGTATGGGTGTCCAGCCAATGGTCGAATGAGGTAGGTGCGAACGTCTTTATTATGCACTTAATAGCTAAACTAGGTTCGGGTGCGTTGCATAGGATATTTGGTATTAGTTCTGATAAATATCACGGAATTATGATAACATTCAAAAACCTCCTAATGGGGCAGGGATGTACAGAAGGTACGTACCATTTCTCCATTAAAACCAAACAAACACATCTAGCGACACGGTGTAGGATTCGTCCACGGCCTTACACTAAAATCGTACCTACCTCGCGAGTATCAAAAGAACCTAATTATATTTCCGTAGTAACATTCAGTTCAGAACATCAAGACCATGCCAGCTACACGGACCATTTGACAACCCTCCCCATCTACAGTGTATCACCTTTAATAAATGAGACTCCAATATTTTTCCTTTGATTTTCGAAATCCCGATTTTTGCAGATTCCAAGTTGAATTTTCCTTGGAGTTGAAAGGGTTTACAGGGTTTTTGAGAGGATGATGGGAAATTAAGGCGAAATTTAGGTTTTTGACCCAATATTATCGGTTTGTGCTGCATTAGTTGAGTAGAATGAAATGAATGATCAATGATGATGGTTTGCTGATGAATGAAATGTTCATGCTAATGCAAAAGCAGCGAAAATCTATAATATTGGGCCAAAACCCTCAAATGTATCCTAATTATCATTATCCCCTCAAAAGCTCCAGTAAATCCCGAACTTACTAACCAAATCCTCCAAATTATCCAATTTCCCCCTGAATTTTTCCCGTTAGAAAAGGAGACTCCTCTAAATCAAGATGGGATCATCCTATAGGCACTGCACGTCGGCAGTGAACAAAAGATTAGGATTGCAGTATACTTGGTCCAGGATTTTGTTGAAGAAACTACTAATTTCAATCATTTTGGGGTAAGCTCGTGTGTAGGTTTCCGTCACTAATTAGTTATAAACGGATCCGTGACATCAGTCACAAACCAGTGCCGTTTCTTCCAAGTGGAACTGTATGTAGACGGCCGCATGAAAGGACTAGCTAGGTTATTTTGTTGTTGTTGTTCTTGATACAAAATAATATTTCATATGGGGGCCATATATTATATGGGGGTCCGAGCGGGTTAGAGCGTCCGATCTTCATAACCCCGTTTGGGAAAAAAGTTCACGGCGTCTCTGGTTCTCGTTTCGGGTGGGCACCAATAGCTTACCCGACCAGTGATTAGATCTTCACCTCTGATAGAATCATGTGGAGCCTACAGGGACTATAGGTTGAAACAGCAATATAGCTTTAATAGCTTTCGAGTAAAAGCCCCCCCCCCAAAGGATATGCCCAATGTGGAAAAAAAACATCTCGTAGAGTAATGCGTGCATTACAGTGGAGTCCCTTATGGTGGTTGCAGATCGTCTGGAAGTATACCTATATGAGTAACTGATCTATGATGATGATGAATTCATTGTGCAATTTAATTACCCATGTTTCGTGACTAGTGACGCGATATGAACAGCTTACGTAGGTACAGTTTTGACTGCCTATACTGGAGTAGGTGATTTTATCATCATAGCAGTGCCCCAAGAATACTGTGAATAAGCTGATTGATTGATCTAAGATTAGGTTGCTACCGACCTACTGTTTCTTATGTAAATATGTCGTACGGAAGAACATTCCGCGTTCTCCCCCCCCCCCCCACCCACACCCCTATAGAAATAAATTTCGAAATTCCGACGACATAGTGCACATCTAGACTAAATTCTGGGTCGAACAAAAAAAGAACCACATAAATCAGTTGAGAATTAAGCCCTGGGCAGCACATACAAGATTTTGTCAAAAACACCAGTTTTTCGGCATTGACCTCCTTTTCCTCCTTCTAGAAGTAAATTTCGAAATTCCCATGACGTAGGGCACAACTAGACAGTTTTCTACATCGAACAAAATAAGAACCACGCAATTCTGTTGAGAATTGCGGCCTGGGCAGCGCTCACAAATATTAGCCGAAACCCTACGTTTTATCAGCATTAACCCCCTTCCCCCTTCTAAAAGTAAATTTCTACTAGATTTCTACTAGATAGTTTTCTGCGCCGAACAAAAAAGAACCACTCAAATCGATTGAGAATTGCGTCCTGGGACCTATAATTTTTTCACGGATCTGAATTCAGGATGGTCTGAAACGGATTTGAATGTGGTTCTTTTCATTCTCGGCTGAGTGTTGTCCTCTTTTGACCAGATTAAATACATGAGGACGTCTCACTACTGACGGATGTCCTAAAAAGATACAAAAAAGGATTAAAAAAATAAAGAAAAATATACATAACTGTCGTGAGTCCCTCCCGGGAACACTCCACTAGCAACCTTAAAGCTCTCACCAATATCCACATGTAAAACTTACCTTCCGCTAATAAACATCTGAGTGGTGAGACAGGCAACAGAATCCAGGGGACACAACCTGGAGCCCCACTACCAGCTCCCAACAGGGAGCTGGAGGGAGAGGCCTCCAAGTCCTATATAACCCTGGATCCTGGAGCTTTAGCTTCATTCGACACTTCTTCTAACCAGCTCTCTCTTCTCTCTCTTACCTTCCTCCTCCCAGATGCTCGGTGGAATCCGCCGCCTGGGAATTTACCTTCTACCTCTCCTTCACCTACATCGGTGGATTACCGCCGCCTAGGTGAAATTCCCTCACTCACCTACATCGGTGGATTACCGCCGCCTAGGTGAGATTCCTTCCTTCACCTACATCGGTGGATCACCGCCGCCTAGGTGAAATTCCCTCACTCACCTCTATCTACTCCAAAGTCGTAGATGCTCGGTGGTATCCGCCGCCTGCGACTTTTCCTCTCCTTCACGCCACCGTGATGAAGAATTTAAATTCATCACAGTGGTGAACCCGACGTTCATCCAACCTTCTCCCCTTCCTCCCTTTTTACCACCTCATGTGTCGCCCCAGTCTAGTTCGGTGTCCCGAATTTTAAATTCACATTTAAAATAGTCAGTATATAAATTCGCAATTCTTGGCCCAACCTCACCGCTCACACAGCTCTCAACTCTCCGCCTCCAGCACCTCCGCTACCGCAAATTGCGAATTTAAAATTCACAACCTCACCCAATTTGAATTTTGATTACAGACCTCAACCATGGACCCGAACTCGCCGACGCCGCCGCTCCTCCGGCCATCCCTGCTGCAGCCGCCGACCGCTGCGACATCTGACGCAACCGACAACCCCTTCACCAGCCTCTCGCCACCCGGCTCTTCCGCATCCACCGCCGCCGCTGCCGCCGCCGCTGCAGCCGCCGCACACGCCGCCGCCGACGTCACGACGGCCTCGGCGTCGTTCCCACTGTCGCTGCCCCCCTTCTACACACACGACCCCGCGCTCTGGTTCTTCCAGGTCGACGCTGCGTTTTCTGCCGCCAACATCCGCAGCCAGCGAACCCGTTACTCCCGCATCATATCTCTACTCCCGTATGAGATCCTCCTGCAGACATCAGACATCTCCCCCGACGCCACGGCCGCATACGACGACCTCCGCAACCGCCTCGTCACATTATACCAACCTTCCAAGATCGCACGTGTCGCAGCGCTCTCCCAACCTCAACACCTCGGCGATCTGAAGCCCTCCCACCTCTACCGCCGTCTGCGTCATCAGCTGCAGGACGTAATGACGGCCGACATCGCGCGGACCTTCTGGCTGCGGGCCCTACCCCACCCCATGCAGATGGCGCTCGCCAGCTACCTCGACGGCCCGGACGAACCGCTACTACGTCTCGCCGACACGGTCCACGACCTCACCGCAGCCGCCGGCGTCACGGAAGTCGCCACGCCCCGCACCCCCACACCACGCCGGGACCGGACGCCGTCACAAGAGCGCCGCCGACCCCCCTCCCTACACCGGCGCCGCTCCCTCTCCACCGAGCGCCGTCCGACCCCCTCTCTCGACCACCGGCGCCAGCGCTCATCCGAACGCCGCAACACTTCCCCCCCTCAGCAAAGAAGGGGGAGGTCTCCAGCCGCCGCAACCCCCTCCACCTCCGCGCGCCCCACCAGGACCTACCTCCCAGCGGACCCCCCCCCCACCGATGTTTCTATCATGTCAACTTCGGTGGGGAGGCCCGCAAATGCCAGCCCCCCTGCTCCTACTCCTCCAAGCAGGGAAACGCGGACGCCCGCCGGTAAACCCGGCGGGCCCCCCTCCTCGCCAACACGGGGGGGACCACCACCAACCCCTCCCCGCCCGCATTCACACCACCACCACAAAGCCTCGCTACCCCTCCTACGCCGCCGCCACGGCTGCCAACCTCCCGACCGCACCTGCCGGCGCCGCAAAACCCCTCACCTCGCCATCAACCGTTCCCCCACCCCGGAACAACCCCTCCAAGCCCGCCTCCAGGGCAGCCACCCTTCCGGCCGCCACTCACGCCGCCGCTACCGTTCCCCCACCCCGGAACGGCTCCTCCAAGCCCACCTCCCAGAGGACCAAACCCCCCGTCAGCACCACCGTTCCCCCTCTCCGGAACGGCAAGGCTCCACCCCGTGTATCCTTCGCGGGGGACCAACCCCCACCGTCACCCTCGCCCATCACCCCGGACGGACCAAGCCCCTCCCTTCCGCCAGACCCCAACACCTCCGCCATTCTACCGCACTCCGCCCCAGCACACCAACGCCTCTTCTTGAAGTGTGCAAAAACAAATGTCCCATTCCTCGTCGACACAGGGGCGGCGCTCTCCATCTTCCCAAATAACATTCTCCGGCGACAGGCGCGTTGTTACCGGCAACTCCTCTACGCCGCCAACGGTACCACCATCCCCTCGTACGGGACGTACCGCTCATCCATCCATATGAGCGGGCTCGCGTACGAGTGGGAATTTACCGTGGCGGACGTAGAGAAAGCAATCCTGGGGGCCGATTTCCTCGCTTATTTCGGCCTCCAGGTTGATGTCCGTAACGCGCGCCTGCTCGACCCCTCAACCCAGAAACCCATCCCCGGGTTTATCCATGCTGTCGATCGCCCCCCAACCCAATTTGAACACCTTCTCCTCCAATACAAACCCCAGCGCCGCCCCTCGGCACAGATCTCACAAACTCAACATTACATTGAGACCTCTGGCCCCCCAATCTCCGCCAAAGCACGACGCCTCCACCCCCTCCAGCTGTCCCAAGCCCGGAGGCATTTTGACAACCTCATCAAAGACGGTATTATCCGCCCCTCCAAATCCCCGTGGGCTTCACCATTACATATTGTACAAAAGCCCAACGGGGATATCCGCCCCTGCGGCGACTACCGCCGCCTGAACGCGAAAACCACTCCGGACCTCTACAACGTCCCACATCTCCGAGACTTCTCTTCGCACCTCCACAACACAACCATATTTTCGACCCTCGACATCTCCAGAGCCTTCCACCACATTCACATATACCCTCCCGACGTACCCAAAACCGCCATCATCACTCCTTTCGGCCTGTTTGAATACATAAAAATGGGTTTCGGCCTCCGGAACGCCGCCCAGACGTGGCAGCGTTATATGGATAACATTCTGCGGGGACTACCTTTCGTGTTCTGTTTCCTCGACGACGTATTGATCGCTTCCCGAGACCAGAAGGAACACCTAGCACATCTGAAACAAGTACTCGACATCTTCGCCGCCGAGGGCCTCACCATCAACTCTCAGAAATGTGTTCTCGCCCAGCCCTCAGTCCGCTGCCTCGGACATCAAGTCTCGTCCGACGGGATCAAACCTCTCCCGGACAAGGTGCACGCCCTCACCGACTTCCCACAACCCCGCACTGTCTCAGAACTCCGCCGTTTCCTGGGTATGTTGAATTTTTATCGTAGACACATAAAACACGCAGCACAACACCAACAACCACTCATACACGCTATCCCACAGCCAGCCAAAAAAAACGATAACCGCCCCATTTCCTGGACCCCCGCCCTCACGACCGCCTTCCAAAATTGCAAAAAGGACCTAGTAGAAGCCGCTCTATTGGCCCATCCCGATCCCCATGCCCCTCTCTCCATCACCACGGATGCGTCCGACTGGGCAATCGGGGCAGTACTCCACCAACACACCGGCGCCACCCCCCAACCCCTCGGTTTCTTCTCAAAAACTCTGTCCCCAACGCAAAAAAATTACTCCACCTTTGACAGAGAACTCCTCGCCATCCACGAAGCCATCAAACACTTCCGTGACTTCGTGGAGGGCAGGCAGTTCTCTGTCGTCACCGATCATAAGCCCCTCACACATGCACTCCTCCAAAACCGTAAATCAGCCTCCCCCCGTCGCCTCCGGCAACTCGAATTTATCGGACAATTTACGTCCGATATTCGTTATTTGCCGGGGGCCGACAACTGCGTAGCCGACGCCCTCTCCCGTCCCACCCCTGCGCCGGTGGCGGAGTTACTGCCCTTTCCTTCCCCACAAACCCTCAAAAGTCACCAAAATCCAACTTCCGATCCCGCACTCTCCAACCTCATCTCCGCCTCCAAATTGGAACAACTGCCTCCCCTCGATCTCTGGTGCGACGTATCGGCCGATTCACCGCGCCCGTACGTCCCGCCGGAGCTGAGGAGGCAGTTGTTCCTCCATTACCACTCCCTCCATCATCCCGGCATTCGGGCGAGCCGGGATCTCATCAAGACGCGGTACTTCTGGCCCCATATGAACACGGATATCCGTACCTGGGTTCTAGGGTGCCAGAAGTGCCAGCAATTTAAGGTCTCGGCTCACCCCCATGTACCTCCTCAACCCATCCCCGACTCCCTCCCGTGGGAACATGTCCACTTGGATCTGGTCGGCCCTCTTCCCCCCTCCGAGGGGAAGAGGTACTGCCTCACCATGATCGACCGTGCGACCAATTGGGTTGAGTGTATCCCACTCGCCCACATTACCGCGGACGCCGTCGCCGCGGCCTTCCTCAATCAATGGATCAGCCGCTACGGCTGTCCGCGGACACTCACGGTCGATCAGGGGAGGCAGTTTGAATCAGCCCACTTTGCCGACCTGCTCCGTTCCCTCGGGATTCAAAAAATCCGCACCACTCCTTATCACCCTCAATCCAACGGGAAAATAGAGCGGTGGCACTCGGTCCTCAAGCAAGCCATCTCCACATCAGCCACATCTCCCTCATGGACCAAAACCCTCCCCTACGTATTGCTTAGCCTCCGCACTTCCGCCCGTCCTTCAGACAACACAAGTCCCGCACAACACGCTTTTCGAGACCCTCTACGTTTGCCAGCCGACATATTCACCCCACACCCCACCCCGTCAATTAACAGGGAACCGCTCCGCACAACAACACCACACAACGACACCACCTATCCCACACGTTTTTACACAGCCACTCACATGTACTTGAAGGAGCCCGGCATCCACAAAACATTTCAACCTCTCTACGCCGGGCCCTTCCACGTCATCCGCTCCACAAACACCACGGCTACCCTGTTAATTGACGGGAAGCCCCACACTGTACCCCTCGCCCGATGTAAACCAGCCCCAGTCCTCCCCGACACTTCGCCCCACACCACTCACCCGACCACCCCCACACCACAAACGCCACACATCGCCTCCATTTCGCCCACCGGACCCCAACGTCGCCGCCCCTCTCCGCGACGTCCCGGGTACCGGCTCCCACTGGCTCTTCCCCTTCACCACCGCCCCGGCAGTGAAGGGGCCCCTCTATCAGTCTTCACTAACGTGAAGACTGTTAGAGGGAGTCGCCTCTCTCACCCCATCACCTCACCACCATCACACACTCACTAGATTACACTGCACACTATCCACACCCAGGGAACGGCGGATTTCAACTCCCCGCTCCAATCTGTCACCCCAACAAAATTTGTACACACCAAATTTACCGACCATGTAAATACCAATGTAAATACCAATGTAAATACCAAAGACTATGTAAATACCAATGTAAATACCAATGTACATACCAACGACCATGTAAATACCAATTTTTGTAAATTTTTGTAAATTTTTGTATATATTAGTCTACTATCGCACCATCATCATTCTACTCATGAACTACATATCTCACCATCATCATTATCCTCATGTTCTACATATTTCGCCATCACCATTGCCTTCATAACGTCCCTGTACATATTCCTCCACTACTTGTCCCTTCATCATTTTTATCATGTTATCTTACTACTTACTATGTCATGTTATCTTACTACTCCTATGTTACCTCTTACTCACTATATCAAACTACCTATATGTAAACCCTAGGATTAAGTCACAACCTGTCACATTTCTGCCTTCAGCACTTCAATTGTTTGCTTCAGCCTTCAGCTTCTGTCAACCTGCGCCTTCAGCTCCCCTCTTGTTTCCGCAGCCCTCAGCCCCTGTCACCTTGAGCCTTCAGCTACCTCAACCATTGGTTCGAACTGGGGGGACCTCTGTCGTGAGTCCCTCCCGGGAACACTCCACTAGCAACCTTAAAGCTCTCACCAATATCCACATGTAAAACTTACCTTCCGCTAATAAACATCTGAGTGGGGAGACAGGCAACAGAATCCAGGGGACACAACCTGGAGCCCCACTACCAGCTCCCAACAGGGAGCTGGAGGGAGAGGCCTCCAAGTCCTATATAACCCTGGATCCTGGAGCTTTAGCTTCATTCGACACTTCCTCTAACCAGCTCTCTCTTCTCTCTCTTACCTTCCTCCTCCCAGATGCTCGGTGGAATCCGCCGCCTGGGAATTTACCTTCTACCTCTCCTTCACCTACATCGGTGGATTACCGCCGCCTAGGTGAAATTCCCTCACTCACCTACATCGGTGGATTACCGCCGCCTAGGTGAGATTCCTTCCTTCACCTACATCGGTGGATCACCGCCGCCTAGGTGAAATTCCCTCACTCACCTCTATCTACTCCAAAGTCGTAGATGCTCGGTGGTATCCGCCGCCTGCGACTTTTCCTCTCCTTCACGCCACCGTGATGAAGAATTTAAATTCATCACAATAACAATTATATGCCGCGGGAAGAGTCGCTCCATGCCGACAGCGAAATGGATTTGGATTGATCTGAATCAAGTAGGGTTTTGACGAGGCACTATCCGTCGGAAAAAAGTTTGCCAACATGTGGCATGTATAGCTTCATCGTACCAACCGCGCGATCGTAAATATAATCAGTCCATGTCATTTGGAGATGGTTGGGGTGGTTTGAAGTGGATTTCACGGTTTCTTTGAAATTCACATAGGAACATCTAAGACCTCACCCGCACCCGCCCTCTTAACTTTAGCTCATTAAGACCTTTCTTTCGGGTAGTTATGGGCAGCCACGAGGATTTCGAGTTCGCGCATGCGCACAAGGGAAGTACTGTCCAATTCTGACAAAGTGGGTGCACGTAAGGTCTTAGACGGTCCCACTTGAACTTTGTCAAACCTTACATGCACCCACTCTCCGAATTTCTGCTCATTGCTAACATTATTTTGGGTAGTTATGGGCGTTGCAAGGATTTCACGTTTCCACATTCGCAGACGAAGGAAGTGTGATATTAATTAACAGCATTTGGGGTCATCTAGAATCTAACTCGGAGCTCCCCTCCGAATTTCAGCCCATTGCGACCATTTCTTTAAAAAAATTAAACAATTTAAAAAAATTAAAAATTCCTAAGCCAAATAAATTGAGGGGGGTATTCTGGGACACCCGATATGAGAACGGCAACTACTTTCCACCCCGTCCTTTCGGTTATTTGAATTAGGTATATCTCTGCAAATAATCGAAGTTCGGCAAACAACTGACATAAAAACGGCTGATTGACACTACATGACACGCACGACTGGATTGTCATTCTGATGGACAACATTCCTACTTTTCGAGGTTTGACATAATTATGTTGATAGATTTTCTTTCTGATCATAGTGTACTGGTATCTGCGGAGAAGGTATTGAGGAACGACGCGTTTTCTGTCACGGTGGAGAGGAATGCGACAAATATTCCGAGCCGGCTAGAAGCAGAAAATGTGAAACCGAGCAGGGCTTTTGCTCTGGCCAGTGGTTCACAGGCCCTTGGAGCAAAGTGAGTAATTTATTTTTGCCGTGCATGCTTTGTCGTCGTAAGACCACAAATAAAAAAGACGAAAATAACAGTACATTTTATTGTCAAATCATATTAAATATGACCAAAGCTCTTCCCGACTTTTTGTGCACACGGCTAATGGGGCGCGAAAACCAACATTCAACTCCTGGAAGCATTGCTTTATTACTCTGTGTCTTGCCATGCAGACGTCACTTTCCTCATCCTACCTGTATTGAGCTCTGGTAGAAGGGGAACTATGCTGTATGGGCGGATGGTTTACCCCTTCCCCCATGACCATATTGACAGCACGTGCACATACGATATTATTAGTTTGTAGTAGGTAAGCATATCTCACAACATGGCCAAATCGATGCATAGCTTAGCCGTGTGTGAAACTATCAATAAAAATCCTACCGTACTTTCGAAATTCACTTCCAATCTACTATTTTGTATCCACAAATGGTTCCGTACAACGTTGAACTGCTATTTTCCCCTGCGTATGAATCATCGTGAAAACCTTATTGAATACCCATAAACTCCTATTCCGTAACCAATGTGGATGGCAGTTACAGAAGTCACCTATACAGTTCGTCCTGGGACAATAGGTTATGCGCAATGTGATGACTCGGGTTTTGAGTTAGGTAGGAGTTTTGGAAGAGAGAGGAGCGCGAGGGATCGTATCCGCGCAGTTTTCATCTCCTTGGATACGCCTCTAGGATAGGTAACTATCCGCCCGGTTCTCACCTCGTTGGATATTGGGATAGGAAAATATGATGGCGGTCTTTGGTCTGTCGGGCGAATAAATGTCGATGTGGTGGAATGCCCGGGAGATGTCGAGGGTGGAGAAGATGGTGGTGCCGTGGAGGTGTGAGGAGAAGTCTGGGTGATGCGGAACGTTACACATACCCGGGTCGTCCTAGAGTTTAGCCTGCGATAGTCACTGCAGGGGCGGATTTGCCCATCCGGCTTCTGGACTATGTGGAGTGCCAAGACCCATGGGGAATTTGAAGGGCGGACAATTTTGTCTTTGATCACTTTGTCGAAGTGGGCCTTGGCTTGTGAAAGCTGGAGGGAGTGAAGGCGTCGAGCTTTCCCGGAGAGTGGCGGGCTGGTTGTCTCAGTGTGTTGTTGAACTTGAGAGAGGTGGGATGTCGGTCTCAGTTCGGGTTGGTAGGCGTCCAGGAGTGTGGCAAATTTGGGGTCGACCGGAAGAGAAGGTGTTACGGAGTTGATGAAGCCTCCTATCGGTTTTTGTGACATGGGTTCGAAGAGAAGAGAGTTTTTCATGTCGATCTGTAATCCGAAATAGGATAGGAAGTCGGCGCCCAGGATCGGCTTCTCGACATCAGCCGTGGTGAATGTCCACTCGTATTTGTGGCCGTTTAAGTGTACGGTAGATAGGTAGGTACCGTAGGAGGGACGGGGGTACCGTTTGTGGTGTAGAGCAGTTGATCATCTGACGGTGTTCTGCTGTGGAGCACGTTGTTCGGTATGATGGAGATGGCCACTCCTGTGTCAATCAAGAACAGGAGGTTCGATAGTTTGCAGCAAATGAAGAGTCGCCGGGAGATCGCCGGGTGGGTGCAGGTAGACGGTGCCCCTTTGCGAGAGCAGGGGTTGGCTGCAGGAGCCCCTCAGTGGGTCGAGGAGTCTTGAGGACCGAGGCGTAAGTGCCTTGCGGAACGGCGGGCAAAGGTAGGGTGTAGGGCAGTCGTGAGGGGTAGTGCCTGAAGCAATACCCATTTCTTCTCCGTGGAGGCGACGGTAGATATCGGAGAACGTGTAGGAGGTGTTGGCAGGGCCGTTTCACTTGGGGTGAAGGGAAGGGGGGCGCCCCTGGCGTTTCCCTGGGAGGTGGGAGCTGGAAAGTCACAGGGTAGTTTGCAGTTGCGGGCCTGGGCCCCAAACTTAGTGTGGTACCAGCACTGGGGTGGGGTGGAGGTTGCTGAGGCTTTGGGGGGGGGGGGGGTGTCTCGATGTCGTGGTGGGGTGGTACCTCAGTCAGGAGGACAGTCCCGTTGATCGACGAAGGGGCTTCGATGTGGAGTGGCAGAAGCTGAGCAAGAGGGAGGGTGGCGGTCGCTTGGTGGTAGGATCTCGTAGATTGAAGCGAATACACTGATGTCAAACATGGTATCAGTGAGGCAGAGCGTTGATTCATCATCGGTCTCGAGGTAGGGGGCGAGGGAGATTTGGATGTGGGGCGGCAGTGCCTTGAGCCAGAAGGTCTTCGTGATGTCGGTGGTAAGGAAATCGTGGAGTTGATGTCAAAGCCGGCGGAAGAGGTGGCTAGGCTTCAGGCCGCAGAGTTGCTGAGGCTGGGAGAGGGCGGAGATGTGGGTGTGCATGGAGGGTTGGTAGAGGAAGATGAGGCGGGCGCAAAAGTCGTCGTAGGAGGTGGGCGAGTCTGGTATAATGTCCGACGTCTGGGGCAGGATGTCGTAGGGCAGGATTGAAATCGATTTCGAGGATTTCGACTTCTGAGACCCGACGTTGTAGGCGAAAAAAGCAGCATTGAGCTGGAAGATCAGAGGGTGGAGTTGTGTGCGTAGAACGGTGGCAGTGTGAGCAGGATGGTCATGGAGGCGGTCATGACGTCGGCGGTGTAGACGGTCGTGGTGGGCTGCGATTCGTTCTGCATTATTGGCCTGAGACGAAGAAAGTATCTCGAAACGGCGGGGTTACCACTGTGATGAGTCGTTTTGAGGTAGGTAGGGGTTTTGGAAGAGAGGAGAGGAGAGGAGCGTTGGATATGTGGATAGGAAAATATTGGGGTTTTCACCTCCTTGGATATTTTGAAGAGAAGTAGGGAGGATATTCGTCGTCCGGTTTTCACCACGTTCAATATCCAGGAAAATACTCGTCCAGTTTTCCCCATGTTGAGTATTGAAGGGATTTCTCGCCTGGTTTTCACCTCGTTGAGAACATAGAGGAAAGGAGAAGGCTTGGAAGATGATGAGGAGGTAAGGTTTGAGACAGAAGGCTCTGGTTCGAGAGAAATTGGATGAATGTCAAGCTGGGCAAGCCGGGCGCCTCTACCCTCCCCAGGTCCCACCGGAACCGCCGTTGGGAGCGGTTGGAGGGAGAACTCCCTGGGCCCTGTCCCTCGCAATGCGCAGCTCAGCTTCTCCATAGTTTTATTGGTAACAACCTTAACTTATTTACAGGAGTATATTATAAGGGTACCATGACATGCCCTGTGGTGATATGGTAGGGCTGGATTGGATAGGTTGAAGGAGGTCTAACGCCCCGCGGTTATCACCACAGCACGCGTTAGTTGGAGAAGAGGCTAGCACCCCGTGGTTATCACCACAGTGAGTGCTAGGAGAGACAGAGAGGCGTCCCACCATTACCACCACAGCAGATGCCCGGAAGAAGGAGGCTAATACCCCACGGTTATCACCACAGCAGGTGCAAGGATGGGAGGGGGAAGGGGGTGAGAGGGAGGGTCGCAGGTCGGAAAGTGGTCGGTCAAATGAAGAACTGGGCGAGCCGGGTGGTATATATCGGTGCCTCCACCTCGCCCTCCATCTGTCAATGGCGACCGTTGAGAAACGTTAGGAGCTCGATGGAGGGGACCCTTCTGGTCCTTTCCCCGAGGCGTCACTCAGCTCGTCGTTCTCGTTTATTTGGTTAGATCTTATATTACATCGGAGTTTAGAACTTGAGGGGTACCACGACACACACTTATTCATTTTATTTTTTTAATGAAAGTAAATTCCATCCTGAGAATGTTGAACTAACCGCAATATCCTACCCTACAATAAGTAGTTCCTTTTCTATGATTTTTCCTATTTTACACCAATTCTGACGTAATTACACTCCTCTCACCTGGGCGGGACCCCCCTTCCCGCTGTGACGTCAGAACTGGTTGAAACATCGAAGAATAATAGAAAAATTACTGCTTATTGTAGGACAGTGCGGTTGTTGTCTCATAATATTCACTTTCATTGAAAAATAATACAAACTACTTTTGTAACCCACGCATATACCCCATTATTGCGATTATCATTTTATGACTACCTATGACAAAACCATGTGCCATACCTACCTAGGAAGATTGAGATTTATTAGAGTGTTTTCATGGCTGACAATATTTTTTCTGTGCATTGCAGTGTACTGGGAAGTGCGAATGGGGTGAAAGAAGAAGAGTAGTGATCTGCATAAGCACCACCAAAGGAGAGTCTATCGTTGTTGCTGACGCCAAATGCAACAACGCTGAAAAACCCGTGAGTCGAGAGTACTGCGAACTGCCTCCATGCCAGGTTGAATGGTTCACCAGCGAATGGGGAGAGGTAAGTCTTGATATTGAGATCAATGCATTAAACTGTTTGCTGAAGGCCAGCAATTCGGTAAAGCTCGTGACATTACCGTAGGTTCAACCTTTTCCTAGATTTACAGCACTGTTAGAACCCTGTACTGAAAGACCCAAAAAATTGCGAATTTTGACGACAATTTCATAGGAAGTAAAAATCTTCCTTAAAACTTGTGACAAGCTCAAAAAATTGTTATAATAACGTTTTTGTATCTTCCATACTTTCTTCTATACTGTCATTATGATGTTGAAATAACAGGTTTCCATTCTCACATTTACCTTGTGACAGTGGCAGTTTTCGAGTCGTTTGTTGTTCCGGTGAAGATGGGGTCGTTTTGGTGGAAGCCTAGTCGATATCCCTTCTTAGCTGGTGATAATTTCGCTGGTCTAGGAGGGAGACTCTCGAGGGTCCACTGTCACAATCTGTCACATGGTAGCAGAGCGTGGTTTGGTTGTATGCACTGAGTAACCCACCGCACTCCATCCACTTTTTGGCCCAACGGCCTTATCAGATGGAATAAACCGGTTCCCGTGAGATCATCGATCTGGATTTGGATGGGTGACCGCCGTGACAGCTCCAAGTATGACCCATGTAGCTGTTGGGCGAACCCCTCTCCACTCAAGGGGGCTAGGCAATGAGTAGCCAAGTATAGAAACAAATGATCAGGTCGAGTTCTGATCCTCTCATTGGAGGACAGCTGATCACGTCCACGGCGCTGGCAGGGCAGTCGGATGAACAGCTCCAGCCGGAATGACTGTTTACTTTACTTACCTACTCACCATCCACTTTCTGAGGGTTTTCCAGAACGATAAGCCCGAACGTTTCCAGAAGGATTCCTTTACAAACATCCTGCCCCTTTGATAATAAATACATCTATTGGCTTCCCCATCCCCATTCTCCCTTTAGAGCTCAGTATAATTTAAATATTTTGAGCTCGTTTAAAGGTTATCAATGCCATGTCCCAGTTTACATGTCCCAATAGCTGTTCCATCATAACAATGGAGCTTTATCACCTAGAGGTTGCCCAGATCGGCACAATTCACTGGACAACAACCTCTGACCTCTGGCCTCTTTTTTTTCCTGTACCAGAATTGCATACTTCTTTTCAACCCCCATTTTCCCTGTCATACTTCGCTACCCAGAAATATGTCATATGGGGAGGAGGGTGACAGTGGCAGTTCTCGAGTCGTTTGTTGTTCCGGTGAAGATGGGGTCGTTTTGGTGGAAGCCTAATCGATAATATCGCTAGTCCAGAAGGGGGACTCTTGAGGGCCCACCGTCACTCTCCTCTCACTCTGTCATAGCCTTCAGTTAATGCCAGTGCTTAGAACTCTTCGTGAAATGTTTCTTATTGATTGGTTGGGTGGAAAAAAACTTTCTCCCCGTCATAGACATCCCTAGCATCTCACTCATCAATGGCGTAGAATCCGAAAAACAAAAACTCACCACAGTATAATATGCAACGCTCAGCCAATCTGAGGTTTTGATGGTTTAAAATGCTGGATTGACATCAACTTAGAAACAACAACATAGAAAGGAAAACCGCCGTGTGTGTGTGCGTGTGTGTGTGTGTGTGTGCTTGCGCGTGTGTGTGTGCGTGCTTGCGTGCGTGCGTGCGTGCGTGCGTGCGTGGGATGTTGAGAGGGAGAGGCTGTAGTATGTACCAGGCAGCAGTGGGTAGAAGCCGGACGTGGTTGCCGTTAAGCCCGACGGGTCTGCAATTATCCTGCATGTCCAGGTTGTCAGTGGCAGCGTTGTCATGGGACAAATCTGGAGGGCTAAGAAAAGCAAGTACAATAGGAATGATTTGCGGCAATCAGTGTCCCGGCACGAGGGAACGGTGGCTGATAACAAGGTACTGGCAGGGGGCCGGGTGTGGTGCGGGAAGAGTGCCACGGAGTTACGCGAGCTGGGCATCTCTGCGGGAGTACTCCGTGGTAACACCACCCGTCGTTTTATAGGGGCACTTCCTTTCATCCACTTTCTCTTCCCAACTTCCTTCATCATCCCTACCTCCACGGGCTGGCGTCGGGTAAGGCTGGGAGTCTCCCCATTATTTGATTTATTTATTTATTTTTGTTTAATGGTGTGCCTCCTCCGCCTTTAAGGGGAGTTTCGTTTAGAAAAAAAAGAAGAAAAAGTGTGTGTGTGTGTCACTCCAGACGATATGTGTCTTTGAGTACATGGTAAAAATTCCAAATTTCGCCCAAATGTTCGTATTGCCAAATAAAAGGATGAGTTCGAAGATGAGCAACTTTCAAAATTCTAAGGGGGTCAACATTGAGTATTTAAGGGTCAAAAATCGGTAAAAACGGCTACAATCGCGAGCACTTATATAAAATCACTGAAAATGGTGTGGAGGGGTGAGTAAAGACAGAAAAATACCATAGGGGTCAAATTTGGATTTTTGGGAGTCAAAATTTGTTGTTCAGGGATAGAATCAATATTAATTCACCTGACGTTGTATGGAATGGTGATTCACGATGAAGGGACTATTTCGATCATAAAATTTTTTCTCAAGAAATAGTAGGTCAAATTTGACTTTGTAAGGGACAAAAATCGGTAAAAATGGCTAAAATCACGAAAAAACAATATAATTTTACGAAAAGTGGTATGGTGCTTCGCTATATCATCTTTCTACACAAAAGCACGAATACTTCTATGAAAATTCGCACTTATAGCCATGCTGCATGACTGGATCTTTTTACTTTTTCTGATGATCAATAGTGTATGCACTGAATGCCAATATTGAGTGGTAAGAGATAATGCCTCGCTTGGGTCAACCCACTACCCCCAACCATAGTCTGATTGGAGTCTGTGTCACCAAACACCCCACTCTATAAAGGAATTATTTATACGGCCCCTCAAGGTTCATTTGTTTATTTTTCAATAGCACCGGCGGAAGCCCATTTACAATAGTGATGATTATCGAATGATGAGTCTTAGTCTAAATACTCTTACGTATAGGTATACGTTACGTATAGATTATTAATAGTAAGCACTGTGACAGTGTGGCTGTTCTCGAGCTATTTTTTCTTCCGGTGGAGACGGGGTCGCTTGAGGAAGCCTAATCGATATCCCTTCTTGACCGGTGATAGTCTCGCTGGTCTAGGAGGGAGACTCTCGAGGGTCCACCACCACTGTCACACTGTCACAGCACGCACACCATGGGCAATTATCATGAATTCTATTTGCATTTTTTCTCAATAGTTTATGATTTGAGATAGACGCTAATAGGGCTGAATCGGGAAAATTTGCCTCCTTCATATTTTGAGAGACTTTCAAACTTCGAGATTTCATAAAAGGGGCGGAGAAATGGTGTTGTCTATGAAGTTCTACGGATATGGGTTCTGACTGGCCGGCCGGTGGCAGGAGATGGGAGATGACCTGTTGACGCGTTATATCCGTGTGAAGTAAGCAAGCGGCTTCTTCAAATCGCCTTTTTCTTTTAAATGTTTTTCTTCATCCATAAAGCCTTTTCCCGCAGCTGTTCAACTTTTTCAAATGCGTAGAGGAAGATGGTTATAAAATCAGAAACAAGTGTCCTTTGTGGATAAGGATAATAATTGCTGATAACTGAACTTACATGATAATTCCGATCTAAACCTTAGTTATTGTCATCGGGGTAGTCAGAGGTATCACTTGCTACGAAGGCATTATTATATAATTCCAAAAGGTCAATTTGCTGGGGCACCTTTCTAACCCTGTCATAAGAGTTAATATAAGTATAGTTTGGGTTCAGAGATTCAAGCAAATATGTATCACCACCTGATGCTTCAGTAACCTTGAATGGCCCTCTTAATTGGGGAGCCAGTTTACTTTGGTTCCTTTCTTCATTTTTTTTCTTTTCATTTCTAGAGTTTGGCGTGGACAGTCTACACTTTATGCAATTTTCAAAGAATTCGCGAACGTATATGTTCATTTCAACTACCCACTAATGATCGTACACGTTTTGGTTTATTATTCTGCGAATAATACACCTATGTATTCGCTCAGCAAAAAATTTTTATAACACCCCCTCAAACTTTTTTCTTTCCCGTTTCAAGGTGCGTAGATTCCAAAAATGCAATGTCCGTCCGCCGTCCGCCGTATCACGTCTACAGGCTTCATTTTCGGTCTAAAAAATTCGTTCTTTCGCACACATGCTCCATTTGGGCCCTAGTTGTGTCCCGAAACTTTTCAGCCCGATCGGAATATACCCAGGGGTGTTATGAGTGAAAATGTGTGTAAAAATAGGTACTTTTTGCGTCTTAGCAACATGTTGGTAACATGAGTTTCTGAGATATCGTTTTCCATGTTTTTGGGGACGAGAAAACCGAATATGAAGTCGATTTTGTCCAAAGAGTGGAAAATTGAGTTCTACCAAATGTTCAGCTCCCAAAATTGGTTTTTTATGAGTCAAAAACCTGGAAAATTGTCTGAAATCACCATCAATGTGTATAATAACAATAGAAAAAATGTTAACAGGTGAATCAAGACCATTAAATGGCACTACCAATGATCAAATATGATCTGGAAAAAAAGCGTACCTATTTCATGTTTTGGGAGCCAACATTGGTGGAAATCATCAAAAATAGCTATTTAAATTATTGCGCATGAAAGAAACAATAAATGAACAGCCAACGAGAATCTCTAGAACTCCAATAGAATAATAAACCCATGTGACAAGGACTTTGCAGCGTTTTGGTTTATTATTCTGTGAATAATACACCTATGTATTCGCTCAGCAAAAAATTATTATAACACCTCCTCAACATTTTTTCTTTTCCGTTTCAAGGTGTGTAGATTCCAAAAATGCAATGTCCATCCGCCGTCCGCCGTACGCCGTACGCCGTATCACGTCTACAGGCTTCATTTTCTGTCTAAAAAAATCTTTCTTTCGCACACATGCTCCATTTGGGCCCTAGTTGTGTCCCAAAACTTTTCAGCCCGATCGGAATATATCCAGGGGAGTTATGAGAGAAAATGTGTATAAAAATAGGTACTTTTTGTGTTTTAGTAACATGTTAGTAAAATGAGCTTTTGAGGTATAGTATTCCATGTTTTTGGGGACGAGAAGACCGAATATGAAGTCGATTTTGACCAAGGAGTGGAAAATTGAGGTTGTACCAGATGTTCAGCTCCCAAAATTGATTTTTTATGAGTCAAAAACCTGCGAAATCGTCTGAAATCACTATCAATTTGTATAATAACACTAGAAAAAGTGTCAACACGTGGATCAAGACGATTAAATGGTACAATCAATGATCAAGGGTAATTTGAAGAAAAAAAAAACGCTGCAAAGTCCTTGTCACATGGGTTTATTATTCTATTGGACATAGCTACAGAAATGTTGGCTGTTCATTTATTGCTTCTTTCATGCGTAATAATAATCGAAATAGCTATTTCTGATGGTTTCCATTAATTTTTGCCCCTAAAACACAAATTAGGTACTTTTTTTTTTAAACTATCTTTGATCATTGGTAGTGCCATTTAATCGTCTTGATCCACGTGTTGACACTTTTTCCAGGGTTATTATACAAACTGATGGTGATTTCAGACGATTTCCCAGGTTTTTCACCCATAAAAAATCAATTTTGGGAGCTGAACATTTGGTAGAACTCAATTTTCCCCTCTTTGGTCAAAATCGACTTCATATTCGGTGTTCTCGTCCAAAAAAACATGGAAACCGATACCTCAAAAGCTCATGTTACTAACATGTTGCTAAAACGCAAAAAGTACCTATTTTTACACACATTTTCACTCATAACACCCCTGGGTATATTCCGATCGGGCTGAAAAGTTTCGGGACACCACTAGGGCCCAAATGGAGCATGTGTGCGAAAGAACGACTTTTTTAGACCGAAAATGAAGCCGGTACACGTGATACGGCGTACGGCGTACGGTGTACGGCGTACGGCGTACGGCGGACGGCGGACGGACATTGCATTTTTTGAATCTACTCACCTTGAAACGGAAAACAAAAAATTTTGAGGGGGTGTTATAAAAATTTTTGGCTGACCGAATACATAGGTGTATTATTCACAGAATAATAAACCAAAAGGAGCGTAGTACCTAATTCAAGTTCTGGGGGCCAAAATTTGTGGAAACCACCAGAAATAGCCATTTCAATTAACTTACATGAAAGAAACAATAAATAAACAGCCGGCATTTCTGTAGACCAATAAAATAATAGAATAATAAACCCACGTGACAAGGACTTTGCAGCGTTTTTCATTATTCCCCCTATGGATAATTTCCTTATTATTAGTTCCTAATATGTCTGGAGAGGAAGTGGAATTCTAGAAAGAAAACGCTGCAAACTATTACACAACGGTTTATTATTTAGTTACCTGTATATTATATGCACAGTAATTTCAACGGGAGGTCGTATTAATTTAATTCGTTAAAAATGGAAAAACTCGAGAATTTTTTGTGTGAACCTGTGCAGTGCGATGTTACGCAAATACAAAGCGTTGTACGCATCTCACAATAAGTCATAACCCTATACAATGGGAGAACATTTATGTTCTACTAGGTAGTTACTTACTCTATTTGACATAATTGAACCTCAAGTTTCCTCCCGTCCTAAGAACTCGGTCGGCAGTTGAATCCGAATATTCGTTATTATGCCTGTTGGTGTACCCGTACCTATTTAATTGCTGACGATCTGTTCTATTAGGTACATAAATTAAACCGTCTATTATACTTTCATGACAAAGAGGTTAACCATTGTTCCATATCCTAACTGAATAGAAGCTAAAGGTCGACCAATCGACATGATAAAATTGAGGACTTTTTAGTTTGTATTTCATTACCTGTCGATCCGGAGCATTTTCGGTGTTGAATTTTTGGGTAGCCATGCAGTTTCACAAGCAAGTTTTCCATGTAACGATCAAAGGTGGGCAAATTTGAAAATTGACAAAGTAGAGTTTTTTCCAACTAGTTTTGACACAAGCGTTGTACCTATGTTTGGTATGACGGTGTTGATTACAGGTGGGTAAGTAATGCAGTTCACTAATCACATTATCGACAAGCATATTGTAAGATACAAGCTTTGGGGTTTCACCCTCCAGCAGGCTTTCATTCCGTTTTATCAGAATTTGACTGGCAGTGGAACGAAGGGGGCCGAGGACCATTCGAACTACCGAAATTTATCTTACGGGGATTATGATAATTATGTACGAGTGTATGACACGAGCTATGATGATGATTGATGATAAGCAGTCATTCCTTCAGTATTTATGGTTACTATGCATTCTACAGCACCATTAGAATCGATCTTTTCGCACACGCGGTTGCTTGTTACCGATTTTAAACTACACGTTCTGTCTAAGGAACCTACAACTTTTCTCTAAGCAACGCCAGTCCACATACACGCAAACACTTCGCTAAAAACTGGCACGCTGCTTTATTCACATTGAACATTCATTAACTAGCCATTCGCAACACCTTCCTTCGTCTCGAAAATACGCCTATTTAAAGAACATGCTCGATTCCAATGGTTCATTATTGAAAATAATAAACAAAAATAAAAAAATGCTAGTAAAAAATTAATTAAATTCCGAATTAATTTAAATTGAATATTAAATCTAAAGGGTCATTTCCGCTATGTCCTAAGCTCTCGCCTCCAGTACGCGACCAGCTGGTGGCGGCGGATTCCTCCGGAAAGTGTGGTAATTTAAATTTAAATAATTATAGTACAAAAAACTTGAAATTCTGTATTCGAATGGTTCAAATCGGTTTCCTCAACTTATTCCCCAATTCGTTTGTGGGGCTTAGCTCCGAACTATCGAACTCGTTCCCATCCAGTTTTTGTCGGCACCTACCGAGTATATTGGAGAAAGAAAAAAGAAGAAGAAAACTGCGAAGTTAGAACGAATATATTATTGAGCTCCAAAAATTATTTTAGTCCGCGGAGTATTGATAAATTAAAATACCACGCATGTATCCCATGCTTTCCATGTTTTTCCATATAATTAATTCTGAACACAAGGGGTTATTGCTTGGTTTTGACTCATTGGCGTTTTCGTGTAGGTGCACCAGCTCAATCAGAGCTCAACAAGGCTAAAAAACCGAAGATACAGAGTCTTAAATAGTCATGTGCCTGCTAGAAGTTTATTACCTTTGCAAGATGGGTTTTTTTCCTCTCTAAAGAATCAAATTATTTCCGTTGTTTTTTAAACTCCGTCTCAACGTACTCTTCGTATGGTGGTAATGTACTAAACCAGTATTACATTCCTGATCATAGCCATCCTCGTCCAAATTCTCAGTTAGAAACCTGTTGATTATAACATGATAGGTAGTTACCTACCTACCTCATAATGTGAGGAAGACTCATATTTCCATTAACGGCCATAGCAATTAGTTTTTAGGTATTTTTTATAACTCGGTGTAGGTTGACAGTGTATTTATGAACAGTAATATATTTCATTGACTCCATGTGGAGAGTTTTACATACGACCGCCATTGTTAATAATCAAAGAATTGTCAAATTACTCGTGGATTTCAAGAACACGTGGACATCGTTGTCAGATTTCCAGCATTGAACTTTGAGATAAGGTTGCTCTCATTCAAGAGAAATAAAATTGATTTAATATTAGAGCTCGGTTGCCATTTGCTCCGAACTAAATCACTCGCGATGAAATAGTGGAAACCCGTTTCAAAATAAAACGGAGTTATTGAAAGGTTGTCACTAATAAACGAAAAATAACACTGTTATACCGGTTCCGGTGGTCAAACCATCGTCGTAACAAACAATAACTGTTATTGTTATTGTGTGTTATTGTTTGTTACTGACGATGGTGTTTGATCACCAAAACCGGTGTAACAGTGTATTGGTTTATTATTCTGTGAATAATACACCTATGTATTCGCTCAGCAAAAAATTTTTATAACACCCCCTCAAACTTTCTTCTTTTCCGTTTCAAGGTGCGTAGATTCCAAAAACGCTGCAAAGTCCTTGTCACATGGGTTTATTATTCTATTGGACTGGAAGCTATTTCTGATGGTTTTAATTTTGGCCCCTAAAAGACAAATTAGGTACCTACGCATTTTTTTTTTTTTTTTTTAATTATCTTTGACCATTGGTAGCGCCATTTAATCGTCTTGATCCACGTGTTGATACTACTTCCAGTGTTATACAAATTGATGGTGATTTCGGACGATTTCCCTGGTTTTTCACTCATAAAAAATAAATTTTGGGAGCTGAACATTTGGTAGAACTCAATTTTCGACTCTTTGGTCAAAATCGACTTCATATTCGGTCTTCTCGTCCCCAAAAACATGGAAAAAGATATCTCAGAAGCTCATGTTACCAACATGTTGCTAAACCGCAAAAAGTACCTATTTTTACACACATTTTCACTCATAACACCCCTGGGTATATTCCGATCGGGCTGAAAAGTTTCGGGACACAACTAGGGCCCAAATAAAGCATTTGTGCGAAAGAACGATTTTTATAGACCAAAAATGAAGCCTGTACACGTGATACGGCGTACGGCGGACGGACATTGCATTTTTGTTTTTTATTCTGTGAATAATACACCTATGTATTCGCTCAGCAAAAAATTTTTATAACACCCCCTCAAACTTTTTTCTTTTCCGTTTCAAGTTGATTAGATTCCAAAAATGCAATGTCCGTCCGCCGTCCACCGTACGCCGTACGCCGTACGCCGTCCGCAGTACGCCGTATCACGTCTACAGGCCTCATTTTCGGTCTAAAAAAATCGTTCTTTCGCACACATGCTCCATTTGGGCCCTAGTTGTGTCCCGAAACTTTTCAGCCCGATCGGAATATACCCAGGGATGTTATGAGTGAAAATGTGTGTAAAAAAAGGTACTTTTGGTTTACTATTCTGTGAATAATACACCTATGTATTCGCTCAGCAAAAAATTTTTATAACACCCCCTCAAACTTTTTTCTTTTCCGTTTCAAGGTGCGTAGATTCCAAAAATGCAATGTCCGTCCGCCGTCCGCCGTATCACGCGTACCGGCTTCATTTTCGGTCTAAAAAAATCGTTCTTTCGCACACATGCTCCATTTGGGCCCTAGTTGTGTCCCGACACTTTTCAGCCCGATCGGAATATATCCAGAGGAGATATGAGTGAAAATGTGTATAAAAATATGTACTTTTTGTGTTTTAGTAACATAGTAGTAAAATGAGCTTTTGAGGTATCGTTTTCCATGTTTTGGGGGACGAGAATACCGAATGTGAAGTCGATTTTGACCAAGGAGTGTAAAATTGAGGTAGTACCAGATGTTCAGCTCCCAAAATTGATTTTTTATGAGTCAAAAACCTGCGAAATCGTCTGAAATCACCATCAATTTGTAGAATGGCACTAGGAAAATTTTCAACACGTGGATCAAGACTATTAAATGGTACAATCAATGATCAAAGGTAATTTGAAAAAAAAACGCTGCAAAGTCCTTGTCACATGGGTTTATTATTCTATTGGAGTTCTAGAGATTTTTGTTGGCTGTTAAATGTATAGTTTCTTTCATGTGGAATGATTGAAATAGCTATTTCAGATGATTTCCACCAATTTTGGCCCCCAAAACATGAAATAGGTACGCTTTTTTTTTTTTTTTTTAAGATCATCTTTGATCATTGGTAGTGGCATTTAATGGTCTTGATTCACCTGTTTACACTTTTTCCAATGTTATTGTACACATTTATGGTGATTTCAGACAGTTTTCCAGGTTTTTGACTCATAAAAAACCAATTTTGGGAGCTGAACCTTTGGTAAAACCTCAATTTCCGCGTCTTTGGTCAAAATCGACTTCATAGTCGGTCTTCTCGTCCTCAAAAACATGGAAAAAGATACATCAAAAGCTCATGTTACTAACGTGTTGTTAAAACGCAAAAAGTACCTATTTTTATACACATTTTCACTCATAACACCCCTGGGTATATTCCGATCGGGCTGAAAAGTTTCGGGACACAACTAGGGCCCAAATAAAGCATTTGTGCGAAAGAACGATTTTTTTAGACCAAAAATGAAGCCTGTACACGTGATACGGCGTACGGCGGACGGCGGACGGACATTGCATTTTTGGAATCTACGCACCTTGAAACGGAAAAGAAAACATTTGAGGGGGTGTTATAAAAATTTTTTGCTGAGCGAATACATAGGTGTATTATTCACAGAATAATAAACCAAAAAGAAGCGTAGTACCTAATTCAAGTTTTGGGGGCCAAAATTTGTGGAATCACCAGAAATACCTATTTCAATGATTTTACATGAATGAAACAATAAATAAACAGCCAGCATTTCTGTAGACCAATAAAATAATATAATAATAAAACCATGTGACAAGGACTTTGCAGCGTTTGTTGAATCTACGCACCTTGAAACGGAAAAGAAAAAAAATTTGAGGGGGTGTTATAAAAATTTTTTGCTGAGCGAATACATAGGTGTATTATTCACAGAATAATACACGCCGTCCGCCGTCCACCGTATCACGTGTACCGGCTTCATTTTCGGTCTAAAAAAGTCATTCTTTCGCACACATGCTCCATTTGGGCCCTAGTTGTGTCCCGAAACTTTTCAGCCCGATCGGAATATACCCAGGGGTGTTATGAGTGAAAATGTGTGTAAAAATAGGTACTTTTTGCGTTTTAGCAACATATTGGTAACATGAGCTTCTGAGATATCGATTTCCATGTTTTTGGGGACGAGAAAACCGAATATGAAGTCAATTTTGACCGAAGAGTGGAAAATTGAGTTACCAAAAATGTTCAGCTCCCAAAATTGATTTTTTATGAGTGAAAAACCTGGGAAATCGTCTGAAATCATCATCAGTTTGTATAATAACACTGGAAAAAGTGTCAGCACATGGATCAAGACAATTAAATGGCACCACCAATGATCAAAGATAATTTGAAAAAAAAAAAAAAAAAAAGCGTACCTACCTACCTAATTTGTGTTTTCGGGGCCAAAATTAATGTAAACCATCAGAAATAGCTATTTCGATTATTACGCATGAAAGAAGCCAACATTTCTGTAGGTATGTCCAATAGAATAATAAACCCATGTGACAAGGACTTTTCAGCGTTTTTTCTTGTATTAATGGAATTGGACAGCCTTTCAGTAACTCCCTTTTGGTTTATTATTCTGTGAATAATACACCTGTATTCGCTCAGCAAAAAATTTTTATAACACCCCCTCAAAATTTTTTCTTTTCCGTTTCAAGGTGCGTAGATTCCAAAAATGCAATGTCCGTCCGCCGTCCGCCGTACGCCGTATCACGTGTACAGGCTTCATTTTCGGTCTAAAAAAATCGTTCTTTCGCACACATGCTCCATTTGGGCCCTAGTTGTGTCCCGAAACTTTTCAGCCCGATCGGAATATACCCAGGGGTGTTATGAGTGAAAATGTGTGTAAAAATAGGTACTTTTTACGTTATAGCAACATATTGGTAACATGAGCTTCTGAGATATCGTTTTCTATGTTTTTGGGGACGAGAAGACCGAATATGAAGTCGATTTTGACCAAAGAGTGGAAAATTGAGTTCTACCAAATGTTCAGCTCCCAGAATTGATTTTTTATGAGTGAAAAACCTGGGAAATCGTCTGAAATCACCATCAGTTTGTATAATAACACTGGAAAAAGTGTCAAGACGTGGTTCAGGACGATTAAATGGCACTACCAATGATCAAAGATAGTTAAAAAAAAAAAAAAAAGAGCGTACCTAATTTGTGTTTTGGGGGCCAAAATTAATGGAAACCATCAGAAGTAGCTATTTCGATTATTACGCATGAAAGAAACAATTAATGAACAGCCAACGTTTCTGTAGGTATGTCCAATAGAATAATAAACCCATGTGACAAGGACTTTGCAGCGTTTTTTCTTTTCCGTTTCAAGGTGCGTAGGTTCCAAAAATGCAATGTCCGTCCGCCGTCCGCCGTATCACGTGTACCGGCTTCATTTTCGGTCTAAAAAAGTCGTTCTTTCGCACACATGGTCCATTTGGGCCCTAGTTGTGTCCCGAAACTGTTCAGCCCGATCGGAATATACCCAGGGGTGTTATGAGTGAAAATGTGTATAAAAATAGGTACTTTTTGTGTTTTAGTAACATGTTAGTAAAATGAGCTTTTGAGGTATCGTTTTCCATGTTTTTGTGGACGAGAATACCGAAATGAAGTCGATTTTGACCAAGGAGTGGAAAATTGAGGTTGTACCAGATGTTCAGCTCCCAAATTTGATTTTTTATGAGTCAAAAACCTGCGAAATCGTCTGAAATCACCGTCAATTTGTAGAATGGCACTAGGAAAATTTTCAACACGTGGATCAAGACGATTAAATGGCACTACCAATGATCAAAGATAGTTTTAAAAAATTTAAAAAAAAGGAGCGTACCTAATTTGTGTTTTAGGGGCCAAAATTAATGGAAACCGTAAAAAAGAGCTATTTCGCGTATTACGCATGAAAGAAACAAACGCTGCAAAGTCCTTGTCACATGGCTTTATTATTCTACTGGACATACCTACAGAAATGTTGGCTGTTCATTTATCGTTTCTTTACGTGAAATAATTTGAATAGCTAGGTAGGTATTTCTAATGGTTTCCACCAATTTTGGCCCCAAAACACGAATTAGGTACGATTTTTTCTTTTTTTTTTTCAAATTATCTTTGATCATTGGTGGTGCCATTTAATCGTCTTGATCCACGCGTTGACACTATTTCTAGTGTTATTATACAAATTGATGGTGATTTCAGACGATTTCCCGGGTTTTTGACTAATAAAAAATCAATTTCGGGAGCTGAACCTTCGTTACAACCTCAATTTTCCACGCATTGGTCAAAATCGACTTCATATTCGGTCTTCTCGTCCCCAAAAACATGAAAAACGATACCTAAAAAGCTCATCTTACTAACATGTTACTAAAACACAAAAAGTACCTATTTTTATACACATTTTCACTCATAACAATCCTAGGTATATTCCGATCGGGCTGAAAAGTTTCGGGACACAACTAGGGCCCAAATGGAGCATGTGTGCGAAAGAACGACTTTTTTTTTTTTTTTTCTTCCCTTTTATTGGCTTCATTTATATATACAGCCGTTACAACATTTGTATTACTTAAGTATTATAAAATAATTTACAATATTTTCATAATTTGATATTTACAGTTTCGAGGAATTCATATATTAACTCATACACTTGCATGTTGTTCTCTGCCATGATGGTATCCAGGTTGAAGGGTTTGTTGACCAACGTGTGGAGTCTGTGTAGGAGATGGTTTCTTGCATGGGAGTAGACAGGGCATTCCAAGATAATGTGTTCGTTGGATTCCTCTGCATTTTCGCAAGCTCTACACCCTGGTGAATCAATTATGTTTATTCTCTTGAGGTGGGCGTTGCAGCAGGTGTGTCCACTCCGCAGCCTCGTAATGGTCCTGTAAAAGGCTTTGGGCTTCCCTTCTGGCACATCTTTAAACCAGGGTCGTAGGGTCGTATGAGGGAACAGCTGTTTATATTTCTCTCCTCCGTAATATGCTTGGAAATCCCTTTCCCACTGCTTTTTTATGTTAGTTGTGACGGATCGCTTGAGATCGGTTGGTGGAGAGTCTGGGGATGGTTGAGGGTCTGGTAATGTGATGGCTGTGTTCGCCTCTAAATCAGCGGCTTCATTCCCTCTTATGCCGGAATGTCCTCGTACCCAGCAAAATGTTACACGGGTCCCAAGTGTTTTCAAGGCATTGACTAGGTGTAAAATGGCAGCCTCGATTTTGGAGAGTTTGGATGACGGTCCCAGGCCTTGAAGTTTCGTGATCATGCTTTGAGAATCCGTTATTATTAGCACTGTAGCAGTATGGGCATGTTCTCGTGCATATTCTAATGCTTTCTGGGCTGCAAAAGTCTCTGCCGTGTAAATTGACGCTTGGTCCCATAAACGAAATTGGCGCCTGACGTTGTGGGAGGGGACAACGAAGGCGCAGCCAGATTTCTGTAGCTGTACAGACCCATCTGTGTATATAGCTAGGTTATCTGGCCATCGAGTTTGGTAATACTCTGTGGCCTGTAAGTCAGTTAGGCCAGGAGTCTCATACAGGCGTTGAGGCAGTTCGGTTGTGGAAACCGGCGACTTCAGTACGCTGAAGGGGACAGTGTAGGAGTAAGGCTTCGGTGTTTGGCTGATCCATAGAAATTCACTGCTCCAGTCGGTGAAGCTATCGCAGAAGATAGGGGAGGGCTTTTTCATCCAATAGCGGGAAACCAGATTATCGATGGATAATTCACAGATTTTCCTTAGCCTTTCTGGGTCCTTGCTATGTGTTCTCGCAACGAAGCGATCAGTCAACTGTTTCCGGCGAAGGTGAAGCGATGGCTCTCCAGCTTCAGCCATCAACACATTCAGGGGCGTCGAGCCCAATGCACCCAGCGCAATCCTCAAGCCAGAGTTGTGGATTCTGTCTAGTTTTATCAGCCATGTAGCAGCTGCTGAGCCATAAAATTGACATCCATAGTCTAGTATTGCCCTAACTGTCGATCTGTAAAATAACATGGCAGTTTGAGGATCTGCTCCCCATGAGGTGTTTGTGAACGCTTTCATAACATTTAGATAGGGTTCGGCTTTAGTTGTTGCTTCTAATATGTGGTGATTCCAATTCATTTTCGTCGTTAGGGTAATACCCAGGAATTTGACCTTACGGGCACACGGGAAGGACACTCCCCCCAATGTTACCTGCTGCTGGAACGGAAGGCGATTCCTGCGGGAGAAAGGGCATATAAACGACTTCTGTGGAGATATTGTTAATCCCAAATTCGTCAGGTAATTACCCATTGTTATTACAGCAGAGCTCAGAAGTATTTTGCAGTCCTCTGGATCGGCTGCAGTGCAGTAAAGACAAATATCATCCGCATATTGAATAATTTTTATTTGATCAGGAAGTGTCTGCTCTATATCAGCCACGTAAATTGTGTACAATACCGTACTTAAGATGGCTCCCTGGGGGAGCCCCCTCCATGTGCTACGCGGTCCTAGAAGTTGGCCACCACACCAGACATGGACTCTGCGTTCTCGGATGAGGCTGACAATGCCAGAAATGGCAGGCTTGGGTACCCCGATGGACGATAATTTGGAACACAATAGAGGGATTTCTACATTGTCATATGCAGAGGAGACGTCGACAAACAGGGCTAGAGTTGTTTCATTATTTGTCAGTCCCTGATATATGTCAGTTACTAAGGTCAGCACAGCGTCTGAAGTTGATCGAGAGGTTCGAAAACCGAACTGGCTGTTGGGTAGGACACTTTCCGATTCCAGCCACCACATTAGTCGGGCCTTGACCATTCGCTCGAACGTTTTCAGTAGACATGAAGCTAGTGCGATTGGGCGATATGAATTCGGCTGTTGTGGAAGCTTGCCTGGCTTTTGTACAGGGATTATGATGAAATCCTTCCAAGATTCCGGGAAGGATGCTGTCAGCCAGAAAGTATTATAATAACTCAGTAGCTTCCGTTCATAGGCCAAGGGTAAATGGCGAAGGGTTGCATAAGTTAGCCCGTCCATTCCAGGGGAGGTGTCAGAATGTCCCTTGAGAGCGTCCCTCAATTCGGTTAGTGTGAAAGGGCTCATGAAGTGATCATGATAAGCGGAACTATCTGTATCATCTTGGAGGGTTAAAGAGTATTCCGCCCAATCTGGAGTGATGTTCCAGAAGAATTCTTTTGTCCAGTCTCCCGCTCGGGGTCGAGACTGCGGTGATCTCCCATTTTGAATTTTGCGGATTTGCTCCCATATTAATCTTACTGGAGTATATTTGTTAAGAGTGCCACAGAATTCTTTGAAAGACTCTCTTTTTGCCCGGTTGATAATTTGCTTAGCTAACGCAGAGCATCTTATAGCTTCAAGGTAGGTGGAGAGTATTGAGAGCAATTTGTATCTTCTGAATGCATTTTGACGTTCCTGAACAGCTCGTGCGCAGTCGTCGTTCCACCAGTAATTTTTGGGTTTGGGAATCCAGTTGAGATAACGAGGAACAGTGAAGTCGCAGGCCCGTGAGATCAGTTGTATAAATTCAGGGTACCTCAGATTTTCTCTCTGAATAAGTTCATCATGACTTAATAAATATTCTTGGAACTTATCCCAGTCAGCCTTCTGGAAGTTCCAAATTTTGTATGGAGGCCGTGTGTTGGTTTCCTCCTGGTAATCGGAAGTGATGATGGTTGGCCAGTGGTTTGATCCCCACGTATCGTCCAAAACGGACCAGTGAAAGTATGTGGACCAATTTGCACTAACAAAAGTAACGTCTAGTGATGACTGGGTTCTTTGGTTAGCAGCTGGAAGCAAGGTTGGCGATCCGTCATTCAGGAACACTATGTCGCAGCCACTAGCAGCATCAAATAGTGCTGTGCCGAAATGGTCTGTGTATGAACATCCAACACAGGTATGATGGCAGTTGAAGTCGCCAGTCACCATATATGGGTGTGGAATGCTCCGGAAGAATGTTTCCCATTGGTTGATTGTGATGCGATTACTGGGGACGTTATAGACAGACACTAAAGTGAATTTGAGATTGTTTGGAAGGCGGATGGTGGCGGCTACCACGAAGAGACCATTCGTCTGTGTATTTATAGTGATACGTTCGTATGGGATATCATTTCGAATGAGCAGGGCAGATCCTGCTTTCCCATCTTCTCTGTCATGCCGTAATATATCGTAACCCCTGAACGAGTATTGTCGTCCAGGATTGAACCATGTTTCGGATACGGCGATGGCGGTGACAGGGTTGTTAGATACGTAGTGTTCTAAGCTGCCTTTATTTTTAACTAGAGAGCGAGCATTCCATTGTATAATTTTAACGTTGTTGTTGATATTGCTGTTGTTACTCTGTTGATGTTGCTGTTGCGAGTTATTTTGTTGTTGAGAGCTGTGGTTATTTTGTTGTAAACTGGGCGTATTCATCTATTATTTGTGCAGGGGTAATTATTTGGGCTATACTGCGTAGGTATGGAATGGTTTTCTAGCATATTTTCGAGGATTGATGAGAGGGACAGTGAAAAGGTTTCTGGGTTGGGCTGGAGGTTAGTGGTCTTCAAAAGTTCATTGATTGATTGGACCGTATTTTGGACCATTTCTCCATTTTCAGCTTCCATTGGTTCGGAATTGTTGTTCTGTCTATTTGACGTTCGACGGTGGCCGGTAGTGTCCGTTGGTTTGGCAGAGGATTGGGAGGCCATGTTTGCTAAACTAGCGTTATATTCTTGACTCTCGGAGTACCAGTCCTCTGAATCGTCAAGGGATGGTCTACCAGATTTGTTTGTTTTATTGGGCCGGCTGTAAGGCAAGAGCCGTGTAGTACGTCTCATTTGCTTCTTTTGAGAGAGATGAGAAGTTATAGAAGGGTCGGGGTAATCTTTTTGGGGTTCTTCAGAAGGAGTCAGCGCACTGAAACGGTTTTGGGTAACTACTGTTGAGTAGTGGTCCCTCTCAAAGCGATTTTTCATTCGCTTCTGGCGTTCTATTAATATAGGACAATTCTTGCTGTCTGCTTTGTGATCGCTGGCTTTACAGTTTATGCAAAAGGTTCGTGTTCTGTCAGGTGAGTTGCATGTGTCGCTTTCATGTTTTTCCCCACAATGTAGGCATCTTGTTCCATCCCTACATTGGAACTGTATGTGTCCAACCCGATGACAGGTCGTACACACCCGCACAGGTGGAATATACGTATTAACTTTACAGCGGGCTCCATAAATAGAGACAAAATCGGGTAAATGTTGACCGTCAAACACGACGAAACAGGTTGAGAGCCTGGTCTTACTAGGAGCCCCATCAGCTCCCACAGTATTACGTGATAAACGCTTTATTCTAACCACTGGCACTGAAGTTATCATTTCGTTGATAATTTCCTCATCGTCCAACGTTTCGTCAATGTTACGAACTACACCTGTTCTGTAGATAAGTGAGTCGGGGATGTATGCAATCAAATTTTTGGTCTTAAATCCTTGAAAGTTTAGCAGAGCGTTCGCAGCAGCTGCTGTGGTCACTTCGATTTTCATCCTATTTCCACCAACAGAGTTGATGTTAGTAATGGAACGCTTATTTATTATGTTACTGTTGAACAGCCAGCGTCCAAATACCATTGGGTGTGTTTTACCGATTTTACCATTCAGGCTTTCTACAAAGATAAAAAATGGGCCTTTGTCATCTTGACGAAATCTGTTTTTACTTATACGTGTCTGGAATTCGTTAAGCTTTAATTTATTATCAGGTGTTGACGGGTTAGTAAGGTCAGTTTGATTGGAATTTGAACCCTGTGTATTATTCTGAGTTGGGGGGAGGGTGGAGTCCCCTCCCCCGCCCTGTCCATCCATCAATCGCCTAGTTATCGGTTGGTTGTGGTCAGATTAACGTTCAGTCTAGATTGTGTGATTGATAATGACTTGGTATAAAAGGACGGGAGAATGAGATATGCAAAGATAGATATTGGAGATACCTTATCTGCTTGCACGAAGTCGGGCTAGTCGAGGAGAGAGATTAAAGGCACGTCTTCTCTCGACGGATGCGCGAACAGAACTGTCGGCGAACGGTCGGCGTACGGCGGACGGACATTGCATTTTTGGAATCTACGCACCTTGAAACGGAAAAGAAAAAAATTTGAGGGGGTGTTATAAAAATTTTTTCTGAGCGAATACATAGGTGTATTATTCACAGAATAATAAACCAAAATCGGCGTTAGCCATAGGTTACGTCTGTAGGTTACGTAAAAGTCAAAGGCGTAGGAATAAGCCCACCTTGAGGAGCCAAATCTTTCGACTGACCTTGCAGGAACCTGTACAGGAAACGATGACCAAATGTATGATACTACATACTGGTGTGCTAGATCTCCAAGAGTCTTGAGGACATAAATTGCTGAGCGTAAATTTTCAAAATGTCAAAATTTGCATTGCCCAAGTCGCACCACTTAGGTTGTCAGACCTGGGTTTTTCTTGACCTTCGGGTCAATGCCTACTATTTTAGGTGGTCCTTGCTTTTCTCTCGCATGAGGTAAGAAAATCACCCTTGGCTCCCGGACTAAAAGGGCCCGATAGGCCGCATCCCCGACCTGTCGCAACTTCCAACTTTGTTTATTTGACCCCAAATGGGCCTTGTGGTACATTAGGATTCCAAATCTTCCTGCGCCCTCAGTACCGTTCCGAATCCTCCTAGAGCATCTTCTTACTACTCTGCTAGGCAGGATTATAACAGTGAGTGGCCACTGGCGTCTCCAGGATTTTCTTGTTTGTGTTGACGTTACATTCTTCTTGATCTAATAAGGACTCCTCCTTTTGCTTTGTTACGGACAACCCTCCACCGCAGTGTACCTACCGGAATTCAGTTGTTTCGCTTATGAGAATCCCATGAATGGTGAGGGGATTCTCTTCCACCACTGGGATTTAGTTTATAGCCCACGCCCAGTCTGCTGCTCACCTTCTCCAGCACCCTCTTCGAAGCCAAGTAGCATTAAGTCTAGGCTAAGTCGTAGGTCTAGGAGAAGTAGTCTAGGCCTGATAGGGCCGGTGCTGAGAGGCAGCGTGATTATGTTCACCCTTGATAATAAATTAGAAGATTAAACTTATTTCTATCAGCTCTCTTGTGTCAGCTGCTATACCTACCCTAGAGTTCCTCCTCTTACTAGGGTGTAAGGAAATTGAATTGCATGCCCATAATTTAATACCGGTCAATGTCAAATTCGACCCACGAACCTCGGCCCATGCTAGCCCTGGCCGTCTGATGGCGTAGTATGTGGCGCTTGTAGATATCACGCTATACTATCAGCAAAGGTTGTACTCAATGTTTCAAGTAGGTAGAGCACAATTAGCATAATGAGTTGGCCTTAACTGGGATAATTTAGATACACACAGACAGTAGGCAACACTATACTACCTCCACTCCTCCCTTTGGCAACTCGCAGTGAAGGTTTAGTATAGCTGTATAGTTTATTATAGCTATTACCAATGAACTAATATAATGAGGTTGGTGTGTAAAACCTGTAAATCCGTCGTCCCTTCGTAAATTTCATTCACGTTCCTATATAATACACCTATTTGTGGAGTCGACTGCGTATATTGTCAGGCAACGGTTGTATAAAATCTGAATTCGGTGTGTTTCAGTGCTTGCACGGGTGCAACGGTGTTCAGGATCGGAGAGTAGTATGTTTAGACGACAAAAACCAAGAGTCCGCTAAATGCTACAAAGAGCCTCAGCCGCCGAGCTCTCAGTCGTGTGAGATGGATTCCTGCAACCAACTGCAGCCTGGCAATATCACCACCGTCTCATATAACCGATGTGAGTACAGCAACTCAATCTACCTATATCAATAATAAAATCGTAATCCTGTCTGTACGTGCTCGAGGTACATCGATGATTGATTAGGATAATGAAATGTCACGTTTTTTTTGTTTTTGTTTTTCGTTTCATACTACCTACTGTAAGGTATTGGACGAAACTTGGGAATTGTTGGGGAAATGCTTAATAATTGTTGTAAAATACCAAGGTACTTGGTGTTCCGATAAGGAAGAAAATTATGGAGTGTGTGTAGTGCAGGTCAGGGTTGGATCTGGTCTCTTTAGAACAGTAAATATTGATACTTGTGGTGAGGTTTTGAAGTGGAGGGGGTTGGGGGGGATTTTGTGTGGAAACTCAGTTCGACGCGACGTCGGACGAAGTACCCACAAGTTGAATGTTCCACAAAACAAAACATTGAGGCTGCTAATGTGTAGATATACCAATCGCATATGCATTCAGGTTGGCTCTTCCTAAACACCCAAATAACGGGCTCTTGAAACCTTCATCCTAATCGGTCGAAAATAACCAGGGATCATACACATTTCACCGAACCACCAATCGCCGTTGGATTCGTTGAGATCCATGAACGACCCAACCTGCATGACCCCTGAAAATGTTTCCGTCGTTGGCGTCGGTTGAATGGAACAGACATAACCGATAAAAAGTTTTCATTGTTCGTGCATACTCAGAAGCTACTATTATTCTGATAGTAATGCAATCCATATATAGAGGATCGTCAGGTTTTCGACCTACACGAACCACGAAACATCTGGCGAAATCGATTAAATAAAACCGGTGATCATATCGATCAAAATCAAATTCATATGGGATCATAAGGACCCCAATCTACGTAACCCCCGAGAATTTCAACAAAATCGGTCGAACGGAAACGGGATTACGGAGTGCCAGGAAAATAAAAATAAAAACGGAGCTATTGATGAAAGGTTGTCTCTTTTCACTAATACATGAAAAATACGAACACGGACAACAGAAAGACAGGAAATCGGACCTTGCTATGGAATGTGCAGACCTTGCTTCAGGCTGAGAAGTTGAAAGAGGTGCCCCTCTTAATGCTGAAACATAAATATGATTTAGTGGCAATACAAGAAGTAAGATGGCCGGGAACAGGCAGATTTGATAAGAAGGATTTTTTTTTCTTCTATATTGAACCGGTTTATTTGGAACTGGGTTCTTTATATCTGCTAAAATGAGGAAATACTTTCTTGGGTTTGAGGCAGTCAATGATCGCATGTGTAAGATGAGACTCAAAGAAAAGTTTAACGTCATCACAGTATTCTCTGTTCATGTCCAACTGAGGCAGCGTCAGATGAAGAGAAGAGTGACTTCTACAACCTTCTCACTAGAAAAGTTGGCCTATTACAACGATAAGGCACCTGTGTAATTGTTGGCGACTTCAATGCCAAGATTGGAATGGAGAAATATATTATGTCATGTGTAGCATGGCCACCCTACCCTGCACAATGAAGCCAGTTCTAATGGTATTCTCATAGTAAAATTTGCCGAAGCTTGCAGGTTAACGACGAGCAGCACATGTTTTCCATATTAGAGGATTCACCGTGGCACCTGGAAAGCTCCTGGCTCTGATATTGTGAACCAGATCGATAATGCTATGGTGTCAAAACGTCATGCTTCAAATGTTTTGGATGTTAGGGTAAAACGAGACCTAAATTGTGACTCGGACCATTTTTTGGTGCAGATTTTGTTCTGCCACCGCCTTTCAAATGTGGAGAAGGAGAGGCTGCTAAACCGGTCTAAATGGGAGGTTCGTAAGGCCATAAATGAATGCACCAAGCAGAGTTTCCCAACAGCAGTAGGTATATTGCTCAGTATATCGACCGACCTGAGCAAGATACAGATTTTGTGTCACAGGGTAAGGGAAATGTTTCGAAGAGCATAAGGGATAGTGTCACAAGGCCGCACATGACTTCGTGGGGGTTTCAGAAAGCAACCAAGAAATGACTGGTTTGATGAAAGCTGTGAGCAAGCTATCTTACTGAAACACCAAGCAAAAGAGAAAATGATTCAGAGAGAGACTCTTGACAGCAGTATCATGACCGGAGAAAAGAAGACAAAAAAATCATTCGTAAGAAACAGAAGGATGATGATATAAGGAAGTTGGAGAAACGGAGAAGCTAGCCGAGGAAAAGGAAAACGACATTTCTTCGGAAATGTCAATTACCAAAAAAGGGTACCAGCCAAAAACTATTGGCTGCGGGGTAAGGATGACAGAATCATTGTGGATAAAACTGAGATAATTCCTAGATGGATTGAACCTTTTCAGGAATTGCTGAGTACACAGCCAGTGCCGATACGTCAATCTGATGCGTTTTACGGCCCCAGGTGGATGAGCCATCACATAGTGAAGTTCCGAGATGCCATCTATAGATTGAGAAATAATAAAACGTTGGGCGAAGATTAAATCGTGGCAGAGTTTCTATAGAATGAAGGGAAAAGACTAGTAAAATCATTGCAATCCCTCATTCTTCTTATCTGGACCCCAGAAAGATGCCTGCTGATTGGTGTACCAGTCTCTATGCATAAGAAAGGAGACCAACTTGACTGCCGTAATTTCATAACCATCTCACTACTGGATGTGGCCTACAAAATGCTGCTGAAAAATTTGCAGAGTATGGTACTGATTTTTAGCTTGTTCATAGATTACCAGCAAGCCTTCGATGGTCTTAGCAGAGCAGGGATAATGGACGCTTTATATAGAGCCTAAAAAGTTGGTGCGGTCGATTCCTCAAATGAAGAACTTGAAACATAATGTTTGGTAACTGCTGCAGAGAACCCTTTGAAAAAAGTTATGGCGTGAGGCAGGGAGATTCAGCCACTCAGTTCAACTAGGCTCTGCACGAAGCTGTTAAGAAAGCAGATAAAAAGGGTACAATTGTGTAGTAATCCTGTAGGAGTCGAGGGTGATAGAATAGACGAGGCAGTTGAAAGCTTGATTGAAGAATGGTTGTTTATTGAATCTAGACAGCTTCTTTTATACCCCCTTACATGACCAGAGGGGGTCGGGGGGTCCCCACTCTGGGAGGCCGATTAGACTCGACTCGTATGGTACTCGTATGTATTGCTTTATCGGTGGAGCAGCCGATCATAACACTGCTCCCCCCAGAATTTAAGTAATTCACTTAGATTATGAGTTGTAGCCGGCGTGGCGTTGTTCGCTGGGTGTGAGAGGCTGCATGTGGTGGTTGTAGCGTGCGGTGGCGCGTGCTGAGTTGTCCGGGTGAGTGCGAGGGTCGTATTTTGCGGGGGCGGTCGGGTGGTCGTTAGGGGCTGCCGTGGCGTGGCAGGAGGTGCCGGTGTGGGTGACATCGGCCGTGCCTGCGGCGTGGCCAGGGGTGATGTCCCCAGGGGTCCGTCGTGGTGCATCGAGCGTGCGTCCCGACGGTAGAGGTGGCGTGCGAGGCTCGCAGTGCAGTGCATCTGTGCGGCGGACGACGGTTGCAGTTCTTGGCCCGTAGCGATCGTGGGGGAGGGGGCCGGCTTGCATCGGTCGATGAGTCCTCGTGCTGGTATGTGGTAGTTTTGCCGTCGTTGGTGAGTATCTTGAAGGGGCCAACGTAGGGTGGTCCTAGTTATCCGCGCGGAGTGTCTATGCCCACGTATATGTGGGTGGCGCGATTTAGCGTGGTTGGCAGGTAGGAGTGTGCGAAGTGGCGGTAAGTGTCGTGCGTGCGGAGGGGTACGGCTGTCGGTGGTGGCTGTGTGAAGAGATCACCCGGGAGGCGCGGTGTTGTAGAGAAGAGGCGCTGAGCGGGGGAGTGTCCATCCGGGCCCGGGCGGTTGCGGAGGCCGAGGAGGAGGCCGTGGAGATCCGCGGCCCAGGTGCGGGATGTGGACGTGGTTATTATGACGTCCTTTAGGACGCGGTGCAGTCTCTCGACGAGGCCGTTGGCTTGCGGGTGGTAGGTATTTGTGTGGTGAAGTTCGGTACCTCTTGATTCGCAGAACGCATAGAAAGCGGCGGACGTAAACTGCGTCCCCTGGTCTGCTGTTAGGTGCGCGGGGGAGCCGAAGCATGAGATCCAGGTCGTGTGTAGGGCCGTAATTACACTTTCCGTCGTAATTGAGGAGAGGGGGGCACACTCGAACCAGCCCGTGGCTCTGTCTATCATCAACAGGACATATTTGTAGGTCCTGGAGGGTGGTAGCGGGCCGAAGATGTCGATGTGTAGATGCGATAGCGGTGTCGATTCAGGGAATGTGCCGAGCGGGGCCCTGATGTGTCACGTGACTTTCGAGCTGTTGCAGCTCGGGCAGGCGCGTGTAAACAGACGGATGGAGGAGGTCATGTTCGGCCAGTAATATCGGGCCCGGATGAGGGCGGTCGTGGCCTTTATGCCGGGGTGCGTCATGCCGTGGATGTGCCGGAAAACGGGGAGGCACAGTGCCGTCGGGATGTAGGGGCGTGGTGCTGAGTCGGTGTGGTCGCATATTATTTCGTGCCCGTTGATGGTGTGTGGCATTAGGTCCATTTGCGGCATGTGTTTGTCGGCGGCCTGGGCATCTGCTAGCTGACGGAGTGTGAAGGGGGGGCGGTAGTCGGTGACGGCGTGTGTGTCGTGGGCGTTTGCCGCTGTAGGGAGGCACGACAAATAGTCGGCGACGATGTTAGTGGGCCCCTCAGTGTATCTGATGTCCGTCGTAAATTCTGATATGAAACGGAGATGTCTGAGGCACGTTGGCGGGGCGGGGCCCCGTTGTGAGGGGCTTATGGTGTACACCGTTAGGGGGGGCCCCTCAATTTGCTGGCGAAAGTGGATGATGGCGAGGTATATCACTAAAAGTTCGCGGTCGAAAGTGCTGTAGTTTCGTCGTGCGGGGTTAAGTGAGCGGGAGAAGAACCCCATTGGGCGGAGATGTGTCCCTTCGAGAAAGTGGAGGGTGGCGCCTACGGCGAAATCGGACGAGTCGGTGTGTAGGACCAGCGGTTGTGTGGGGAGGTGGTGTTTAGCCGTGTCGAATGCGGCCGCAGTGTCGGTAGCCCAGTGGAGTTTCCGTTTGTCCTTTTTACGGGCGTCCGGGGGTATCATGTCTACGAGCGGTCTGAGAGTGGCGGCAGCCCATGGGATGGCGCGGTGGTAGAAATTGATGAGGCCGAGGAATGTCCGTAGGTGATGCACGGTGTCTGGCCGGGGGAACTTGGCGATCAGCGCCGTGCGTTCGGGCAGGGGGGTGATTCCGTTGACCGAGACGTTGTGTCAGAGAAATTTGACGGATGGTCGGGCGAGCTGGCATTTGGCGGTGTTTATGTGTAGGCCGTATTTCGCCAGGGTTGTGAGTAGGGCGCGGACGTGTTCGTAGTGTTCGGTTGGGTTTTTTGAGGCTACCAGAAGGTCGTCCAAGTAGCATTAGACGAAGGGGAGGTCTGTGAGAACGTGGTCAATATATCGTTGCCATGTTTGTGCCACGTTTCGAAGGCCGAAATTCATTCCTTTGAATTGGTAGGCGCCAAAGGGAGTGAGGATAGTAGTTTTTGGGATGTCTTTTTCGCTTATCTTGCAGTGGAAGAATGAGCGGGCGAGATCGAATGTGCTGTATATGGAGGTCCCGAAAAGGGCTGTGGTGAAGTCGTGGAGATGCGGGACGGTGTAGCGGTCCGGTATGGTGAGGCGGTTGAGTGCCCGGTAATCCCCGACGGGGCGAATGTCACCGTCCGGTTTCGGGTCGATGTGGAGCGGGCTGGACCATGGGGCTTCGGATGGCTCGATGATGCCAGCCGCGAGTAGTTCGGTGAAGTGGGCCTTTGCCTGCGTGTATAGGGCCGGAGAGAGTCGGCGAAGTTTCGCATGGCACGGGGGCCCCTTTGTGACGATATGGTGTTCGACTGGGGCGTCGCAGGGCGTGGCGGGAGGTTTGTATCCGTCAAGGAGGGCTTGGAAACGGGGCTCGTTCGTCCCGGCGGTACATTTCGAGTTACCCGGGGGAACGAGGTTTATTGTGCCCTTTATGAACGTGCTAGTTGCGGCATCGATGAGGCGGGCATTCGGGAGGTCGACGAGCAGGCCGTGGTATGTGAGGAAATCCGAGCCGAGGATCGGAGTTGAGACGTCGGCGACTACGAATGTCCACTCGAAGCGCAGCAGGTCCGGCAGATGGACCGAGGCGGCGTGATTGCCGTAGGTGCGAATTTCTGTGCCGTTGGCCGCTCGGAGGGTGCTCGGGTGTTTTACCATTCGATGGAGTAGAGTGTTCGGGACGATCGATACGTCGGAGCCGGTGTCAACTAGAAATTGGAGCGCCGTTTTCCTACAGCGAAGAAAAAGCCGGGAGGTGTGATTCGTGCGCACGGCCGTTACGGCTGATCGGGCCGTGCGTTGGCGTTTCCCGCCGGCTGTAGTCGCCAGGTACATGGGCTGCGGCATTTTTGCGCGCGTGGGCCCCAGGTACGGTGGTAGTAGCATAGTCCCGAGGTAGGCTGGCGAGGAGGCGTTTGTCGCTGCGTTGAAGGTCACTGTTGGCGTCTATTCTGGATTACTTGTACCTCTTCGTCGACGGTAGCCACACGAGGAGGTGGAATGAAGGGTAGGAGTCGGTCGGCGGTCGCAGCAAGCTTGGTTATGTCCGGTTCGTCGCGGGCCGCAACGTGAAGGCGGAGGCTCTCGGGTAGTGCTCGGAGGAAGAGCTATCGGAGGAGAGACGTCAGTGTGTCGGCCGGGAGGGCACGGCGAAGTCGCCGGGCGAGGACGGACGGAAGTTCATCGCCGTCGGAGGGTTGAAGAAGCGCGGCGAGCTTAGAGCCGTCGGAGGGCGCGTGTGCGGCTATTAGCAGTTCTTTGAGCGTCCGGTAACTGGCGGCGTTCGAGGCGTTGATGTCGGTGCAGAGGTCCGCTTGGCGGAGCTTTGCTGTAGCCGTTGACGCGCCCGGCGTGGTGGGGGCGCGTGAGTCGGAGCGGTGGTGGGGCGCCGCTGCGGGGTCATGTTCTTGACGCAGACAGCAGGCGAAGGCCGGGGAGAAGGTGTATTCGCGTCGGTCGGTCACCAGTGTAGTAATCCTGTAGGAGTCGAGGTTGATAGAATAGACGAGGCAGTTGAAAGCTTGATTGAAGAATGGTGGTTTATTGAATCTAGACAGCTTCTTTTATACCCCCTTACATGACCAGAGGGGGGTCGGGGGGTCCCCACTCTGGGAGGTCGATTAGACTCGACTCGTATGGACATACATGCTTTATCGGTGGAGCAGCCGATCATAATAAATTGCTTGTAAAACCTGGAGGATTCTGGCATATTCCGACGACATTGTCCTGTTGGGGCGAAGTCTCAGTGCTCTACGGGAAACTTTTGAGGTTTTGAATGAAGAAGGAAAGACAATGGGTCTCGAAATAGATGAAAATAAAACAAAAATACCTCAAAATATCCACCTCAAGCCGTGCCCAACGAGTGCCCAAGAAAATAGCTTTTGGTTTGTACCTGTCTGAAGAGGACAAGCCCTTCGCATATCTGGGTAGCTTGGAGCATAATTAAAATCGTTTACAACAAGAGCTATGCTCACAAATAATGGCAGGCAACCTAGCATTTTATGCCAATATCCAGCTCTTCAAAAGCTGTTTGATCTCCAGATCAACAAAGCTGAGACGCTATAGATCCTTGGTGCGTCCTGTGGTTTGTTATGGATCTGAGGCCTCGATTATGTGAGTCGAGGATGAGGATAGAGTGAGGGTTTTCGAGTGGAAGATTGTTAGGAGGATCTATGGAGCAGTCAGCAGTGATTAGGGATGGAGTGTGAGGCGGAATGCCAAAAGTGATGATATATTACAACATGATGCCATAGTCCTGTTCGTCAAGGCTTAGCGTATCCGGTGGCTGGGACACGTGGACTGCATGCCAGAGGAAGCCAGCCCAAAAGCATGCTGCGAGCAAGAATGGAGACACCAAGAATAAGAAAAGGTTGCCCCCGGAACCGCTGGATTGATGAAGTCTTGAGGGATGTTCGAGCCATAGGAATGCGGCCAACTCAAGCGGACGACTTTGTCCTGGATGAGGCGATCGAAATGGGCCTTTGCCTGTGTGAGTTGAAGGGGGTGTAGTCTCGGGGCTTTAGCAGTTATGGGAGGCCGTGGTTTCGATAAAGTGATGAACCGTCGAAAGGTGGGACGATGAACATGGCTGAGGCTGGTATGTGTTGAGTAGGGTGGGGAAGCAGAAATCGGGTTTGGGTGGGGGGGGGGGGGGGGCGAGAGAGTTAATAAAACCTGGTATAGGTTTCTTTGACTGAGGGTGAATGAGTCGGGCGTTCTTCATATCCACCTGGAGGCCAAAGTATGATAGAAAATCAGCCCCCAGGGTGGGTTTTTCTACATCGGCTACGGTGAATAGCCATTCTTAGAGGTGTAAGGTAGAGCGGTGGGTCCCATAGGAGGGTATGCGAGTCCCGTTGGCTGCGTACAAGAGTTGGTGAGTGGATTGGGCTTGGTGATGTAGAACATGGTTGGGTATAATTGAAATTGCGGCCCCAGTGTCCACGAGGAATGGCAGGTTGGTGCGTTTTCAGCAGAGAAAAAGCCATTGAGACCAGGGGTGGAGTGGGGCGTGAGGGTGGTGGTTGGGTGGGGTACTGGGGCGGATTGCTGGGGGAAGGTGGGGTTTTGAGCACTTCAGCATATGATTTGAGGGGAATGGCAGGGTGGGGCGTGTTGTGGTCAGTGGAGAGGAAGGACAGCTTCTTGATCCCCACAGACGTGATGTCAGCCATGGGGGAAGGTGCCGTTCCCCTCCTCGAAGGTGGAGGGGGAGACGTTTTCCGCATTGGCTGGGGAGGAGTCGCACGGGAGCAGGCATTTGTGGGCCTGTGCCCCGAAGGTGGTATGATACCAGCAGCGGGTGGAGTGATCGGCCGGCTGCTCGGGTGGGGAAGGAGGTATATGTGAGCGTCGGTTGGGGGGTGTCTTGGGTCGGGTTGGCGTGCGGTCCCGGTGGGGATCGAAAGAGAGGTCCCGACGTCTGGAGGGAGATGGTGTGCCGGAACCTGGAAGGCGGCTCGGTTGGGGTTGAATCTCATGAATGGGGGCGGTTGTATTCAGGTTGTAGGCGGTGTCGGCCAGGCACAGGATGGTCTCGTCATCCCCCTTCAAGTGGCGGTGAGGGTGAGCTGGATGGGGGCCAGCAGGGCCTTTAACCACAAGGTTCTGGTGACGTCAGAGGTCAGCACGTCCTGCAGCTGGTGACCTAGCCGGCGGAAGTGGTGGGAGGGTTTTAGGTCTCCTAGTTGTTGGGGCTGGAAGAGGGCGGAGATCCTGGTAATTTTGGAAGGTTGATAGAGATCGATGAGGTGGCTGCAAAGATCGTCGTAGGCAGTGGCTGAGTCGGGGGATATATCGGCGGTTTGCAGAAGGATGTCGTAGGGGAGGAGGGAGATGGAGGGAGATGGTCTTTGTATAGCACGTTTTCTGTGTGCCGAGGTCGGTGGCCGAGAAAGCAGCGTCCAGCTGGAAAAGCCAGAGGGTGGGGTCATCGACTTGAGTGCAGTAGGTAGAATGGCGAGCCGGGTAGGGGGAGCGCATTTTATAGGCGTCCTTCCACTCTCCCCCGGTCCTTCAACAGCGGTGTTGGAGGAACGATGGAGGAAGCCTACCTAGCTGTGCTCCCCCGAGTCACGTAGGCCAGGCCCACCTCCCCCTTAGCTTCGTTGGAAACAATCTAATCATATGTACAAGAGTGGTATATTCTAAAGGGGTAGGTACCACGACAGTTAGGTACCTATTTTTTTGTTTCCCACGTCAGCCTATTTTTTTTCCAAGCCTAGAGGAGTGGGGGGGTTGAAATCAGATCACACAATATGATTCATGAAATGGATCGATTAGCAGGTGCCACCAACGGTTCCAATACGCTAAAAACGGATGAAATGGATCGGTCAGAGGTCACTGCATTCCCACTTCTCCGTATCCCGTTGCGGGTGAAGGAGCACCTCCAAAAAATGTTACCGCTTTCGTACGTTTTATGTTTGGTATATCGGAAACCTTCAAAATAAAGCAGTTGGGAGCCTACACGTGACGGAACCAGTCGTAACTGCTCCATGACCGAGGAACTGTCGACTACTGTTCGAGCCGAGTCACAGGTGGCGGATTTATTTGTTGGCATAGATCTATGACAAGTGTAGGATGTGATAATCTCTTCTGGACAACAGACAGGTGGCAGAGTGATTCACGCCCAAAGGACAGAAGTCGAGCCACTGACGGAACATCCCCCTTTTCCAAATTAGGATTTATCAATATTTTTCCCCCAATACTAAGTAAGATATATATTTTTTTTAACATGTAGATAGAGATTATTTAGACATGTACATGTAGATTATTTAGGTATAAGTAATACAATTCCGTAAACATTTTATATGCATAAGATTTAACAAATACATATTTAGTGAAATTTATCACCGACAAATTAATTATTGTTTTAATTTCCACACCCTGTAGTAATTAATAGGTTCTATTTATATATAATGAGTAGGTAATAATATAAAATTAGTACAGTAAAAGTACCTACTAATTCGTGATCTTTTCATGACATAGGTAGGTACCTATTTTTTGTTTCCTAAGTCCCGAACCAGTCTGGTTTTTTCTTTCCCTAACAGGTGTAGACAAAGTGCATGTCTCCGGTTTTTGGACATTATCGACTGGATGGGGTGGAGTTGGAGAACTTAGCGTTTGCGGTTGTTCAAATGATTTGGACTTCCGAGGTGAAGTATGTGTTGACCTACGATCAGTTTTTGTTGACGAAGTTTGCATTGCCGACTCCTTTGTAGGATATGGAACATTTGGGACTGGATTTAGGGTAGACATAGCACACGTAGTCGGTCAAAGAAAATTTCGTTTGTCAATTTCTTTGTAGTAGGGTGCAGGAACCAAAAACCACGTATTCCTGCGGTAAGTTCCACTAGCACTACTCCTTACTATGAATGACCTTGGTTCAGGACCTACCAGAAATATTCGCCCCTAAACCCTCAAATCAGTTACCCATACTGCATCACCAGCTTGCAACTCGGGCAATTTTCCACCAATTTGCCACAGCCCTCTGCCTTTTATTATACTTGTCATACTGCCTGCCTCTCTTTAACTTGTTTTTCCTTTTTGATTACTTGAGATGAACCACCTGGTTTATCCAAATCGTTAGTAAGTATTGAAAGGGTGGATCTCAGTTTTCTGTTATTCAGCAGTTCTCCTAGGATAAATCCATTTTCCAACGGAGTTGTTCCAAAATGGATTCAAAAATGTCATCCGGGTTCTCAATCAAATTCTTCGCCACACGAAAAGCTGCCTCTATATCCTCATTAGATTGTCTATGAAACGGCGGACTTGTTACACAAATTCAATTTACGTGAAAATTCTTTGAATGGACCCTCGAATTGTGGACCATTGTCACTCAGGACAATTTTTGGAATCCCAAAACTTAAAAAGCAGCCTCAAAGTTTTTGTGCGACACTTGAGTTGCAAGGAGCTGAGTGGGTAAATTTCAACGCATCTTGATAGTAATGTGCTATTATCAGATACCATTTATTCAATTTAAACAAATCTACTGCAACCGTTTGCCATGGCCCAGATGGTATTTCGGTTTTGAAATTCTTTTGGATTTACCCTATGCTCTACGCATTTCGGGCAATTTTGAATTAATTTCTCGATTTGACTCGCAAGACCTAGCCACCACGAAGACATTGTAGCTCTTCCTCGGCATCTAGAAATACGTAAATGAGGGTTTTGATGTTCTTTTGATAAGACATGGTGATTACAAGGAATTTTGTACAGACAGACAGACAGACACGGAAACAAATTTTTCCGTTAATGTCTGAAACTCACAATGCGAGCGGAAATGTTGATTTTGTAGAATTCACTATTTCTCGACTCTTGGGTGAATACGAAATCCCGCTACATTCGGTGGTGTCGAAGCAAAACGATGTCTGTGACATGATAACTATTTGTGGGCCAGTATTTATTTGTTTCTATTTCTGCATTGATCCTAGTTGCGGCTTCTAAATTCGTATGTTTCGAAAGTTTCCTGTTTACTGGTTCCTCAACGAAATTTCAATTTCCCGTGAAAATTAAAATAGGTAGGTTCAACTAACAAAAATTGGTAAATACACCACCTCTTCTCTATAACCACCTCTTATCATTCAGTTAACCCATCAACTCGAATTCACGTGGTCTCACACATCGATGGGGTATGCATTTCTCATCATAAATATAAGGATAATGCTAAGAAATGTCTCCTACCATGTGTCTTGACGCTAGAGGACTGGGTATGGGGCCATCATACGGTGGTTACAGCGGGCGTCGCATACCTATACTCCCTCATGAGTAACAGTGGAAATTAAGTCCTTCATGAGTACCAGTTTAACGACAAATTCTCTGCTCATAGCTCTTGTCCAAGATGGATTCAGCGTGACGCTGCCATTTGGTTTGAGCGTGGCAGGATATGGGGTGCTATAGGTAGTCGAGAGGAAGTGGAGATTGAAGATGATCGTGACTGGCATAGCTGATAGTACAGAGGAAGGCCGACGTAGGAACAATGGGTGGCAACTGCTGGGCTACTTGACTTCGAAAAATCAGTGTTTCAGCTTTCGAATTCAAGCAATATCCTATGTAATGAAAGTAAGCATTCAATCTTTTATTGCCAAAAGAGAAGAAAAACAAAAGTATAGGAATCGCCTTGAACGACACATTAACTTTTGCCAGAAGGTATTATTCTTCATGGTCCATATACATACCTATAAATACCTATCTATGCTACCTAGGTATCGATTTCTAGGAACCTAGATCTGGAAGGTTTTTGGAAAGAACGTGGGACAATTAAACAGACATATAACCTAATTCGTCATTAAAAAGTAGTTTTCATCACGTAGTATGGCCATATGAGCGAATTTTCAAAGTGGCAGAGTCAACGCACAATGTTTCTACCCCAATGAACCGAGTTGCAAGACAGACTGAGTTCGAGCGTCCTCCCTCGACTGCGTTCAATGCTCGGAAAAGTATCGATTGAGTATTCAAAAATTCATGTAATAAAAATGTTGGACCCTTTGCAATAGCGTGCTTTCTACGGAACAAAGGGGCTCAAACTGAAACGTTTTTCCATCAGTACAATCGCGGCAGCAAATCATTATCCCAGATGACTACTGCAGGCCGACACAAATTCGGACGGTCGCAGGGCGCATATCAAACTCCACCGATTTGGAATTGCCACACCAGTGCGTTCCCGTAATGACACCACACCTCATATATACTAGCATCTATTTTTTGACTGCGACCTTTTGGAGCAACATCCAGCTCCTTTTATTCGGGAGGTAGGTACAACTGGAGGGTGGTGGCCCACATCGTGTAGTGAAGCGTTGGAGAGGTATATGAGAGCACTTCGAGTATACATTGTGAATTCCAACAATCTAGACATTCTTGATCAACTTAATTTAATAAGATGATGTAGTTAAATTTTTAATTTTCATAACCAATAAACTTAGTTTTCCTATAATGTTATAATAGGAGCGATAGATAACTTGTAGTACCCTTGTGAAGCAAGTTGTTTTTGTATAATAATACTTTTTTTTTAAACTTGTCCTTCTTTTGGCAATCAGAAAATGAGGTCCACATTCCATTCCTTGACATTTCAGTCGGCTAAGTAATATAGCGTTCTCTCAGTAGTTTGGAAAACCTTTTTACTGTAGATTGAGAATGAAGGAAAAAGGGGTGGAATTCTGTAACTGAATAGATTTGCCCGTAGATAATGATCATTGCCATAAGTTTTCGATGGCCCAGTAAAAAATCAAACTGATTATTTTATAAGCACTGACAATACAAACCAGCACCCCCTCCAGAATCACCGTTCAAGGCGTTTAATGCAATACTTGACCGTCGTGACCTTGGTATTGCGATTGATAACGTGATGTATCTTGAAAAATTCCATTATCTGGCCACTCACGCAGTTCACGTAGTATTGTTTAACGTATGATTTTACCGGCAGGTATGCTTTACTTTTCACAGATGGATGCAGTGACAAACTGAAGAACTGCCGGATAGCGGCTCAAGCCAGGATGTGCGCGTACGAATTTTACATGCTCAACTGCTGCTACTCGTGCTCCCGAAAAAAACGATACCCCATCAACTGAAGTGTTTACCACCCTACTTGAATTCTTGTAATCGCCCACTGTTAACCGAAATGAAATTTGAGAATCGTGATTCCTGTCTTCCCCAATAGGGAAGCTCATGTTCAAGGAGGTATTTGATTTCTTACGCGGTTTCTCGTCTCACTGTAGGATTATTGACGTGTGATCCTTAATATTTAATAAACCGCCATTCCGAACTCTTCACAACGTAAACATTGCCTCTACGCACTGCAGAAACAAAAAATAAGTTATTCAAAAAATAAAAATAAAAATGAAAGGAAATTACCTATGTTATTTCCACATTTTATTTATGGGATGAAGGATCTGGACTAGTCACTAAAAAAGGTTTAGAGTTTAATATTTAAGTGAATAAAATGTAATCATTTTATGGAGTACCTAAGATATGAGCAATTGAATGAAAACTGCAATATAATGTAAGAAACCATAATTAAATTTCGTAGGATGAAGGCTGGTTGTTTTTAAACTTTTAACGATTTGAATAGCAGTTACTTTTTTCCTCTCGTTGATAGGTATTTCCCCTAAAAGTTTTTCTCCCTTCCTGATGCCTTCGCGGCTAATCATTGAATACGTTTATACCTACCTACCTTATTGTTCTAGAATTGCTGTATTCAGATTTTTTTCTTGTTTGTTTGTTGTGATTCATACCCATGACATATGTGATTTTAAGATTTTCAGTGAATATTAGCGCTATTAGTTTATTCACCCGGTTGAAACTTATTTTTGAATATTGATATGGTACTCGTACCTGTTTCGGAACCAAGAGAAATTCAGCTAACCAACGGAAGGGTAAAAGACTGATTCACTTGTTGTTTTAAATCTCATAGTTATCGCTGTCCACCATGAGACATTTTCTTTATCAGGATCTTGTATGAAATTCACTCTTACGTTCAGGCTTCAAAATTCGATCTTTCATTCGCTCCACTGGTAGCTTTCCCTACTATCATCAGTTTCGCCATTCATGTTTTGTGATACATACCTTTTGCTGTATAACGGCAAAAAAAGTGTTAGGTAGGTAGTTGAATCTAAATTTTGCTCTAGAATCAACAACAGCTTGCTCTAACGTGCCTCAGTTGCATTGCTAAGGATGGAACGCTGACAGTAACGAATTATTCGTTAATGTATAGGTTAAAATTATGTGTGTTTTTCATCTGTAAGAACGTAAGTAGTATTCGAATTTAGGTATCAAAATACTGAAGAATTGTTGGGTAATTGACACAGTTTTTGCAATTTATGTAGTTCTTACAATTAATTCCTCCTTTTTCCAGTTCAGTGCTTCCATTAGCTTTCGATAAAAATATCATCGTGTCCTTACGTTGTCAATAAATGAGTAGGTACCTACCTACAAAACTATCATACCAACTTCGTCTCATACTGGTGGTTGTAACGATAATTTTGAGAAAATAGAAAAACTTACGACGTTACTGTAACGATAAGTATTGTATTCATGTTCATTGATGTAGATAATCCATACTTACATATATGATAATCATTCTAATGAAAGAAAGCAAATCGTGTATCTGATGGAAACATTGACCGGTATTGCCTTCGTGTGATCATTGTTCAGTATTCTCAAACTCAACCACAGCATTAACTGACTCGGATTATTTAGCTACTGTTGAGTTGCAGCTCTTATTTTATAACTGTTGATTTAATATAATTGGTAGGCCCATTAAAATATCTTTTATATGTTGAAATTTTCCACTTTCTCTTCACAGTTTCCTATTCCTGTGTTATAATTATGAATGGAAGGGCACATTGTTCATTTCATAGTGCAATAGCATATTTGACTTCTCGCGATTAATCATCACATTGTTTTTCTTTTTTCAAACGATCCTTGCCAACGAACAACAGCCAAACACTCTTTTTTTTAGCTTCTTAAATCATATTTACGAGTAAAATTATCGACCTCTTTTTCTAGTTGCTTCAATAGCAGGTAGGTACATTAATAATAATAAATGTTTTTATTGTGAAAGATGACGACCAGTATAGTTACAAACAATCTTTCAACGATCATATTTGATGCTTCGCGCGACACTGCAAAAAGCGCCACTAAGTAGGAAAAAAATGTCTTACATTCGTGCCAAAAATTTGGTAATAGTCGATATCCAGTTTTGTGTGTCAACATGAATTTCAGAGTAGTGGTAATTTTTCAATAAGTATGTTAACATGAATTTCCCCCCTACTAGTTGAAAAAAATTAGTTTTGTGTAATCCAACGATTACTTGGCTCGGCCTCAAATTGAGCTGCCAATAATACAAGACATCTCTAACCTAATAGTTACTACCGGAATTTTACGGGACTATTTAGGTGTTAACCCACAATCAACCACAAAATTTCAACTCATTTCGACATTTTTTTGGGGCAGTTTTACACACACCCAAATCCGTACTCAAATAATCATCTGAAGGAGTAGTATTACCGATTTTAGTTGATGTTAGAAGAAGATAAGCTATTCCAATGAGCCAAAATTTCTAAAATGAGCAGTGAAAAATAAGTAAATTGGTTTTAATTTTCCACGTGGTCAACCGTATTCTTATCACGGTGTTGATGTTGGGGAATCGCTGGAAGAGCTGGCACTTCACTTCTCGCTCGCCACCGGCTGCCGTCGATCGCCTCACAAGATTTAGCCAAAACTAAACAGTTTTCTTATAGCGTTTCTCCTGAGGAAAGCCGTCTCTTCATTCTCTGATTATTCATTCTACCGTTCCGTTCTCGAGATCCGTCGCCTGAAAAAATACGAAGATCAGCAAGTTCGTGGTAAGCTCCATTTTTCCTTCCGGCTTCCTTGTGCCTACCGTCGAATATAGAACCGAATGTTCTCAAATTATGGCCGTTGTCTCCAGATTTTTTATCTTCGGAGCTTTGTGGGATTTGTGCAGCAAAGGAAGGGGTGACTACCTAACGCTGTCCGATCAGCTACCAGATTTGCAGTCGTATGTCGTCACGCTCATGAGCTAGAAACTCATTCACCCGTCTCGTTCGATCACTTTCAGGTACGGAGCTTGGAAGTTACCTCCCTTACCGCCGAAGGACCAGATTGCCTCCTCCAAATGGATAACATACCGTCTAGCCTTGCCGTCCCGCCACCCGTCTGCCTACCGATTTCAGATAAATCTAAATTTACCGCCAACCGTTTCGATTTAATATTCTGTGAATAATATACCTATGTATTCGCTCAGCAAAGAATTTTTATAACACCCCCTCAAACATTTTTTCTTTTACGTTTCAAGGTGCGTAGATTCCGAATGCAATTTACGTCCGCGGTATCATGCATATCTACTTCAATTTCGGTCTAAAAAATTCTCTATTTTTCGCATACAGGCTCCATTTGGGCCCTAGTTGTCTCCCGAAACTTTGCAGCCCGGTCAGAATATACCCAAGGTGTTATGGGTGAAAAATGGGTGGAAAACCCCTGTTTTTGGTGTTTTAGTGACATGAGCTTGTGAGGGATCGTTCTCCCTGTTTTTTAGGACGAGGAGACCGAATATGAAGTCGATTTTGACCAGAGTGGAAAATTGAGGTTCTAACAAAGTTTCAGCCTTAAATTTACGTTAATATTTGGTCTAAAATCGTCGTTCTTCCGCACACAGTTCGTGTCCCCATTTGGGAACACATTTGGCTCCTAGTTGTCTCCTACAACCACGGGTGTTAGGGTGAAAAATGGGTGAAAAAAAAGGGTTTTTTTTTTAGTTTTAGTGAACATGAGCATGTGAGGTATCGTTTTCCATGTTTTTTAAGGCGAGAAGACCGAATATGATGTTGATTTTGACCAAACGGTTAACAATTGAAGTTGTAACGAAGGTTACAACTTTTGAATACCTCATTAAAAAATTTTTTTGTGGTTCAATAAATCCCTAGCCAGGGTGAAATTCATTTTTATTTTAAATTGCCATCTAATTTTGTGGGATCACCCCCACCAGCTGTACTTCCATTTACGTGACGTCTTATTTTTATTATTGCATACAGGGTGTCTCAGAAACAGGCCTGCAAGAAGCCAGGAATCGAGTTTTCAGGACATTTCCGATAAAAAATGTCTTATCAGTTTTAAAGTTCTTTGTGGCATTTCAAGTTTTTTTCGTAGATCAAGTTTTTCACGCATAAAGCTCACCATAACACCCAGTTGTAGAATTGCAAAAAAATTGGTGGCTACTGTTAAAAAGCTGGTTAAATTTCCTTTTAGCATATGCTAATTTGAAGAATTTTCGAGTGGTTTGAACCCCTGAAATTCTCGCTTAAAAATCGGGATTTGACAAATCTCAGAAATACGAACAATTTCAAAGCGCTCTAGCTCAGAGAAGCCAACCCAAATTGCATCTGCGCTGGACGGGAGAAACTTCCTAAGTTCCCTCAGCATTCCAATGGTATGGTCATTTTTAATTTTACTGTACTAGTTGAAAGGTGAAATTGCGTTTGAATCCAAAGAAATGTGTTTTTTTTTTTTTTTTTTTTTTTTAAGAAAATCGAGTGTTTCAGCGTGCTGTACGACTCTACTCGACCAATCCATGACTAGAGTAGAACCACAATAGATCTTGTAGGTCGCAGTGGATGAGGGCTGCTACAGACCCCACAAAAATCCCCCGTACAAACCTTGATGACTAGAGTAGTTAGATAAATATCCTTTTCGACATAATTTTAGACGCTGAGCGAATGGTAACACTCCTGATTCGTTGTGACTGATGAAAAATAGATTTTGGATACTGGGACTTAACAACACCGACTAGTCAGAATGAATCAGGAGTGCCTCCATTCTTCTCATTGTCAAGAATGATGTGGAAAACGATACTTAACTTCTCATGGTATGGAAGAGTCGCGTAGCACGCTAAAATACTCAATTTTCGAAGAAACTCACTTTTTGTTTTAAATTCAAAGGTAATTTTCAATCTAAATGTTCCTTTATTTTTCTACAGTCCTGAGAAAATTAGCCTTATCATCCATATCTACCTTATTTTCGGTCTAAAAATTCGTTCTTTCGCACACAGGCACTATCTGGGCACTGTTTCCCGAAACTTTGGAGCCCGATTGGCATATACCTGTCGTGGTTCCCTCCAAATTTCTACATTTACCACTCCTATGTAATATGGAAAGATTTAATCAAATAAACGAAGGGAACGACGAGCTGGGTGATGCCAAGGGGAAAGTAGGAGAAGGGACCCTTCCATCAACCGCCATCGCCCTGCAACGGTCATAACGGCCGATTGTGGATGGGGGACGGGTGGAAAGGGGCCAGCCCAGCTCCTCATTCGACCGACCACTCTCCGACTTGCGACCTCTCTCTCTCTCGGCCTCTCTCCGACCCTTCCTCATACCTGCTGTGGTGAAAACTACGGGGTGCTCCCTCTTGAATACTGGCAGTGGTAAAAACCGCGGGTTATTTGCATTCTTCCTCTAAGTGTCTGCTGTGGTGAAAACCGCGGAACACCTCCTTCTGCTCTAGCACCTGCTGTGCTGAAAACCGTGGGGTGCTAGTCTCCACTTTCCTAGCGCCTGTGCGCCTGCTGTGGTTAAAACCGCGGGGCGCCATTACCTCTAGCTCCTGCTGCGGTGAATACCCCGGGTACTAGCATACTCTCCAACTAACACCTGCTGTGGTGAAAATCGTGGGGCGTTAGCAAAGACTCCTACGGAGCACATCCTTCATCCAAACCTCATCCAACTTCATCCTCACCCTACCCCCCCCTTATCCTCATCCAACTCATCCGCCATGTCGTAAGCCATCCCACCGGCTCACGACAGCACCCACGGGTGTCATTGGTGAAAAATGGGTGTAAAAGTAGGATTTTTTGGTGTTTTAGTAACAAGAGCTTGTGAGGTATCGTTTTCCTTGTTTTTTAGGACGAGGAGACGGAATATGAAATCAATTTTGACCAACGAGCGAAGAACTGGGGTTCTAACAAAGTTTCAGCCTTAAATTAACCTAAATTTTGGTCTAAAATCGTCGCTCTTTCCTACACATGCTCCATTTGTGTCCTAGTTGTGCTGCCGATCGGGTTTCACCCAGGGCTGTTATGGGGGGGAAATTGGTGTAAAAATAGGGTTTATCGAGGTTTCGTTTGAGGTTTTAGTGAACACGAGCTTTTTTTTTTTTTTTTTTTTTTTTTTTTTTTTTTTTTTTTTTTAAGGGCGAGAAGACGAGAAGTTGAGTTTGACCAAACAAGGAAGAGTTGAGACGAAGACAATTAAATGTGTTCCTAATTTGTGTTTTGGGGGGGGGGGGGGGGGCAAAATTGGAAGAAACCATCAAAAATAGCTGTTTCATTATTGCAGATGAAAGAAACAACAAATGAACAGCCAACATTTCTGTAGGTATGTCCAATATAATAATAAACCCATGTGACAAGGACTTCGCAGCTTTTTTCTTTGTGGCCTCTGTCTGTTAATTCGGACGTGCGGGTGATACATGCCCTCACCACCAAGGCCTGTTATGCTATTCTCTCACCTCTCCACACCTATGAGCCCTACTCCCCCGGAGCACTTCATGGGAATCGGTCTCCCTGAGACCGCGGGAGAAGGGATCATCTGTTTTCAGTGACAGTGGTCACAGCAGTGAACCCGTCAGGTTGTTGCTTGGGAAAGGCTATGGTGAACCTACCAGAATCAGAATCCTTCCTTAGACAAAGTTGGATAATAAAATGTTAGAATGGTACACGCTCTTGCGATGACCTCCTAACAGCCAAAAATCGTCACGCGTTACAAAAAATCGGGAAGTAAGTCCCAAGCCAGCCTTGGCTTCCCCCACTTATTAGGCTGGCCGTTCACTGGACGCGATTGCGCGTGATTGCCAGTGTCTGTCGCGAGAATGAGTCCGATCGCGCGATGAAATTCTAACTGGTTTGAACCTCGTCGCCTTCGCCTGTGTTCAGGAAGCCATAAGGCAGTGGACGGACCCCATAGGAACATCGACAGTGGACGGGATCCCACAAGAATCCTCGTGTTTGAACAGAGGCTAACTGTTCGCGCGATTTTGCATATATTCGCCCAAAACTTTTTCGCGGCCGGCCTTATAAAGCTTTCGCCTGCCGGGTAGGGGTTCCTCCTTCGCTCCCGTTCCACCACCTACGTGGTCTTCCCCATTCCAGAGCATGTACCATGTTTCATAGTTTCTTTCTAAGTGTGTAAATAGGCATCATCTTGGGTCAAGAAGCGACCAGTTTTTCACTATTTCTTCCTTCTTCAACATTTGCTTCATTATACATCTTATCGATGGTTAGAAGTTACCAAGTAGAGTCTTTCGATTTGTCTTTCTTCTCCGTCGTTGTCTAATGAATGTAATACCTAACCTATCCTTCAGTCCAGTGCTGTGGATGAAGGCCCTTGTTTCTCTCACTCGCAGCGAAACGGCCCGGAAAATGGAAAGCTGAAAATAAATGCATTCATAACGCGTAAATATAGGCGATAATAATCAAAAGGAATTAATTGCAGTTCAAGTTGTAATGAAAAATTGAAGGAAATTTTATTAAATAAATAAAACTTGAAATAAACGAGAAATGGTCTGTACCGCCAAGACACCCTACACGGAAAGCTCTAGCCTCGTCCATCGCGGACCAATAGGATTGCTTCTTCCCGGGTTATCAAAAGGTAGCCATGTCGGAATTCCGTCAATACGGGCTTAGCGCTTCTGCTTGTATCCTATCGATACCCTTTTCATACTATGTAGCAGATGGTTTTTTGGCAAAGTTCTTCACGGAATTTAACAGAGTTTCCGAGGCTTGAAAGTTTCGTGGTCGTCTTAAAATGGCAAGATTCAGGGTACAGGGATACAGGATTTGTATTTGAATTCGGAAACATACGTAAGTTTCTACCTTGTGACCATACAATATAATGGTCTACCTACCTAGCGTAAGTGGTGCAGTGTTTAAGAGTCGTTCAAAGGTTGTAGCTCGGTATTTATCAGAATACTTCATCCTATAAGAGAAACCTAAAAACTCGTTCGCACGAGAAGTCGGATTTCGATGAAATTCATATGGGAACAGGTGGGAACCACCCCCCTGAGTTTCAACTTTCTAGGTGGGTTACCATCAAGGACAGCATACAGATACACACATACATTCAACTATCTAAAATAGTTAAATGCCGCAATTTTACGATCATGTGTTGAGGGAGGTCACAGTGGTCAATTATCAATACGGGATTCGGGGATCAAAACTGTAAATTGATTCACAGTGTCAAAGGAAAGACATGGACGATCTGAGGGGCCCCTCCTGAGTCCCCAAAATTAATAATTTCTGGTAGGTAGGTAGGTACGTATGTAGTTGTTTGGCTATGAAAGTTGCCTGAAAACTACAACTCTCTACCTTCGGACAGTTACCTCATGTGCTATTTGTAGAGCAGCTGCTGAATTTGCTTAATATGGCCTTCGCGTGTATCTGCTTACAATGAGTGATAGGTTATTTATGTCATTTCGGACGATCAGTTCAATTTGGCGACATCTGCGGAACCACTATCGTCGAAACTTGGTCATCACCTCACCTACCAGTTAGATCTCTGCGAACAGGTAACAGCTATAGAGGTAGCGTCACCCGTCATCGCGGCAGGCTTTTAACGTTTTGTCAAAAACCGTCAAGATGGCCCCACGGAAGTCTTCGAGACTGTGGAGGGGCACCTGAAACATTCTGGTGGAGGGGTCTACTCATTTGTGTATTCATTCCATGACGCTACTGTCGTCTTATTCTGTCCACTCGCAGTTACACTTCGGACACTCTACAGGTAACCAATCCTCTTCAACTATTCTCATTCTTGAAGAATACTGACCATTTTGAACAATATGAAATTTCTGTAGTGTTGTTTATTCTTTGAAATTGCTTCTTTAAATCATTCGAATAATGAAATATTTTGGTTTTTGGGTTTTGCATGGAGGTGAAGGAAGTAACTGTGTTGTTGAAACTATAATTTTCCTGCAATTTCACGTTTCAATAAGTCTATTTTATTATCCCCTACCTTGTGAAACATCAAATATCTTAAACTAGTAGTACCTCTAGTAAGACTGATTAGAAATTATCCTACTTAATCCAAAATTACGGTAAGATAAATAGACACTACACGTAATTGAATACTCAAAAAAGGATAGCACATATTTTTTTTCTTTCTTATGCTACAATCGAATGGGTCATCAATTGTCTATGGTTTCTTTGCTTACACCATAAATAACCGTAATAATGACATGACGTGACACCGCTGTGGGTGAATATACATAATATATGCAGGCATAGGGTGGAAACACAAACTGTACCTACTGTTGACGGAGTCCACCCTGAAACATGAGAGCCAAACTGAGCCATTCCTGCACTCAACAAGCGCGTCAATATTTTTTAACCAGTATTTTGCGAGTGTACTGTGAAATATTCTAACGATACAATGTTACTAACGCATAGACTATCGACTTTCTAGATAGTCATGTACGTAGTTCCTTCTAAATATATCGTTATTCTAGTGAATTCTAGGCATTCATGGAGTTCGAACGGGACGCTGAATTTTTCCCCGATTGTAAAATTCCCATATCCTTGAATTTGGTCTCTCTTTAAAACAAGATATTTCTTAGGTTCCATTCAGACACAATGTCGTTTTCCTTCAATATACTGAACAAACTTCAAGAATAGCCTCAATATTTGAACGGGTTTTTTTTTCTTTTCTCAAATACTCTTGAACTTTTTTTAAGCCAATCTAAACTTTTCTAAATCAATTGACCCAAGCCTTTTTAAAATGTATTTTAAACCCTTAAATTAAATTTATTACTTTTCCAAATCTATGAAACACGTTCAAATTAGCTTTTGGCGATTATTTGTGATCGGAGAATATAGGAATGACAGATATGATTTCCATACACCGAAAGTGATATGAATCAATTACTGCATTTTGAATTCTTATCCTATACCAGTTTTGAATGATTTCTCATAACGTTAATCAATGTCTCGTCCTATTACATACATAGGAGGCATATTGATAATCACGTACTGGAATTAGTAAATACACATCATAATCAACGACCAAAGTACATATTCACACCATCCCGTCCCTCTGGTCAGAGCGGAGCAGTGCGGGGGGAGGGGGTAGTAGTAGGGTGGTCTCGCATGCACAAAAAATAAATCCTTTATACCCGTATCTTTGGTAGTATATTACTGAATTTAAGTGAAATTTCCTCGGGCCATGTAATATGATCTCTATATATTATAAATTCGAATCTCTGTATGTCTGTCTGTCTGTCTGTCTGTCTGTCTTCGCACGGCCAAACGGCTCGACGGATATCGACCAAATTTGGCACGAATATCCAGTAGGCTCCCAAGTTGTGCAACGTCGCATTTTTAATTCCCTCACCATAGCGGAACTGTGGTCGACCATGGTCAAGTTCGTTAATTGAAATGGTAACCCCTATTTTTTATCGCGTATTCGTAATCTACGTGAAATTCTATCTACGATCGACCCTTCGGACTACCCCCGCGGTCGACCATAGCGCATCCAAGGGCCCCTCCATGGTCAAATCCCGAATTGCTCAACGGATATCGACCAAATTTGGCACCAATATCCGGTAGCCTCCCAAGTTGAACGTAGGCGCATTTTTAATTCCCTGACCACAGCGGAAATATGGTCGACCATGGTCAACTCCTGAATGGCTTGACGGATTTTGATAAAATTGGGCACAAATACCCGGTAGGCTATGGGATTATTCCGTCGTTTGTTGGTTCCACGATACTGCGTTCAGCGAATCTCGGATAGCGAGCGAAGCGAGCGGTCAGGCTAGTCTCTAATCGTTCCATTTGAATTCCAGAGTAGGGCAGTAGCCTCTGGGCTGTCGTGAACATGAATTCCTTGTAGCTTTCCTATCCCTAAATCTGTTTGATTATGGCGGAATGTTCAATACTGTCTCAAAACCTCGTATGAACTCCTAAGCCTTCTGAAAGGTCTGAACATTTTCAGCAATGGTAGATATCTGCATGCGCAAAATAAAAAACTTATCTGAACATATTTAGGGCGGAAGTTGACGTCGTGGGTAAACCAGTTAATTTTACTAATCAAACGATGTGAGGCAGTTATTGCTTAGAAGTTCTTTCCAAAATCTGATAAAATTATTATTAGCTTCAAGGAAAGCATCGTAATTTTGACAATGTTCTTACAAGACCAGCTGCACATTAGTGCATAGTTTTGGGATTCTGATGTGCGAAGAAGGTTTAACGACTTGGCAGATGTTTACAACAGCGTACCTCTGAGACAGCTTTCCAAAAGTTGCAATATATGATAGGACAAGTGGTTACAAATAATTAGCAATGGTGGTTTCCAAGGGAGCTGCATCCAATTGTGTTGTTAGAACCAAAAATGTTTCACCCATCAGCATCCCCCTCATATTCTTTTTGAATTTCGGAGAAGCTCGCAAGGAGATCTTCGAGTCGGAACAAGGTGCTACGGTGCTACAGTCGGAACAAGGTGCTACTGAATTATCAAAACATACAGGTATACATTGGTTTATTATCAAACTTCCGTAGATAATACGCAATGCTTATGGTCAAAAATTTTATGACATGAATTTTTGTAAAACCTTTCAATTGCCTCCCGTTTCGGAGCATTCTAAATCCATCGCTAGATTTTAACACTATATGTGTATATAGATGTATTAAATCAGTTTTAGAGCAAGTGCAACAGTTTATGGAAATGTTAGGCGTGGAGGACATGGAGCTTCGTTCATCTATGAGTGTATTCTAGAATCATCAGTTAGAATCGCTCATTTCTTGTGGCATCTTATGTGACTTTTAGAGTGAAGAGAGGAAGGGTGGGGGTTGTCATAGCTTGAGATAGTCAGGCTGCAGTTTTCATCGTATTAAATGCGTCTTTTTGTAATCGACTCGGTGTTTTGATATTGTTGTTCAAGAAACTTGGGGAAACTATTACCGCGCTTGGTGAAACTATAGCTTGCAATACAATATGTACCAGTGGGTGCCCCCCTATAAATACTCAACGATAGGGTGAACGCGGGGGTCGTTGACCCCGTTTTTAGAAGTTTTGGTTTATTATTCTGTGAATAATACACCTATGTATTCGGTCAGCAAAAAAATTTTATAACACCCCCTCAAACTTTTTCCTTTTCCGTTTCAAGGTGCGTAGATTCAAAAAATGCAATGTCCGTCCGCCGTCCGCCGTCCGCCGTACGCCGTATGCCGTCCGCCGTATCACGTGTACAGGCTTCATTTTCGGTCTAAAAAAATCGTTCTTTCGCATACATGCTCCATTTGGGCCCTAGTTGTGTCCCGAAACTTTGCAGCCCGATCGGAATATACCCAGGGGTGTTATGAGTGAAAATGTGGATAAAAATAGGTACTTTTTGTGTTTTAGTAACATGTTAGTAACATGAGCTTTTGAGGTATCGTTTTCCATGTTTTTGGGGACGAGAAGACCGAATATGAAGTCGATTTTGACCAAGGAGTGGAAAATCGAGGTTCTACAAAATGTTCAGCTCCCAAAATTAATTTTTTATGAGTGAAAAACCTGGGAAATCGTCTGAAATCACCATCAATTTGTATAATAACACTGGACGTAGTATCAACACGTGGATCAAGACGATTAAATGGCACTACCAATGATCAAAGATAATTTGAAAAAAAAAAAAAAAAAAAAAAGGAGCGTACCTACCTAATTTGTGTTTTGGGGGCCAAAATTGGTGGAAACCATCGGAAATAGTTATTTCAATTATTTCAGATGAGAGAAACAATAAATGAACAGCCAACATTTCTGTAGCTATGTCCAATAGAATAATAAACCCATGTGACAAGGACTTTGCAGCGTTTCAACTTTGAAGTTTCACCACCGATCAGCGCCTGATAGGATCGGCTCGTGGTGGCTCTCATTCGTTGGAAAATGTCATCTAGTTTTCAAAAGAGGGGCTGAACGTAACAACCTATTACAGAATTATTTTTAAAATTTATAAAGCTGAAAAAGTCCGATGCTGCAGTACCCCCCCCTCCCCCCCACCACCACCACCACCAATTTTCAGTCGTTGACCACCTTAGTGCGGCAGTCTTTGGCACCCTCAAATTATCCCAGGCACCAACCATTTTTCAATGAACCTGTCGTCACGCCTTTTTAATGAGCAATCACGGAGGGAGAGGGAGGGGGGTTGTATCACAACATGTATGTAATGTACGTGTTCCGTGCTATATACCGCGATGGTAGACTCCTAGAATTTATTAACTAATTTTTGGTGCCACCATAACGCCCGGGAGTGGTGCCATGGCTCAACCCGGTCAATTTTGAGGTCCTAGAGCTTTAAATTAACAGCAACAAAACGTATGTAATTATACAAGTATTTCGAATTTATGAGTTCGAATTTGGTTCCACCATGACGCCACAAAATGCTAAAAACGGATTTTGGGTCCTAGGTTTTTACATTCACTAATAATGATACAAAAAACATATTTACTGACGAACGGCGCCACTGGCTTATCTGTAAATACGTGTACAGTATAGTGCTTCGTGAATTTTGGAGTACTGACTCGAGTTTGAATTGGTATCGTTTTTCGTCACTGTAGAAGCACCTATTGAATCGATTTCTTATCAAGCAGCCGAATAACTAGGTGTTGAACGCTTTTTCATCGCTGTAGATTAAATAATGAACAGTTACCACACATCATAAGTGAACAAAATAAGGGGGAACGAATGCCGCAAACGTCTGCTGGAATCATTGAGACCCCCTCTCCCAACGGACTACCACCATAAAATGGCATAAACACGTGCAGTGGTTTTTCAACCCCCCCCCCCCCCCCCTTCACCACATTTTTTTTACTTCCCAAAAGCATTTTTTCACCAAAAAACGGGAGTTTTCGACGAGGAAGCTCGTCAGAATACGATGCAACCAAAATACAATCTGAGTGCGTAACAGTGAAACAATGACAAAAACGCTGCAAAGTCCTTGTCACATGATTTTATTATACTATTGAACATACCTACAGAAATGTTGGCTGTTCATTGATGTGCAACAATCTAAATAGCTATTTTTGATGGTTTCCAACAATTTTTGGCCCCAAAAACACGAATTAGGCTCTTTTTTTCCCTTTTTTTTTTACAAACTATCTGTGATTATTGATAGTGCCACTTAATTGTCTTGACTCATCTGTTGATACTGCTTCTAGTGTTATTATACAAATGTATGTTGATTTCAGACAATTTCACAGGTTTTTGACTCATAAAAAATGAATTTTTGGAGCTGAAACTTCGTTATATATTTTATATCGTATTTTCGCCCTAAAAAACATGGAAAACGATACCTCACAACATCATGTTCATTAAAACATTTTAATAAAACCTGAGTGAATCCCGATTGGGCTGCCGAGCTTTGCAGCACAACTAGGGTCCAAATGTGTTCCCAAATAGGGACTCAAACTGTGTGCGGAAGAACGACGATTTTAGAACAAAATTTAATGTAATTTTAAGGCTGAAACTTCGTTAGAACCTCAATTTTTCACTTTCTGGTCAAACACGACTTCATTTTCGGTCTCCTCACCCTAAAAACTATGGAAAACGATTCATCACAAGCTCGTGTTACTAATACACCAAAAAACCTATTTTTTCACCCATAACACCCGCAAAGTTTCGGGACACAACTAGGGCCCAAATGGTGCTTGAGTGTGAAAGAACTAATTTTTTAGACCGAAAATAAAGTAGATATGGGTGGTACGGCGGACGGGCATTTATTGAATCTACACACTTTGAAACGTAAAAGAAAAAACTTTAAGGGGGTGTTATGTACATTTTTTGCTGAGCGAATACATAGGTGTGTTATTCACAGAATAATAAACCAAAACGGAGAAGTGGTTTTACTTACTTTTGATGTTTTTCTGTTGTATGCAAGGGCCACTAAACAGGTTTTCGGATATCACTGAAAAACGCTCAAATTATAACACAACGGTTTATCATTTACCCTTAGATCCCTGCTTACCTGTATAGGTAGGTCTGTATAGATCTCTGTTTACCCTTAGATGCCTGTTTACCTGCATATATCACCTGTATACCCCTTCTGCGTACATCAGTGTTTTCTGTGGTCAATCCTACCTTCGTGCTCCCCCCAAGAGAGCCGTAAAGCTAGTACTGGAGCCAGCCTGGCCATCACATTTCATAAATATACAGTGGGTTCGAATTATATAATTAATTATATAACCATCGTTCTTCAATTGAAATAATATCTCAAAACAACCAACTCGATTTCATACAGCCATGAGTGATAATAATCAGGTGTTCCCCAGCAATGATATTATCTGGGCTGGATGTAATACCGTTTCATTCACGATCATGTTGAAGCTTTTCGGTTCGAATAAACGGCAGGACGTACAACGTTCCGTGTGGTCTCAAAAAATTCTTAAGTTCGATATCAATTTAAAAAACTAAAAAGGTACTTGTAATGCACAGTTTACAAGTATTTCACCAAAAGGTACAAGTTCGAAAAAGTTACAATTTCTTGAGCGAAAGTTACTAGTGTCTGTGTGTGTGTGTGGGTGTGTGTGTGTGTGTGTGTGTGTGTGTGTGTGTGTGTGTGTGTGTGTGTGTGTGTGTGTGTGTGTGTGTGTGTGTGTGTGTGTGTGTGTGTGTGTGTGTGTGTGTGTGTGTGTGTGTGTGTGTGTGTGTGTGTGTGCAAGCGTGCGCACGAGCGTGTGTGTGGTGTGTGTGCGCACTTACAGTTTTATTGTCTTTGACGACGTATTTTAAGTTGTCGCTGCCTTAGTTTCATTCAACTTTGATGTTTCACTTGTTGTCGAGTATCTATTGTAACAAAAAATACACTGCCAAGGTGATGGCGCAGGAGCTTCCTCGTCACAATCAGAGTGACCCATTATAAAATAGAACAGACTCGGAAGCAAAATAACATTACATTACATTACATTACATTACATTGCATTACATTACATTACATTACATTACATTACATTACATTACATTACATTACATTACATAACGTGAAATATATATATATTACATAACTATTCACAGAATAATAAACCGAATTCGGCCGAATTTTACAACTGTAAACCTGAAACTTTTAAAAAACGCTGCAAAGTCCTTGTCACATGGGTTTATTATTCTATTGGACATACCTACGGAAATTTTGGCTGTTCATTTCTGTTTCTTTCATGTGAAATAATTGAAATAGCCGAAATAGCTATTTCTGATCAACAATTTTGGCCCCTAAAACACGAATTAGGTACGCTCCTTTTTTTTTTTCAAATTATCTTTGATCATTGGTAGTGCCATTTAATCGTCTTGATCCTCGTGTTGATACTACTTCCAGTGTTATTATACAAATTGATGGTGATTTCAGACGATTTCCCAGGTTTTTCACTCATACAAAATCAATTTTGGGTGCTGAACATTTGGTAGAACCTCGATTTTCCACTCTTTGGTCAAAATCGACTTCATATTCGGTCTTCTTGTCCCCAGAAACATGGAAAACGATTCCTCAAAAGCTCATGTTACTAACATGTTACTAAAACACAAAAGTACCTATTTTTGTGCACATTTTCACTCATAACATCCCTGGGTATATTCCGATCGGGCTGAAAAGTTTCGGGACACAACTAGGGCCCAAATGGAGCATGTGTGCGAAAGAACGACTTTTTTAGACCTAAAATGAAGCCGGTACACGTGATACGACGAACGGCGGACGGCGTACGGCGGACGGACATTGCATTTTTGGAATCTACGCACCTTGTAACGGAAAAGAAAAAATTTTGAGGGGGTGTTATAACAATTTTTTGCTGAGCGAATACATAGGTGTATTATTCACAGAATAATAAACCAAAAGAAAAACGGCGTTATTGAAAAAATAGTCTATTTCCACTAATACACGAAAAACGCAAAAAACACTGATAAATAATAACAACAATAAGAAATAACAACATAACTTATTGTGTGTTACTGACGATGGTTTGATCACCGAAACCGGTATAACAGTGTTTTTGCGTTTTTCGTGTATTAGTGGAAATAGACTATTTTTTCAATAACTCCGTTTTTCTTTGAAATGGGTTTCCACGATTTCTTCGCGAGTGATTTAGTTCGTACTACGGAGAAGTCGAGCTGCACGGTGCAAGGGAGCCAGGTAGCTCTCCCTCCAACGGCCGTTCCGGTTTACCGGGGGAGGGTAGAGGCGCCTTTATAAGGTGCCCGGCTTGCACCCCACGACATTCATCCAATTTCTCTTGAACCAGAGCCTTCTATCTCTTACCTCACCTCCTCATCACCAACTCACCCTTCTCCTCACCTCTACGTTCTCAAAACCGGACGAATATCCTCCCTTCCTCTCTTTCAAATGAAAGGAGGTGAAAACCGCGCGGATATTTTCCTATCCCAATATCCAACGTGGTGGAAATCGGGCGAATATTTTACCTATCCTAGAGGCATAAACTACTATCCAAGAATGTGAAAACCGCGCGGATACGATCCCTCGCGCTCCTCTCTCCTCCAAACCTTCTACCTACCTCAAAACCCAAATCCTCACAGTAACAATGAAGCTGCACGCGTCAAATATTTTTTGCTTCTCCTTACAAGACAGATCCAAAAGTGAGCTGAAGTTCTGACCATTGCTAACCTATCGAGTGTTTTTGGAGGTAGTTCAGTCGGTAGAGTTAAATACTGGGCAACTAAAGAAAAAACGCTGCAAAGTCCTTGTCACATGGGTTTATTATTCTATTGGACATACCTACAGAAAGGTTGGCTGTTCATTAATTGTTTCTTTCATGCGTAATAATCGAAATAGCTACTTCTGATGGTTTCCATTAATTTTGGCCCCCAAAACACAAATTAGGTACGCTCTTTTTTTTCTTTTTTTTTTAACTATCTTTGATCATTGGTAGTGCCATTTAATCGTCCTGAACCACGTCTTGACACTTTTTCCAGTGTTATTATACAAACTGATGGTGATTTCAGACGATTTCCCAGGTTTTTCACTCATAAAAAATCAATTCTGGGAGCTGAACATTTGGTAGAACTCAATTTTCCACTCTTTGGTCAAAATCGACTTCATATTCGGTCTTCTCGTCCCCAAAAACATAGAAAACGATATCTCAGAAGCTCATGTTACCAATATGTTGCTAAAACGTAAAAACGCTGCAAAGTCCTTGTCACATGGGTTTATTATTCTATTATTTTATTGGTCTACAGAAATGCTGGCTGTTCATTTATTGTTTCTTTTATGCGTAATAATCGAAATAGCTATTTCTGATGGTTTCCATTAATTTTGGCCCCTAAAACACAAATTAGGCACCTACGCTCGTGTTATTTTATTTTTTTATTTTTTTTTAAACTATCTTTGATCATTGATATTGCCATTTAATCCTCTTGATCCACGTGTTGACACTTTTTCCAGTGCTATTATCTAAACTGATGGTGATTTCAGACGATTTTCCAGGTTTTTGACTCATAAAAAATCAATTTTGGGAGCTGAACATTTGGTAGAACTGAATTTTCCACTCTTTGGTCAAAATCGACTTCATATTCGGTCTTCTCGTCCCGAAAAACATGGAAAAAGATATCTCAGAAGCTCATCTTACCAACATGTTGCTAAAACGCAAAAAGTACCTATTTTTACACACATTTTCACTCATAACACCCGTGGGTATATTCCGATCGGGCTGAAAAGTTTCGGGACACAACTAGGGCCCAAATGGAGCATGTGTGCGAAGGAACGACTTTTTTAGACCAAAAATGAAGCCTGTACACGTGATACGGCGGACGGCGGACGGCGGACGGCGGACGGCATACGGCGGACGGACATTGCATTTTTGTAATCTACGCACCTTGAAACGAAAAAGAAAAAAGTTTGAGGGGGTGTTATAACAATTTTTTGCAGAGCGAATACATAGGTGTATTATTCACAGAATAATAAACCAAAAGTACCTATTTTTACACACATTTTCACTCATAACACCCCTGGGTATATTCCGATCGGGCTGAAAAGTTTCGGGACACAACTAGGGCCCAAATGGAGTATGTGTGCGAAAGAACGATTTTTTTAGACCGAAAATGAAGCCTGTACACGTGATACGGCGGACGGACATTGCATTTTGGTTTATTATTCTGTGAATAATACACCTATACCTATGTATTCGCTCAGCAAAAAATTTTTATAACACCCCCTCAAACTTTTTTCTTTTCCGTTTCAAGGTGCGTAGATTCCAAAAATGCAATGTCCGTCCGCCGTCCGCCGTACGCCGTACGCCGTATCACGTGTACAGGCTTCATTTTAGATCTAAAAAAGTCGTTCTTTCGCACACATGCTCCATTTGGGCCCTAGTTGTGTCCCGAAACTTTTCAGCCCGATCGGAATATACCCAGGGGTGTTATGAGTGAAAATGTGTGTAAAAATAGGTACTTTTTGTGTTTTAGTCACATGTTAGTAAATGAGCTTTTGAGGTATCGTTTTCCATGTTTTTGGGGACGAGAATACCGAATATGAAGTCGATTTTGGCCAAAGACGCGGAAATTGAGGTTTTACCATTGGTTCAGCTCCCAAAATTTTTTTTTTTTTTAGTCAAAAACCTGGAAAACTGTCTGAAATCACCATCAATGTGTATACTAACATTAGAAAAAGTGTAAACAGCTGAATCAAGACCATTAAATCGCACTACCAATGATCAAAGATGATCTGGGGGAAAAAAAGTGTACCTATTTCATGTTTTGGGGGCCAAAATTGGTGGAAATCATCAGAAATAGCTATTTCAATCATTCCACATGAAAGAAACTATAAATTTAACTGCCAACAAGAATCTCTTGAACTCCAATAGAATAATAAACCCATGTGACAAGGACTTTGCAGCGTTTTTGGAATCTATGCACCTTGAAACGTAAAATAAAAAAGTTTGAGGGGGTGTTATAAAAATTTTTTGCTGAGCGAATACATAGGTGTATTATTCACAGAATAATAAACCAAAATGACGGAGAAACGCCTCTAACTTGTCAAAATCTACTCGTGCTATGAGGAGTACTCATGACTTATGTTTATATTGTTTTCCCAATTTCAAATGAAAGAAGCTTCCGTTCTAAACCGCACTCTCCTTAGATGAATAGTTTTTTTCTATGAACTTTCAAAATTTCGGAAAAGAGTGACGTCACACTTGGCAAGGGGGCCCCGCCTAGGTGGGAGGGGTGCAATGACGTCACTCATTGCCAAAACTTTGAAAGCTCATAGAAAAAGAACCATTCATCTTAGGAGAGTGCGGTTAGTTTCAAAATTATTAGGATGGAACTTCATTTCATTTAAAAATATGAACAGAAGTCATGGGTAGTCCTCATTTTAAGAATTCACTGTCAATTACAAGTCTACAGTTGTACCTTTGTGAAACACAATTTATCACGTGTTCTACAACTTGCACAGTCCCCCATATTGTCCCGAAATTCGGCAGCCCGATTGGAATGTACCCAAGGGTGTTATGGGTGAAAAATGGGTGTATAATTAGGGCTTTTCGGTGTTTCAGTGACATAAGCTTGTAAGGTACCGTTTTCCATGTTTTTTCGGACGTGGAGGCCGAATATGAAGTCGATTTTGACAAAGAGTGGACCAATTGAGGTTCTAACGAACATTCAGCCTTAAATCTACGTTAAATTTGGGTCTAAAGTCGTCGTTTTTCCGCATACAGTTTGGGTTCCCATTTGGGAGCACACTCGGGTCCTAGTTGTGCTCCGAAGCTCGGCAGCCAGATCGGAATACACCTAGGGGTGTTATGGGAGAAAAATGGGTGTAAAAACGCTGAAAGTCCTCGTCACTTGGATTTGTTATTCTATCGGACATACCTACAGAAATTTTTCTGTCCATTTATTGTTTCTTTCGTGCGCAATAATTGAAATAGATATTTTATATGGTTTCCACCAATTTTAGTCCCCAAAAGCACGACCTCTTTTTGGTTTATTATTCTGTGAATAAAACACCTATGTATTCGCTCAGCAAAAAATTTTTATAACACCCCCTCAAAATTTTTTCTTTTCCGTTTCAAGGTGCGTAGATTCAAAAAATGCAATGTCCGTCCGCCGTCCGCCGTACGCCGTATCACGCGTACAGGCTTCATTTTCGGTCTAAAAAAATCTTTCTTTCGCACACATGCTCCATTTGGGCCCTAGTTGTGTCCCGAAACTTTTCAGCCCGATCGGAATATATCCAGCGGAGTTATGAGTGAAAATGTGTATAAAAATAGGTACTTTTTGTGTTTTAGTAACATATTAGTAAAATGAGATTTTGAGGTATCGTATTCCATGTTTTTGGGGACGAGAAGACCGAATATTAAGTCGATTTTGACCAAGGAGTGGAAAATTGAGGTTGTACCAGATGTTCAGCTCCCAAAATTGATTTTTCGTGAGTCAAAAACCTGGAAAATCGTCTGAAATCACAAGCAGTATGTATAATAACACTAGAAAAAGTGTCAACACGTGGATCAAGACGATTAAATGGCACTATCAATGATCAGAGATAGTTAAAAAAAAAAAAAAAGCGTAGGTACCTAATTTGTGTTTAGGGGCCAAAATTAATGGAAACCATCAGAAATAGCTATTTCGATTATTACGCATAAAAGAAACAATAAATGAACAGCCAGCATTTCTGTAGACCAATAAAATAATAGAATAATAAACCCATGTGACAAGGACTTTGCAGCGTTTTTTTTTTTTTTACAGAATATCATTCTTTGATCATTGCTAGTGCCATTTAATTTTCTCGATTCACCTGCTAATACTACGTCAAGTGTTATTATACAAATTTATGGTGATTCCAGACAATTTCCCAGGTTTTTGACTCATAAAGAATGAATTTCGGGAACATAACCTTCGTTACAACTTCAAATCTTCACTCTTTGGTCAAAATCCAATTCATAATCGGTCTTCTCGCCCTAGAAAACGTGGAAAACGATACCTCAAAAGCTCATGTTACTAAAACGCATAGAATACCTATTTTTATACCCATTTTTCACTCATAACACCCCTGAGTATATTCCGATCGGGCTGCAAAGTTTCGGGACATAACTAGGGCCCTAATGGAGCCGCGTAGGAGATAACGAATTTTTTAGACCGAAATTAGAGTAGATGTGCATGATACGGCGGACGGGTTCGGCGGAAGATGGACGGGCATTGCATTTTTGGAATCTGCAAAACTGTCCCAAAATGTTGCAGTCCGACCGGAACATACCCAAGGATGTTATGAGTGAAAAAACGCTGCAAAGTCCTTGTCACATGGGGTTTATTATTCTACAGAAATGTTGGCTGTACCTACATTTATTGTTTGTTTCATGTGAAATAATTGAAATAGCTATTTCTGATGGTTTCCACCAATTTTGGCCCCCAAAACACAAATTAGGTAGGTACGATCTTTTTTTTTTTTTCAAATTACCCATGATCATTGGTAGTGCCACCTAATCGTCTTGATCTACGTGTTGAAACTTTTCCTAGTGCTATTCTACAAATTGATGGTGATTTCAGACGATTTCGCAGGTTTTTGCCTCATAAAAAATCAATTTTGGGAGCTGAACATCTGGTACAACCTCAATTTTCCACTCCTTGGCCAAAATCGACCTCATATTCGATCTTCTCGTCCCCAAAAACATGGAAAACGATACCTCAAAAGCTCATGTTACCAACATGTTGCTAAAACGCAAAAAGTACCTATTTTTACACACATTTTCACTCATAACACCCCTGGGTATATTCCGATCGGGCTGAAAAGTTTCGGGACACAACTAGGGCCCAAATAGAGCATGTGTGCGAAAGAACGACTTTTTTAGACCGAAAATGAAGCCTGTACACGTGATACGGCGGACGGCGGACGGACATTGCATTTTTTGAATCTACGCACCTTGAAACGGAAAAGAAAAAAGTTTGAGGGGGGGTTATAAAAATTTTTTGCTGAGCGATTACATAGGTGTATTATTCAGAGTATAATAAACCAAAACGGGTGTAGAAATAGGGGTTTTCTAAGTTTTAGTAGCATGAGCTTGTGAGGTATTGTTCTCCATGTTTTTTAGGGCAAGGAGACCAAATATGCAGTCGATTTTGACCAGTGAGCGATGAATTGAGGTTCTAATAAAGTTTCAGCCTTAAATTTACCTTAAATCTTTGTCTAAAATCGTCTTTCTTCCGCACAAATTTTGGGAACATGGGTCCTCATTTGGGAACATAGGTCCTAGTTGTGCTCCGAAGCTCGGCGGCCAATCGGAATACACCCAGGGGTGTTATGGGGGGGAAAATGGGTGTAAAAATAGGGGTTTTCTAGGTTTTATTGAGGTTTTTGTGAACATGAGGTTTTGATGTGTCGTTTCCCATGCTTTTTCGGGCGAGAAGACAGAATATGAAGTTGATTTTGACCGAGGAGCGAAGAACTGAGGTTATAACGGAAGTTCAGCTCCCAGAATTCATTTATTGAAACAAAAACCTAGGAAATAGTCTGAAATCACCATAAATTAGCACAATAACACTAGAAGTACTATCAACAGGTGAATCAAGACAATTAAATGGTGCTATCGATGATCATAGATAATTTGCACAAATAAATGAGCCTAATTCGTGTTTTTGGGGACCAAAATTGGTGGAAACCACCAAAAATAGCTGTTTCAATTACCGCACATGAAAGAAACAATAATTGAACGGCCGACATTTCTGTAGGTGTTTCCAGTAGAATAATAAACCCATGTGACAAGGGCTTTGCAGTGTTTTTATTTGGTGGGACCATCAAAAGCAGAACCACACCAAACTGGAGGACCGGGTCATTTTTAACCAGCGTGTTCGTCCCTTTGGTTTGCTGAGCTCATGAAGTCCGACCTACTCTCCTATTGTCGGAAATATTACTGTCTAGATTTTACAGGGGCCTTCGACTGCTTGGTGATGAGCCATGCCGGTGGATGTATCACCTCACCATACCAGTAATGGTGAGTGCTGATATCCTACACCACGTTCGCAGTCTAACATCACCACGAAGTATATATAGGTATCACATCACCATCCATCCCCTCGTTGACAGTTCTGAATTTTCTAATGGTTGCATCTGTAACTTAGTTACTAATGATGACCAACTATTTACAATGCCTACTATTTACAACTTAATGTGCTGCTCTGCACAAACAATCATCAGCGGCCTGATGAACTAAAGAGTTTTTTTTCTTATTCGAAAGGCAGTTTTATAATTTGTAGTTATGCTATCCTTAGTAACTAAATAAGGTAACTAATGCGTGTTCAAAATACGTTAATAATATCATTATAATATGAGCAGGTTTCTACAAGCATACACATGAATTCATGTTTTTACCTATATAACGATACTTCGATATTATTACGTCAATATATCGATTTATCGATAGATATGCAAAATGTATATCAATATTGGACTACTTCGATACCCATTCCTACATTGTTTACTTGGACTTGAAAAATATTTTACCTCGATTTCGTGAATTTGGTGTAGATTTTTCCCGAACTGCATACCTGCGTTTATATCCATAATCCCTGTTGTTCCCTTAGTAATTTTAGAATTTGACAACCGGTAACAAACTGTAATGATTTTCAGGTAGCCAACAACTGCCTATTCACATTTGCGATATTCAACGTTTCTAAATAACACTGATGACAAAAACGATCCTGATATTGTCATTACATGTATTAACATATCTAGCATTGACAGAACCGAAAAGTTGTCAAATTCTTCCACGGCAGTTTGTTATTTTCTGTATAAACTCCTTCTATCAGATCGCTGAAATATCATCTTTGAAATTCCATAACTATATGAATATACAATTCTAATCAAGAGCAATATTGAGGGTAAGGGAAGAATTGATCCTATATGAAATTCGCGGATGTGCAAAAGTACCTATGATACTCCACTGGTCTACCTGATAGTACCTACTATAATAGTATAATCTATCTACCTACTATAATCTCTCAATCTTTTCGGCCCAGGTCAATATTGCCAATTACGGAAGTGTCTATTTAACTATAAACGATGACTGTCTGGTATTGATCCCCACAATTTATTTGATTATTATTCATCTAAGATGAAGCCGATCGTGTTGTACTTATAAGAAAGGGAAAGCATTTCGAGGCCTCATCCGTTACAATAGACGGTGAGTCCAATGTTGTTGAGGTGACTCAGGGGAAACGGGTAAAGTGGTAACGAAGGCCGACCGATACTTATTGTTAACATGAAACCTGTAACTGGCATTTGCATAATTAAGGCGCGTTTGTGCCCTAAGACGGTTTTGGCATCTTGAATACAACGAGACGAAGCCCTCAGTTTTAATATGGACTAGAAATTTGAAGCCATGGCAAAGCTCAGCCTCGGGCACGTGGATTTTTCTTTCTAACTGGTCTGAATGAATATCATAGGTAATGCAGATAGTACAGATCGATTAAATGCGTAAATACCGTATGCACATTTTGGAAGCACAAGATAATGACATGCGTAGAAGTTGGTACCTAAGTACGAGTATAATTACATCATCTTATAGTCCCCGAGACGTTTCACTGTAATTCTTAATTACTTATAACTTGGCTATCTTAAAAATGAACTCAACATATAGTACATATATTGTAATTTGGAGAAAGTTAATAAAATAAATTTAAAAACAACCATAGCAATACCGGTTAAGCATTCACAATATTATAAATCTAAATAAACGTTATCTTGGAGTTTTGATGAGGCCTAGGAGATAACGGCCAATTAGAATACGCAGACATTTTACAATCCTGATGCTACAGTTTGAAGCAAATGAAGTGATGAGGGTGGAAAAGATATGCAGTGTGCTTACGAATTTCCCACTTAGTGCCAATACCCCAACAGCCCTTAGCACAAAAATCTTCCTTCATCAAACTGTAAGCAGGTATTTTTAAAATGAGCTAGTGAGAGTGACGTAGGAACAAGGGTAAATATTTGGTATCTAAATTCACAATATAGATAAACAAAGAATATTAATGTTTCGCCGCGATTCAATTTTAATACTTTCAAGCCTGGGACAGTGTGAGAGAGTGACGGTGGACCCTCGAGAGTCCACTTCCTAGACCAGCGAGATTATCACCGGTTAAGAAGGGATATCGATTAGGCTTCCCCAAACGACCCCGACTCCACCGGAAGAAAAAACGGCTCGAGAACAGCAACACCGTCACACTCCTCCCCACATGACATACTTCTGGGTAGCAGAAGAATGAGAGGGAAAAGGGGGGAATGAAAAGTAGTATGATGCTCTGGTTCAGGAAGGACATCTGAACAACTTCAATGCCCTCCATCGTAATGGTACTTACTACCTCAATAATATTTACTGGTGGAGAACAAAGCTCCTACATACGAGTATTGGCGGAGAAAAAAATGTTGTCAGAGGTTGTTATCCAGTGAAAAATTGTGCTCATCTGGGCAACCTCTTCTAGGTGATCAACCTCCATGGTTAGGATGTAACAACTATTGGGACTTGTAAATTCGGAAACGGCATTAATCGCCATCAAATGATCTCACTATATTTTAATGGTATTGATACTCTAAAGGGGGGAAAAAGTGGGGAAGCCAATAGATTATTATCAATATGTATTATTAAAGGGACAGGATGTTTGTAAAGTAATACCTCTGGGAAACCTTTGGGCTTATCCATCTGGTAAGCCCACAAAAAGTGGATGGAGTATGGTGAATTGCTCAGCGCATACTAACCACGCTCTGCTTCCATGTGACAGTGTGAGGAGAGTGACGGTGGAACCTCGAGAGCCCCCTCCTAGACCAGCGAGATTATCACCGATTAGGCTTCCCCAAACGACCACCTCTCCACCGGAAGAAAAAACGGCTCGAGAACAGCCACATTGTCCCAAGCCATAATTTAACTATAACCATGTTAGCCATTGAGAACAGGACAGGTTTTAACCCCACGTAATAGCAGGAGAGGATGAATTTTTGATGCTCCAGTCGATTTAAAACTCACAAATCAAGGAAACATCGGTTTTTTACGTTAAATTTTAGTCTTAAATCGTCGTTCTTCCGCAAACAGTTTGCGTCCCCATTTGGGATCCCATTTGGGTCCTAGCCGTGCCCCAAAGCTCGGCAGCCCGATCGGAATACACCCAGGAGTTTTATGGGAGAAAAATGGGTGTGAAAATAGGGGGTTTCGAGGTTTTTTTGAGCATTTTAGGGCGAGAAGACCAAACATGAAGTTCATTTTGACCAAAGAGTGAAGAACTGAGGTTGTCACAGAGGTTAAGCTCCCGAAATTCGTTTCTTATGAGTCAAAGACCTGGGAAATTGTCGGAAATCACCATAAATTTGTATAATAACACTAGAAGTAATATTAGCAGGTGAATGAAGACAATTAAATGGAACTATCAATGTTCAAAGATAATCTGTGTATTAAAAATAGAATTAAAATAAAAAGGAGCCGAGGTTGTGTTTTTGGGGGCCAAAATTGGTGGAAACCATCTAAAATAACTATTACAATTATTGCGCATGAAAGAAAGAATAAATGAACAGCAACATTTCTGTAGGTATGTCCGATAGAATAATAAACCCAAGTGACAAGGACTTCACAGCGTTTTTGGATTATTATTCTGGGAATAATACACCTATGCATTCGCTCAGGAAAAAATTTGTATAACACCCCATCAAATTTTTTTCTTTTTGTTTCAAGGTGCGCATATTCAGAAAATGCAATGTATAATGCATAACGGCGGCTTCATTTTCGGTCTAAAAATGTCGTTCTTTCGCACTCATACTCCATAGCGCCCTAGCTGTGTCCCGAAACTTTGCAGCCCGATCGGAATATATCCATGGGTGTTATGAGTGAAAAATGGGTATAAAAATATGTATTTTTGTTTTTGTTTTAGTAACATGAGCTTTTGAGGTATCGGTTTCCATGTTTTTTGGGATGAGAAGACCGAACGCTAAGTTGATTTTGACCATAGAGTGAAGAATTGAGGTTGTTAGGAAGGTTCAGCTCCCAAAATTCATTTTTTATTACTCAGAACCCTAGAAAATTGTCTTAAATCACCAACAGTTGAAACAATTAAATGGAATTATCAATGATTAAAGATAATTTGGAGATAGAAAAAAAGGAGCGTAATTCGTGTTTTTGGGGACCAAAATTGGTGGAAACCGTCAGAAATAGCTACTTTAATTATTGTATGTGAAAGAAAGAATAAATGAACAGCCAACATTTCTTTAGGTATGTCCAGTAGAATAATACACCCTTGCGACAAGGACCTTGCAGCGTTTTCGACGTAGTGAGGTACATACCTAAACGTATTTTAACGATCCGAGGTACCTACCTAATCACAAGTCTTAAAGCAACTACCACGTAAAGCAGTGATCCAAATCACAAGAATCATAAATTCTTCATTCCGTCTCAGTACCACAACTATGGAAAATAGATGAGGTTATTGTGCTTCCTAAACCTGGGAAACCTACAAAAAAATGTATATCCTACAAGCAAATTTCCTGCTGCCAGTGCTATCCAAATTGTTTGAAAAGCTTCTTCACAAGAGGATCATACAGATTACAGAAGAAAAACAGCTAATACCAATAACCAGTTCGGATCGAACAATAACGCCAACCAAGTGCACAGGATAGTCAACATAATAGAGCAAGCCTATCAAGAAAAGAAGGTCTGCTCTGCTATTTTCCTTGATGTGACGCAAGTATTCGACAGCATTTGGCATGATGGCGTTAAATTCAAGTTGTGCACGGTACTGCCATGGCAACACGTCGAGCTATTACACTCGTACCTTACAGATCGGTACTTTCGCGTTAAACAAGAAGATTTACTCTGAACCGACTGGGGCTGTGTGCCACAGGACAGCGTACCTGGCCCACTCCTGTAGGTACCTGCTCTACACTAGTGATCTACCAGAAATCGAGGGAAACACTACAGCCACATTTGCAGTGCTGGCGGTTGGAGAAAACATTGGCACTTCCATCAGCAAGCTCAATCCCTCTAAATCCAAAATTCAAGAATGGACAGCCAAGTGGAGAATAAAAATTAATGAGGCTAAGGCAGTGAATGTTGGTTTCACAAACTCATAATCGACCACATGCCCACTTACCTCAACGGCATTAATCATTCATTACGCCAATGAGGCAAAGTACCTAGGAATGACCTTAGATGCGAAACTGCGATGGAAAACACACCTTAGAAAGAAAAAATTGGAGCTGGTTCTCAAACTCGGGGGAATGTTAATGGGTTAATGGGCAGACGATCAAATAACAAATTAACCACGTGCTGTTAAGTCCTACAGCCAGTATGGGCCTATGGAGCGCAGCTGTGGGGCTGCAAAGCCAAGAGCAATCGAGAGCTAATCCAGCGTTTTCAAAATGGCGTACTTCGTCCCTTTCAAAAAGTATCTTAGATAGTATCTCTTTCGTACGATAGAGGTACAACTAAAGTAAGGTCAGGTCTGGTGGGTTGAGCTACATACATATTTATTTCCCCAACCAATCTTCTGTAACGTTCTTTCATCAATTCAACCTCCTCTTTTTGGTATATTTTCCCTTAGTTCCCATGAACCAAAATTCACGAAATTCGGTATACGGGTCCCGTTTGGGCTCTAGTTGATCCTCAAAGCTCGACGTTGCTGACACTCAACGCTAAAGGGTAAAAAATAGGGATTGAAATATCCAGAGTATCCCTATCTTGGAAAATTTTATTTTGAGGTGTGGGTTTTTTCGCATTTTTAAATAGTTCGATTTTTTCTGCATTTTTGAGACCATCCAGAGCATTCTACGATTTTGCCATAAACAATTTTAAACAATTTGCCGTAAAGAGCAGAGTGTATGCAGGCATCAAGCTGAGTTGATAGTACTCATTACTGGTCTCTCAACCAGGTTGGGGCTATAGCGCAGTGGTATAAGTGTCGGGCTGTAACGCCAAAGTTTCCGAGTGCCAAAGTTTCAACAGTTTCCCTTCAGAACTTCATTTGCGTTTCTTTTTGCCATTTTAGGTACTGTTCACCATTGATAGAATTATTTTAGCAACATTTAACACGTGATTTAGGTAGGTACCAAATAACGAGTATGGGGTTCGGTACTTAAGCTATGGAGGGTCTGTGATCTATAAAAGGGGGGGGACAGAGAGCTTTGATCTGTAACAGAACTTTTCTGTAACTCTGTAACAGAAGTGATCTGTAACTCTCTCTTTTTTGGGCTCTCCAGTCGCGTCAAGACACTCCAGCTGAGCCAATTAAAAAAAATCCAAACTTCGACAGTACCTTTGATCACAACAATCTCCATCTCAAAAACTTATATTGAATACGGTCGATAACTCCATAACACTCGTATGTGTCTATATATATACATGTATACATATGTCTGTCTGTACCGCGCTACAAGCCGCAATTGGCGTGTATTGACTTAAAATTTTGAGGGTATACTACTTAGGCATCAAGAATTTGCTGTATAGTTTTTGGTGCCACCACGATGCCAGGGAACGGCACTAAGCTGGTACAAGTGGTGCCATCTGTCAGAAAAATGTTTTTATGCCTCATTTAATTCTAACAATGGCAAACAGTAGCTAAAATGGCAAAAAGAAACACAAATGGAGTTCTGAAGGGAAATTGTTGATGTGGAGTGAAAAATATTCAGTCCCGGTTGGGTTTCGATCTCGGGAACTTTGGCGTTCCAGTCCGTCGCTTAGCGCCAACCTGGCCGAGAGATCAGTGATGTACGCTCCTAACTCAGCTTGATGCCTGCATACACCTTGCTCTTTAGGGCAAATTTTATAACAAATTTTATGGCGGCATCTTAGAATGCTCGGGATGATCTCAAAAATTCAGAAAAATCCTGCTATATAAAAATGCGAGAAAAAACCCACACTTCAAAATAAAATTTTCCGAGATAGAGGTACTCTGGATATTTCAACCCCTATTTTTCAGCCCTTGGGGTTGAGTGAGAGTAGCACCGAGCTTCGAGGACCAACTAGAGCCCAAACGGGAGCCATATACCAAATTTCGTGAATTTTGGTTCATGGGAACTAAGGAAAAAGCCGCGGACGGCGGACGGTAGACAGCGGACGGTGTACGGCGGACGAACGGAATTATTTGTATTCGAAATTCGTATTCTACGTCCCTTGAAACTTAAACCATGAAATTTTTAGGGGGGGGGGGGGGGTAAACCATTTTCATGGTCGATTCCAAAGTTTCATTACTGAAAATAATAGACAAAAATTGGCGGTAGGGAATGAGTTAGAGCATTTCGGTTGTTGCTAGAGGCGAAATTGAATACTAGAATGAAGATTTCACAATTCACCTCGGTGGATCAGTGACAGAACACGATTTCAAGCTCGATGAAATCGATTTCGTCACAAGATGCCGAGTTTCAAAATCAACCGTTTTGTCGGTCCTCAAACAAATCAAACATAAGATCGAGTACCTGCAAAAGTGACAGGTAAGTGTAGTTAATATAAAGTATCATAAAATAATCAAGTGAACTGGCACAAAACTTTCTCGTATCTTTGAATTGATGGGCGAGAGTAACAACTTCACCTAATTCAAAACACTTCTAGACCATTAAAAGCTAATTTTCGGAAACCCCTGTTATGCAGTTGTCGACCATTTTTAGCGATTTTATAAAACACAACTTACAAGCGTTTCGCTGAAAAGTTCAATTCATTCTATTCTATAGACCCACTCTAACAGAGTACACCATTTTTGGTCAATTTCAGTTCCTTGTTAGCCTTTTTGATGATTTGTTGACGTTAACAAATCTTGAACAAAACAGAAGGGTTTTGCGATGCACCTCAAGTCAAGAGCACATCAACTACCACGTTATCAATCGTTATCACGGCCATTGCCTTCTATTTGGCGGGCGAATGCCATCTCTGTACCGTTGAACCTACGTTTTATGAAACGTTTTAAATCCTGTTGAAAACCTGTTGATCGTTGATTAGTCTTGTGAAACCCACTTGTTCTTAACCAACGTTGCAAACCTCCGATTTGGTAAAACGAAAGTCTAAATATTTTAACCATGGTTTGGAATTATTGGTGAACCGGTCCAAAGAACATAAAAAAATCATTCAAAACAAACAAGTTGAATCTTAAATAAGATATTACGTTTGAGCATCCGCATATCTACTGGCAGGCGCGGATCCAGGGGGGGGGGGGGGGGGGGTCACAGGGGTCATGACCCCCCCCCAGAATCAGCCTGCATTTCAAAAACGCTGCAAAGTCCTTGTCACATGGGTTTATTATTCTATTGGACATACCTACAGAGATGTTGGCTGTTTATTTATTGTTTCTTTCATATAAAATAATTGAAATAGCTATTTCTGGTGGTTTCCACCAATTTTGGCCCCCAAAACACGAATAAGGTACGCTCCTTCTTTTTTTTTTAAATAAATTATCTCTGATCATTGATAGTACCATTTAATCGTCTTGATCCACCTGTTGACACTTTTCCCAGTGTTATTCTACAAATTGATGGTAATTTCAGACGATTTCGCAGGTTTTTGACTCATAAAAATTCAATTTCGGGAGCTGAACATCTGGTAGAACCTCAATTTTCTACTCTTTAGTCAAAACCGACTTCATATTCGGTCTTCTCGTCCCCCAAAACACGAAAAACGATACCTTAAAAGCTCATGTTACCAACATGTTGCTAAAACGCAAAAAGTACCTATTTTTATACACATTTTCACTCATAACTCCCCTGGATATATTCCGATCGGGCTGAAAAGTTTCGGGACACAACTAGGGCCCAAATGGAGCATGTGTGCGAAAGAACGATTTTTTTAGACCGAAAATGAAGCCTGTACACGTGATACGGCGGACGGCGTACGGCGGACGGACATTGCATTTTTGGAATCTACGCACCTTGAAACGGAAAAGAAAAAATTTTGAGGGGGTGTTATAAAAATTTTTTGCTGAGCGAATACATAGGTGTATTGTTCACAGAATAATAAACCAAAAGCAGAGCTGAACGATTGTTCACAAACGGAGCATTTCCCTCTGAGAAGAGCGTTTTACAAAATGCTTGTTTCTGGCGTTTGCCAATTTTGGACTTATTCGGTTCTTGTGGGGAACCCCTCAAATAAAAGTGATAAATATTTACGAGAAATTCTATAAACAAAACATTATTGCAATTTGAATTTTAAATTAAAAACTGATTTGGCCACATGGTCTTCTCAATTTTGCTTCATATACAACTGTGTAAATATTTACCATAAAACATCCGTCAAATTGAAATTCCAATGCCCTCGCCACTAATTACTGTAATTTCTAATTACACAAACGGTAGACAGTGTTAAAAAAACTGAAAACAAAAAAGAACTATAAAAAATCTAAAAAGATTCGATCAAAAATGTCAAAATTAGTCGAATATAATCGTACACTTGGTCCTACCAATGTTACTTTATATACAATTATGTCAATTAATTTACCTTGTGTATACGTCAAATTAAACCTTGTTTATTTCTTCTTATTTTTGTTAATCATTATCTTGTTTTTGTTTCGTTCTCGTTTTCTTTCCTGCCAGATTCAGTAAAAACGATACTGAATCCACTGAGATCAACAATAGATTGTTGTGGTTTCAATGTTTTGATTTGCAAACTCTTAAGTTAGCTACGCTGCCATAAAATGCGCCAATTTGTTTGAAAACGCATTAGGACTCTTTTTTAGAAGAAAATTGAAAATAAATACATTTATCAGTTAAATAATTAATAGATATTGAAAAATATTTTTTACTTAAACAATGAATTTTATAAATAAATACAATTAATTTTGTAAGTAGACAAATTGGACGAGTTTAGGCATAAGGTTGAAAATTCGGTTTGTATTGTTCGTTTGGTTATTTTGTTATTTTTAGTTATTTTTTATATTGTTCTACCCTGTGACCCCCCCCCGGAAAAAAATTCTGGATCCGCCCCTGTCTACTGGTACTCCAACTGCTAATATATATTTTTGTACGAGTGTCAAATCATAATATAATTGAATGGCCCATTAAATTTCGGTTTATTATTTTCAATGAGGAACCTTACGAATCGAGCATGAAAGAAAGTTTTACCACCCCCTCAAAATTTTATGGTTTCCGTTTCAAGGTACGTAGAATTCGAGAAATGGAATTAAAAAAAGTCTGTCCGTCCGCCGTACTTCGCACTTTCCATAGTTTTACCATGAACCAAAATTAATTAAATAGGGTTTGATGGTCCGATTTTGGGTCAAGTTGGTCCGCGAAATTCGGCGTTTCTGTGAGTTATCTCTAAGGGGTGAAAAATGGAATCGTTAACTCCTGGACGCATTGCGTAATAATCAACCCAACGTCTCCTCAGGGGGGCTGTTCATTTATTGCTTCCTTCATGTGAAATAATTGAAATAGCTATTTTTGATGGTTTCCACCAATTTTGGCCCCCAAAAACACGATATAGGCTCCTACTTTTTTAAAATTATCTTTGATCATTGATAGTGTCATTTAATTTGTCTTGATTCACCTATTGATATTACTTCCAGGAGCGTAGCGTGCCTCTGGTGACGGGGGTACCGCAATGAATTCCACCCCCCCCCCCCCCCTCAACATTCACACTTCCTCACACACTCTAAAAATGTAAATGTGAAGCAGTTCTTAGCAAGCTGTTTGTCAAAGGAATTTTATGATATTATTGATCTTCCAAAGATTCATTAGAAATAATTCATAACATTCCCTTGCAAACAAAATAAAAGGTTTTTCGAACTACAGCCTGATAACCATTGGTACCTATTGTATGTTTCAACAGTGAAATGCCGAGTGTACTCACGGTTACGTTCCTTCACAACTCTCTTGAAATCAGGCAACGCTGAGATTGACCGGCCGGCTCTGATGATGTCGTTCTTTTCGCTAAAACTACGAGAACTAAACGAACGCCGAACCACGGAACAATTAACGCAACAACTATCCATTTTAGGAGGAGACTAGGACACTAGGAAAGATTCGAATTCAAACAACTAAACCTGAAATTAGGAACAATTATTGTGAAAACTACAAGTAATAAAATTATGAGAAAACAGGCCGTCGTAAGAATAGCTTCCGAAAAGCAAAATGGATGACAGTGACAAGTTGTCAAAGTTTTTTTCTCGAGTTTTTAATTGATAGCTACAATCGATCCATACGCCAGTATCCCTCCTCACCAAGATTGGATACGCTGGATATTTGCGCTAGCCCAACTTACTAACACAGTCTCCTGAAGATGTGTAAGACACTCACTCACACACGCAAACACACTCACACAGACGATGTAGAGACACACACACATCGGATTCTGGGCCTCCGCAGACTGTTAGCGGTACCCCAGCGACCTTGAGATTTCAAATATTCGAAACCTGCCGAAAACCATAATTATGATTCTAATCGACTAATCGATACTTGGCTGTTTTTCGTCCATGACTGGCAGACATGGAGGTTGGAGGATAGCTCATGGAGGGAGAGTCATGGAGGATGGAGTTATGAGTGTTGAGTGGACAATTCAAATTGCTACCCACCCACGGAATGTAATTTTTTTCATTTTTCGTGTAGGGTAGCGCCGGTACCCCCGGTACCCCTGACGCTACGCGCCTGATTACTTCTATGTTATTATACAAATTTATGGTGATCCCAGACAATTCCCAGGTTTTTGACTCATAAAAAAGAATTTAGGGAGCTGAACCTTCGTTACAACCTCAATTCTTCACTCGTTGGTCAAAAATCAACTTCGTATTCGGTCTACTTGCCCTAAAAAAACATGGAAAACCATACCTCAAAAGGTCGTGCTCACTAACACCTCAAAGAAACCTCGAAAAACCTGTTTTTACACCCATTTTACCCCCCCATAACACCATTAGCGGGTTTTCCATTCGAGTTGCCGAGCTCGGAGCACAACTAGGACCCAAATGGGGACCCAAACTTTTTATTTATTTATTTATTCATTTATCTATATTTACCCGGGCAAGGTGCCCAATTTACAGTATTTCAATATAGAGAATTAATAAAATGTTTGAGGAACATGTTCAATATAATGTTTGAGGAAGAACGACGATTTCAGACCAAAATTTAACGCAAATTTAAGGCTGAAACTGCGTTAGAACCCCCATTTTCCACTCTTCGGTTCAAATTGACTTCATATTCGGTCTCCTTGTCCTAAAAAATATGGAAAACGATATCTTACAAGCTCATGTTACGTAAATCTACGTCCACACCAAAAACCTTACTTTTACACCCATTTTTCACCCATATCACCCTTGGGTATACTCCGATCGGGTTGCAAAGTTGCGGGACACAACCAGGGCCCAAATGGAGCCTGTGGGTAAAAGAACGAAAATAAAGTAGATATGGATGATGCGGCGGACGGCGCGGCGTACGGCGGGCGGTGGAGGGACATCGCATTTTTGGAATTTACGCACCTTGAAACATAAAAGAAAAAATGTTGAGGAGGTGTTATAAAAATATTTTGCCAAGCGAATACATAGGTGTATTATTCACGGAATAATAAACCAAAATAGGATAGCAACAGGGTCTAATACACACCTGGCTGAAATTCTGAAACATCTACAGGATACGTATTTCCACCATTTACATGCGATGTATTAGAAGTGTTTTGAGCTGGGATATTTTTCGGGGAGGTGGAAAGAAAGAAACGCTGTAGGTTGTTTTATACAAAGGGGATAATAAACCCCTTTAGACCAAGCCAATTCATATCGAATCATAATACCATATTTTTGGAAACTTATTTTCCAGCTTGTATGCTAGGCTGCCTTGCATAATTTCGGATATCTTTTTCCTTGGTCTACCTAAATTCCCCCTCTCAGCGCGGAACCTCGTTCCTTATAGTGGAGTTGTTCCACTAATGAAGTAATCTTAAGTTCTTTTTTTTCATTTTTTTCCATTTCAATCATACAATTACTAGACTCAAAGGACGAAGAATTAGAGAAATTGATAAAAGTCAGACTGGAAAAATATATTATCCGTCGGAACAAGAGCAATTTGGCTTCAAAACGAATCACAGTACTACCGATGCCCTTTTAAAACTGACAGAATCTGCGTTCATCACAAATATGTTATGTAAATAAAAATCAGGAGCAGGATCATCTCAGGAGCTTTCGGCAGGAGCAAAGGGTAATTCCCTCGGAACCTTTTCAGGATAATCAAGAGCTACTTAAAAGGTAGAAAAACCAGTCTGCAAGAGTTGCCAGACCGAAAACAACAATCGCAAATACAACAGTTGTCCACAGCGCTTTGTCCTGGGTCCTTACTTTTCGAATACCGTAGCCAATACACTCATCAGAAGACTAAAAGCTCAGAACAAGAAAATAATAATGTATGCCGGAAATGGCACAGTCATTATAAAAGCAAACTCCAGAAACGAATTAGAAGCAAAAAGAAACTTTAACAAATTAGTGAATGGTGCTACGAATTAAAGCTGAAGCTATCTGTGCACAAACCACCCAAGATTGATAGTATACAATATAAGAGTTGCACGAAACTTAGTCACCACAGAATGCATGACTAATTATCACCTCAAGAAGAGAAACACAGAAAAAGCTGGCGGCGGTGCTGGCGGCACAAATCCCCGAAGACTATCAGGAAAATTCATACAAGATGCAATAATTCAAAAATGGCAAGAAAGATGGGATGCGTCATCCGAAGTCCGGGACACCTTTCAGTACTGGCCATTAATTCAAGAAAGATTAAAGCAGAAAATAAACATCACCAAGCAATAACAAACCAAACAGACGCTGCTCCCTCAGGTGCTGTTCCCTTTACGAGGCAGAAAGAGGTGGGTTCGCGAAAACAAATCGTCAGCTCCTGGAAGCATAGCGTAATAATCATATCTATGTCTCTCCAGGGGCAGTTGTCACACTGCCTCCCTACCTTTCTGTGGTGGAGAGGGGTTAACTACGCTGTATGGGCAGCTAGTTTTAACCCCCCATACCAACTTACTATTATGACAACTAATAAGACGTCTTCCACTGAACATCTATTTCACCCTTTGAGTAAACGCGACATTTCACAGAGAATGTTACAGAGTAAAAGTCTTCCATCCTTTATTTTACTGAAATATTTTTCGAGAGACCAGTTTCTCATATAACATCGTTAAAGTGATCCGCAATGATAGGCTCCGGTTCTTTGTCTTATGAATGCCATCAGTAAAATACCCACTGTGCTTCTGAATCGTTTATCGGTTGCAGTTTAATGTTTTGAGCTTACCGTTTCCTATTATTCAATTCTTCATGGCCACTTCAAGTTTTTTTGCTTTAGCTAGTGAACGTTGCATTTGAGTGCCTAAACCACAATCTATTATATGCATAATTTTCTGTAGGTGCTTCCATAAAATGGGGTAAAAATATGGAGTATGGAGTGCATGTGGAGTAAAATCCGTACGCGAGTGTCTCGATTTGCGCTTAAGTTGAACCTTAAGTCTGCCTTCCTGTAGGCTGCTTGCCATACGAGAGTTAGGGAGACTACACTTAAAATACGCTACCTCCTCCCTGCGGGTACCTCGACTTCGGTGAGGCACTAGGGAGCAGTATACAAACTGACTGAGATGGATAATTTGCATATATTTTATATTTTCCTATATTCAATTACGTAATTATAGATGTCCTAATTGTTGCCCCTAATGCTCTCCAGTGATGATTTTGTCCCCGTCACTTGCGTCGGGGGTTGTCCCGAAAAGTAATATCTAGATCGTATTTTACCTTAGGAGGCGGTGAGAGAAAATTGTGAAAATCGTCGCTTCGTTCGTGAAAATTGTTGCGGTTGGTTCCAAAATGTCCGTTAGTATGTCGAGATTAGGTCATGACTATTGATTTTGAACTCGATCGCATTCGATTAGGCTAACTGACAGCAAAATATATTTCAATGGGTCCAACATTTTCTAGGTTTACTAGCTAAATGACGTTAGTGTGGTGTCAGAAAGTGGTTGAAAGTGAGGCTTCTATGTAAGTATATTATATTTCCATGCTCAGTATAGCATATTCTAATGATCGGCCTGTCAGGCCAACGTGAGCAGCGAGATGGGCCGCAATCAAGGGCTGAAATGGGCGGCCAGTCGGGCCCCTGCTGCCAAACTTGTATATTCCATACTATTATGAAGAACATGGAAGTATTGTGTGGCAATCTCCACGCCGGAATTTATATTGAATGAAGTTCTTGTGATGGATCTTAATAGATATGAATCAATAGGGTGTACTTATGTAACGCTATGTGTGTGCGTTTTGCATTTGCCTTTTCAATTGAACCTTTCCATCATGTGAATAAAATCTTTTACACCTTTAACTAAACGTTTCACAATTGACTGACAACCCGGGAGGGTTGGTAAAAGCGTGAAAGGCTCAAATCATTTGATAAAACGTTTAGTTGAATGTGTAAAGTTTTTCAATCATGTAATAAAAGGTTTCATTCATTTGATAAGGGGTTAATTGAAAAGGCAAACGCTTTATACCCAGGATATCTTCGTGCGTGATTTGAGAAGGCTGAGGGTCAAGTTATATCATGGTGGAATTCAAATGTTTATAATCAAGGTGGGTAGCGCAAGTTACAATGGAAAGTTTTTCGTCACAGGGTTGTGGGTGACTAATTCAAACAAAGCGACATGTTCGATTTGTTATTCAAAGCCGCGCACACCTGAGGAATGCAGCCATACTACGTCTGAAGGATCCCAAAGCAGGAACCAACAGTGCATTTATACGATGAAAGTTCTCCAACCAAAAGCTTCAACAAAAACGCTGCAAATCCCTACACAACTGTTTATTATTTTGTATAGAACACCCTTCTGTTACAAATCACACTTGTCTGTATAGAACACCCTTCTGTTACAGATCATAGCTCTATGTACAGATAACCCTTCTATGTATGTGGATCGCAGACCGACCGTAGCTTAGTACCTAACCCCGTACTCGTTACTAGGTACCTATGTAAATCACGTGTTGAATGTTGCTAAAATAATAAATTCTATCAATGACAAACAGTAGCCAAAATGGCAAAAAGAAAACACAAATGAAGTTCTGAAAGGAAATTATTGAGGTGGAGTTAAAAATACTCAATCCCGGAAGGGTTTCGATCTCCGGAACTTCGGCGTTCCAGTCCACTTTGGCGATCTCAACTCACCTTGATAGTTGCATACACCCTGATCTTTACGGCAAATTGTGTAACAAATTTTATGGCAACATCGTAGAATGCTCCGGATGGTCTCAAAACCCACACTTCAAAATAGAGTTTTCCGAGATAGGGATACTCTGGATATTTCAACCCCTATTTTTCACTTATTAGACTTGAGTGACAGTAACGGCCGAGCTTCGAGGATCAACTAGAGCCCAAACGGGACCCGTACACTAAATTTCGTGAATTTTGGTTCATGGAAACTAAGGAAGAATCCGGGATAGCGGACGGCGTACGGCGGACGGACGGAAATATTTTTATTCGATATACGTATGGAATAAAACGACCCTCGAAACGTGAACCATGAAATTGTGGGGGGGGGGGGGGGTTAAAAAATTTGTTCATGGTCTATTCCAAAGGTTCAGTATTGAAAATAATAAACCAAAAATACACTGCCAAGGTGATGGCACAGGAGCTTCCTCGTCACAATCAGAGTGACCCATTATACATTACATTACCTAACGTGAAATATACATATTACATAACATTACATTACGTAACATTACATAACATTGCATGAAATATACATATTACATAACATTACGTCCATAATACATTACGTCCATTATACATAATTGCGACAGTTATGCGTGTTTGAAGAATTTCACGTTAGCGCATGCGCAGGGCGAACCGCTGGCTCTATCATGTTGAAATTTATATGGGACCTCAATGGGCCCTACCCGCTTAATCCCTGAGAATTACATTGAAATTGGGCGAAATCTTTGGTTACTACGGCTGTAACAAGGAAATTGAATCTATTTCACGCCAGCGCATGCGCAGAGCGCACCGAGGGTCCGATCATGCTGAAATTCATACTGGAACTCACTAGGCCTTGTCCAAACAATTCTTGAAAATTTGAGCGAAATTGAATCAAAATTGTGAAAGTTATGCGTGTTTGTTGAATTTAACGTTAGCGCATGCGCAGGGCGTACCGCTGGATTAATCATGTTGAAATTTGTATGGGACCTCAAGGGGCCTTATCCGCACCATCCCTCAAAATTTGAGCTGAATCAATTCAAAATCGTGGAAGTTATGGCTGTAACAAGGAAATGCGGACAGACTCACAGACTCACAGACTCACAGATTCACAGACTCACAGACTCACAGACCGACAGACACGGAACCAAATTTGTTCAGTAGGCTTTGAAACGCAAAATGCAAGTGGAAATTTTGATTTCTGAAGACAAAAATTTTTTGGCTCACGAAAGTGAACACAAGGCTTCCGCTGCTTCGCAGACTCGGAAGCAATATTACGACTGACAGTAGTCACAACCTGTTGTATATGCTCACACACAATTTTCACGGAGCATTTACGTCTCACTGACTGAGGATAAGAAATTAGTCGACTTCGCTCGAGAAACTCTGGGGTACTCGAACTCCTTGCTTACTTACTTTGCACGGTAGGTATGCGAGGGTTTGTCCAGAAGTGGTCCTATGAAGCTACTACAAAGGTGAATGAGTTCCCGGTGGATAGGTGATATGAAATCTTGTCGGGAGTAGGTCCCCGTCGGGAGCAGATCGCAGCTAGAGGACTGTGGTCCACAATGATTATTGCTTATTTATTTTTTCATTTTTAACATTAAAATTGTTAATTGTTTATATATTATATACATATTTGCAGGCTAGTATCATTATGACACCATTTCAGATTGCCTAAACTAGTAGGTAGGTACTTATAAAAGTTTTAAGATGTACGTTGGTTCATTTTTCAAATCTAACCAATGAATCAGTGTTTGTTTTCAAATGTTATTGAATTTTTGTCCTCCGTCATATCGATATAATTGTGGGACCTTTACATTATGGCGATTTGTAGCACTCCAGGTGCCACAAGCACACGGATGCCGAAACGGTTACAGATTTTAGGTGACTAAGGATGTGGTTATACCCAAAATCGCAGTGATATTTTCTAGACAACGGCTCATAAGATCGCCATGAATAAACCGTGATCCGTCTGAGCAACCCCAACTAACCGTCTATTTGGGCTCCTAGATGTAAGATCAGGTATGTCAGATGAGGTTCAGAGTATGAAGGCGGCATAAATTATTCATCAATGCATATCGAACTACATCGAATGGTGTTTGTCCAGGAAAAGGAACTGTCGTAGCGGGACTACCCATGTGAAGTTGGGAGCGACTAGGCCTCATTATTGAAATATATTCGACTTGTCGACTATGAAATTAGCTAGGACGAACCTTCTCTCGGTTCTCGAGTTCTCTTTGTTTCGGAACAACATCCGCGTCCCACAATACAAACCCCAAAACTCCGCTTTTTTCAAGCCATCGGATATTATTTGGACAGTGTCTTTCTCAATTTAATTTACCTTGATTCCTCCATTCATAAGTAGAAGGAAGAACTAGGTTAGCTGTATACCGGGGCAGCCCCTCTCCACGGGATACGTTGTTTCGTTTTCAGGGTTGCACTTTCCTCTGAGACAAGCAGCGTGGGGCCCAATCACTGCCAGCGACTCGATTTACCTGGGTTTACCTCGATTTACCTCGATTTAAATATCAACGATATCCTTATTTACAGTTTCATTTCGCACTGTCATGCGATGATCCCGTCGGAATGAATTGACATCATAACAGAACTTCCTACTTCATTTAGGTACCAGTTATAATTTATTGTTATAATGACCCACCGATACTCGTACCACTGGCTTATTAATATCGGTACATGGCCCATCGGTAAGGAGAGCCCTGCTCAAAAGGGTACCTACATCCCGAACAAACATCTCATTTTTCGGTTTCCCAAAAAATCATCTTTCAGTTTCAACTTCAGTATAAATCTCCATTTCTGCCCGTCCTTTATTGTTCTTTCGTGAATTATAATTTAATACCAACCTACGAGGAGTATGATGATTTCGTCTAATAGGCTGTAACGAGAAGTCGTGAAATAAGCCAGAAGAAAGGCTGGCTACTTCGATAGATGAATGAGATATTCTCTCAAGTTGCTCAGTATGGAGCTAAGTGCTGAGAGGGACCAAGGATATCTATAGATACGCGAGCGTGATTCTAGACAAGAAATAAGTTGATCCTAGAGAGATAGATATTACTCAAGTCGTTCTTCATATCAGGCAGGCACCGATTTCAGGTAGCCCCCCCCCCCCCCCCCCCACCGCCTTCCACCCTTTTTAGTTCCCCAAAACATTATAAATTTTACAAATTCAAGCTTATTTATTATCACTTCTAAGATAGCAAATTATGCAACTAAATAGGTACCTACTAAGGTTTTTCAAAGACACCAGGCTGTTTGTCTTTTTTTTAAATTCGATAAACTGTTGTTGCGGTTTGATAGAACTGTTATAGCCACCGTTAATAAGACATGAGTTATAGTATATTGTATATATATTATATAGTCTTGTTGAACGAGTTTCAAACCTATTTCTAAAGTATTTGGTTTTAGGCCTGATATTTTTAAGCACACTGCAATAGTTAGAATAAACTAATATTTCCCCTTGACTCTGTCCATGGCAATACTCTATGGCCAAACAAATTTCATTCTTAGAAAAAAAAGAGCAGCAAAATCAAAACATTCTGCATAAAACAACAAAATATTTTGTTTTATACGGAGGTTTCCAAAATTGAAGACATAGAAGTTATTTATTTATATTTATTTTAAACACTAAAACATCTTTAAAAACAGAACAAGTTTTGTAGGTACAAATCAAGATATGAAATAATAGGTAACAAAGTATGAAACTAAATAATATGAAATAAAGTTTACAAATCATTGTTTTTAAACATGCAGAGAAAAAAATTAGGTCCTAGGTAGTCCGCAAAACTGCAACTAACTTAGGCATGTTGATTTTAATCAAACTTAGAACAAAATTTATAATCTGTTCAGTGCCTAAAACAGCATTTGGAAATCTCTACATGTAGCAGCAATTCTTTACATTACAATGGCTCCAGAGCAGTGTGCCCTTGAACAGACCGGCCCAAAACGATGCAGATACTGGTCATAAGAGTAAATAGCATCATGGCAGCAATGGAGCTTCAGCTAGAGGGTACAGTGCCAAACACCCAAATGAACCGAGCTCTTGCCACAAAAATGGTTGATAGGACAATCAAATCTGTGGAAGGAGTTCGAGCAGGACCACATTACCAGGATGTACTGGAAAAGTTACGTGAGAACCCTGTTCAGACCAACGATGAAACTCCAGCGCACTCAAACCCCGGACAGGAGGTTTCCCAGCACTCGTTCGACAATGCAGTACGTATGGGTATTGGCTTGGCTCGACGGGCGGCAGAACAAGACCAAGGCCATCAGCCACTGATAAACGCTGTGAGAATGGTCGTGCAAGACCACAACCCCCAGGAGGATCTACTCCTCTGGCTATCACACATCGCTGGTCCAGTACCTTGTCCACCCAGAGACCACGTTCAGAGTAATAATACACCACCAGAAACGAGAAGAGATAGAACTGCCATAGCAGAAGATATCCTTGGCAATGGAAGAGCACAGGCCAGGCACACAGACCGAGAATTGCGGCGCTATTGGGCTGATCAATGGTCACTTCTGTCCCAGGAATGGACTGCTGAGGTGGTGCGTCACCCTCAGGACCAGTCCATCCACCAAGTATGGGCGCCAATAACAGAGGATGACATCCGTAACTCTGAACCGACCAAGACAGCATGTGGCCTTGAAGGATTTCAGGAGGGGGTATGGAGGGCTGTGCCTTGCGGGCTGAGGGTGTTATTCTTCAACATCATCATGCACCGGCGGGTCATGCCTTCCATGCTCTTGCACGCCAGAACCACGATGATACCAAAGAAAAATATACCGCAAACAGAGGCAGACTACTGCCCAATTACAGTCCCATTAGTAGTTGTACGCCAGTTCCATAAGATCCTAGGAAAAAGATTAGAGTCCTCTGTTACTTATGTAGAGCACCAAACAGGACTCCGCAGGGGCATTGATGGGCTGGCAATGAATGTGGTAGCATGTAATACAATATTAGTTGAAGCCAACTGCAAGAGAAGAGAGCTACATCTGGCAGCTCTTGATAGATTCTCTCATTTTGCCATCATGAACATAATAAAAGCCAGGTAATGGCCCAACAGTAGGTGGAATAAATTGAAGCAGCCAACCAAAATGAATCAACATGAACTGGGGTTGGTCCGTGGCTGAGGAATGTGAGGGGAATTAGGCAGGGGGACCCCCTGTCATCCACCCTATTCAATGTGGTCATGGACCATGTCCTATTAGCCCCCTCCTCAAGAGTGGGCTACTTCCACACAGGTTGGCGTTGGGCCTTGCTTGCCATTGCTGATGATGTTGTACTGATTGCTACATTGAGGGCAGGAATACAGGCCCAGGTAATAGCACTCAATGGAGCCTTGGAACAGGTGGGACTAAACCTCAATCTCAGGAAATTGCTGTACCTTCCCCTGGTGCCAAGAGGTGGCTGACTAGTGGTACCAACAGATGGTTTGGCCATTGAGGTTGATGGTAAATACTTAAGGGCTTCTCCACATAATGTTTGATGGCCATATCTGGGGGTTCCATTTGGAGCCCAGGGTGTATGTCGCAATACAGACAGCAAAGTAGCGTCCATGCTTCAGAGAATTGACAGAGCCCCCCTGAAGCCTCTACAAAAGCTCGTGATCTTACGAGATCATGGTATTCCATCAATGACGCATCAACTGGTACTGGGGAATAAAATGCTTGGTACCTTGAAGCAAAAGGATGTGGCAATCAGAGGCCACATCAGAAAGTGGCTGCGACTAACATTCGACTCTGCTAATGCTTATATCCAGGGACCGGTAGGGGATGGGGGCATGGGCGTGATGGAGCTGCTCACCCAGATACCTGCAATAAGGTCCAACAGGCTAGGCAATGTCCGCACGCAGCTCTTTGAGGACACTAGTGAACAACAGCAATGGTCAGCATGACTCGACCGTCGGATTGCCAGAGCGCAGGGGCTTCATAGCACCACTGATGGAGCGGAATTGGTGAGATCACAGGACACCAGAGCCAGCACTGCATGAATCAGGAACCTGTCAGCAAGAATGCAGGGCTAGATATCCCTAGGTGGTGAAGGTTCGCTCTGGTTCTCTGCCCACCAGGATGAGGCATTCAAGGGGTCAGCGTAGCGGAACTACCCATCACTGTCAAATGGGTTGTCGCAACATGAATGAAACGGCTGCTCATGTCCTCCAGGTATGCCCCTCTATGGCGCGACCTAGGTGCACCCGTCATAATACTGGCCTGGAACTGCTGCATGGTTATACACGACACAAAGGGTGGCCGGTGTGGCTTGAGCCCCACTTCAACCTAGTGGAGCGGAACTATCGACCAGATCTCTTGGTGTTGACACCGACAGGGGCCTTCATCATTGATGTCTCTGTGGTCTCTGGATCCGGATCCCTCACTGCCAAGATCCGTAAGAACCAGGTGGATGAGCTGCAAAAAGCAGCAGCAGGACTGGCAGACATCCAGCCCTGGCAAACAGCACATGGCGGGGTATGTGGCATAGTGGGTCAGCAGCAGATCAAAAGGGTGGGCTACCCAGAATTCGTACTTGATTGGATGACCACACGAGTCCTAACTAGAGGAGCGTTTATATGGTCTGCATTCAGGAGAACGGCTGCTCAGCGTTTGGCCGGCCGACCATGGGGGCGCCGTGGGGCCTGGAGCTGAACTCAAACCTTTAATGGGAAGGAGAGAAGCCACCTAAGGGCACAGCCAAAAGAGGCCCAAACCTCCTCCCTCCATCAAATGGGCTGCAAGTCATCTGAAGACCTGCCGCCCTCCCTATTGTCCGGGGTCGGATCTCGGATCACGGTTGCCAGTGCTGCTGAATGGATTCAACAGCACGATCCTCAAATGGTGATAAAGTGACTAGTGGCAAAATATTATTCTTATTACAACACCATCGTTTTAATGTTGAAAATTATTATCCAAATTAACATGTTAAGTGCAAGAGTAGAAAAAATGTATGTCCTCCAAAATGAAATTTTCCATTTGCTTTTACTCTTCAGACATCAAGGAACATTTAAGGTTCCGTGTCTGTCTGTCAGTTCCTCCGTCCGTCTGTCTGTCATCAATTCCTTGTAACTCCCATAACTACCCGGAATAATGGTCGAAATGGGCTGAAATTTGGAGTGCAGGTGCGGGTTGGGTCAAGATGATCCCATACCAAAAATTATATTATATATACTCCTTAAGCCATGACTGGAATTTTTTTTTTCCTTTTTTTCACTTTTATTTGGTTTAATTCCTAGATTTTCTTATGTCCCCTTGCGTACTGTATACCCATGTGAAGGGATCTATTTCTGTTGCAGATCATACCAATCAGAATGGTTTTCGGTCTCATCAAGATGGGAAAGCCGACGGATAAAGAAGAAAATAAATGAAGCTGTAGTGAGATGGCAAGATGCCGGCATAGCCGATATCCAATTCTAGCTCGGCTGTGCCGCATCAAGCCCTCTGAGTACGCTTATACCCGACAATAATCATCCACTGAATACCAGCATCTGTCATCTCTTCGCTAGAAACGACTCCCGACATGCTGTGTAGCAGAGTATGAAGAACGAAGCAACGGAATGGATTCATCAGTAGGCATTCAAGTTTAGAATAGGGTTTCTGATTCAATTTAGAATTTGGGTTTCGGATTCAAATTGGAAGATTTACAATTGACCAGTTGTTGACCGAACTTTGGATCAACACCTGAATTCACTCACTTTAGTAGAAGCTAAGCTTCAATTCAAATGACAAACAATGAAAAAAAATTATTTAACAACAAAACAACAAAAATTCAATACCCCAAAGTATCGTGAAATCATAGTTGAATTGATACCTCTCGAACTGTACATCAACGAATATGAACAAGTTCTTCTTGTGGAGGGATCGGTTCAGTTAGTTGACTATCTTGATATTTGCAGGATTTGGCGTGAAGATATCTGCCAGATATTCAGCAAACATATCCCCTTTTGGTTTATTATTCTGTGAATAATACATCTATGTAGGTATTCTACCAGGCGTCTCATTCCATTCTACTAGTGAAGTTGGAAAGGTGTGGTTTCCACAGTGACTTGTTGAAGTGATTCGCCAGCTACCTAGTGTCTCATAAGTTGATGGTTCGTGTGAGGGACTCCTTGTCTGGGTCATTCGTCACAACATCTGGTGTTCCTCAGGGTTCCCATTTGGGTCCTCTACTGTTCTTGGTATTTATTGATGACGTAGGGAGGGCTTTTGGGGAGGGGGTGAGCCACTTCTTGTTTGCAGATGATTTGAAAGTATATTCGTTGGTGAATACGGTGGCAGACTGTGAGAACCTGCAATCATCATTGGCAGTTCTGGATGAATGGAATTCAGTAAACTTGTTGGCGTTGAATGTTAGCAAATGCTCAATCGTATCTTTTTTGCGCTCCCGCTCTCCTATCACCTATGAATATACTCAACTGTGAGCAAGTCATTGAGCGAAAGTCGGTGGTAAATGATCTGGGCGTCTATTTCGACAGCCAGTTAACATTCAACAACCATATCGAGTACGCCTGTTCCCGAGTGATGAAGATCTTAGGATTTATTAAGAGACATACAAGGGAATTCACCGACCCACGAGCACTCGCATCCCTGTAGACCGCACTGGTGTGACCTATATTGGAGCATGCAGTGGTCGTCTGGTCCCCCAGTTACCTAAATTCCATACAAATGATTGAAAGCATACAGCAAAGATTCCTCCGATATGTGTCATTCAGGATGGGCAATGCCTGGGACAATTTTGATCTCAGAGGGTTGTTGGAATTGACGGGACTAGACCCACTGGAACGAAGACGCGAGTTGACCAACGTTACACTGATTTACAAGCTGGTAAGTAACACGATTGACTGTCCATGTCTTCTCGCCGATCTATGTTTCTTCACTCCCCTGTACGCGACAAGATTGGAGCAGACTTTCTTCATAAGAACGGTGACGACCAACTACCTCAGGAATATCCCGTTGAGCAGGTGCCAGAGGCAGTTCAACAGGTTGGCATCATTGGCGAGTGATATGGACTTGTTTGTGCTGGGTGATTGCTCCTTTAAGAGATGGGCTAAATTGCTGTTGTGCACATGAGACGGAGTTTTTGCATGAAGCCTGCGAACCGCATAGTTCTTTTCGTTATCGACTGGATTATGGTATCTTTTTGTATTTGGTTTATATTACCAAATACCGCGGGTTCCTTCGCGGTCGTTCGACTACCACTAACTTATTAGAGTTTCAGGATTTCATCATGGAAGGCTATCAGCGGGGTCTGCAGACCGATGTTATCTCAACGGATTACGCCAAGGCATTTGATAAGTTGTCCCATCTTCATCTTCTGTCACTACTGAATTCCCTGGGTGTCCATGGAACTTTTCTGGAGTGGATGAAGAGCTAACTGTGTGGCCGTCAGCTTATCGTTCGTGGCCTGGGTGCTGTATCCTCTCCAATCCTTGCATCTTCTGGGATCCCACAGGGCAGCCATCTGGGACCTCTCTGCTTCCTTTTGATGATTAGTAGTGTAGCTGGGATCTTCGAACCTGAAGATTTTCTGTCCGGTCAAGTGTTCGTTGGACTTTGGGACTTTGCAGAGGGCGGTGGGTCAGCTGGAGGAGTGGTGCGACTCAGATCACCTATACTTGAATCCTGCAAAATGCTCGGTGGTTACCTTTCATCGCGGGACTAGGCCGGTGGTCTCCAACTTTCTCGGTCGTGCTCCTCTGCGAAGGTCGGACGATATGATCGACTTCGGAGTGCTCTGCGATGGCCGGTTGAGCTTTTCCCAGCACATCGAGGAGGTTGCGAGTAGAGCCATGCACACTCTCGGTTTCCTGAAAACGAATACTAGAGAGTTCACGAGCATTCCCACTACAGTCACGCTGTATAAGGCACTCGTTCTCCCTATCCTCGAATATGCGTCAACTGTCTGGTCCCCCATGTATGCTGTGCACAAATACCGCCTTGAAAGAGTGCAAAACAAATTCCTACGCTATGTGGCTTTCAAGTTGGGTATCCCGTCAGCCGATGTTTGTTACGATTTTTTGCGGCGGAAGTGTCATTTGGATACCCTCGAAAGAAGGAGATGCTCGGCAGATCTCGCACTGCTCCACAGGATCTTGAACAACACAATTGACTACACGCCGCTTCTCTCGAAGTTTTACATTTCTGCTCCTCGCATCCCCTCACGCTCACCAATGTTGTTCCACGTTCCTTTCTCCCCAACCATGTGAAGAGCCAACCGCTTCGTAGGCTCCCTCGGACTGCCAATTTGTTTCTCACCATTAACCCCGAATTCGACTTCTTCCATTCCTCACTTTCTTCCTTAAAGACTTTGTTATCTTCCTCCCCATCAGTTATTCATGAAATATTTTAGTTTTTTTTCAAGTTCTTTTTTTTTTGTATTATTTACTTATTTTAGCATATTTTTCACTCCTCTTAAATGTTATAATGTAATTGGGCTCGCCCGTGAAATAAATAAATAAATAAATAATAAATAAATATTAATAGTTCATTATAGTGAAATACTGTAAATTGGACACTTTGCCCGTGTATATATAAATAAATAAACAAAATGTACTCGCTCAGCAAATAATTTTTATAACACCCACTCGAAAGTTTTTCTTTTACGTTTCAAGGTGCGTAGATTGCAAAAACGTTGCAAAGACCTTGTCGCATGGCTTTATTATTCTATTGGACATACCTACAGAAATGTTGGCAGTTCACTTATTGTTTCTTTGATGTGAAATAATTGAATTGCCCATTTCTGGTGGTTTCCACAAATTTTGGCCCCCCGAAAACACGAATTACGCTCTTTTTTTTTTTCAAATTATCTTTGACCATTGATAGTGTCATTTAACTGTCACCAGCTGACACTTTTCCCAGTATTACTATACAAAGTGATGGTGATTTCAGACAATTTCCAAGGTTTTTGACTCATAAGAAATGAATTTTGGGAGATCAACCTCCGTTACCACCTCAATCCTTACTCTTTGATCAAAACCGACTTCATATTCGGTCTCCTCGCCCTGAAAAACATGGAAAAAGATACCTACCTCATAAGCTTATTTTACTGAAACACCAAAAAACCCTAAGATTACACCCATTTTTCAACCCATAACACCCCTGGGTATATTCCGAACGGGCTGCGAAGTTTCGCGACAAATGGAGCCTGTGCCCGAAAGAACGAATTTTTTAAAAATTATTAAAAAATTTTTTAAAATGAAGTAGTTATGCATGACACGGCGTACGGCGGACGGACATGGCATTTTTGGAATCTACCTATGCACCTTGAAACGTAAAAGAGAAACGCTACAAAGTCCTTGTCACATGGGTTTATTATTCTATTGGACATACATACATAAATTTTGGCTGTTCATTTATTGTTTCTTTCATGTACAATAACTGAAATAGCTGTTTTTGATAGTTCACCAATTTTGACCCCCTCCCCACCAAAACACGAATTGCGCTCCTATTTTTGACAACTTATCTTTGATCATTGATAGTGTCATTTAATTGTCTTGATTCACCTGTTGATACTACTTCTAGGGTTATTATACAAGTTATGGTGATTTCAGATGATTTCTCAGGTTTTTGACTCACAAAAAATGAATTTTGGGAGCTGAACCCTTGTTACAACCTCAATTCTTCACTCTTTGGTCAAAATCAACTTCATTCCGGTCTTCTCGTCCTAACAAACAAGGAATCCGATACCTCACAAGCTCAGGTTCACTAAAACCTCAAAAACCCTCGAAAACCCGTCTTTGTACACCCATCTTCCACGCGTAACACCCCTGGGTGTATTCCGATCGGGCTGCCGAGCTTCGGAGCATACCTGGGCCGCGAGTGTGTTCCCAAATGGGGACACAAACTGCGTGCGGATGAATGACGATTTTAACGTAAATTTAAGGCTGCAACATCGTTAGAACCTCTATTTTCCACTCTTTGGTCAAAATCGATTTCATATTCGGTGTCTTCGTCCTAAAAAACATAGAAAACGATACCTCACAAGCTCATGTTACTAAAACACCAAAAAACCCCATTGCTACCCCCATTCTTCACCCATATTGCCCTTGGAATATTCCGATCGGGCTGCCAAGTTTCGGGACACAACTAGGGCCCATATGGAACCTGTTTGCGAAAGAACAAAATTTTTTAGACCGAAATTAGAGTACTTAGATTGCATGATACGGCGTATGGCGGACGGCGGACACCGGACGGACATTGCATTTTGGTTTATTATTCTGTGAATAATAATACACCTATGATTCGTTGAGCATTAAATTTTTATAAAACTCCCTCAACATTTTTTCTTTTACGTTTCAAGGTGAGTAGATTCCGAAAATGCAATGTCCGTCCACGTACGCCGTATCACGCATACCGGCTTCATTTTCGGTTTAAAAATTTCGTTCTTTCGTACACATGCTCCATTTGGGCCCTTGTTGTGTCCCGAAACTTTGCAGCCCGATCGGAATAAATCCAAGGGTGTTATGAGTGAAGAATGTGTATAAAAATAGGTATTTTTTGTGTTTTAGATACATGATCTTCTGAGGTATCGTTTTCCATGTTTTTTGTGACGAGAAGACCTAATATGAAGTCGATTTTGACCGAAGAGTGGAAAATTGAGGTTCTAACGAAGTTGCAGCCTTAAATTTATGTTAAATTTCGGGCTAAAATCTTCGTTCTTCCGCACACAGTTTGGGTCTCCATTTGGGAACACATTTGGGTCCTAGTAGTGCTCCGAAGCTCGGCCGCCCGATCAGTATACACCCAGGGGTGTTTGGGAGAAAATTGGGTGTAAAAATAGGGGTTTTCAAGGGATTTTTTGAGGTTTTAGTGAACATGAGCTTGTGAGGTATCGTTTTCCATGTTTTTTATGGTGAGAAGACCGAATATTAAATTGACTTTGACCAAAGAGTGAAGAATTGAGGTTGTAACGAAGGTTAAGCTCCCGAAATTCATTTTTTATCAGTGAGAAACCTGGGAAATGGTCTGAAATCACCATAAATTTGTATAATAACACTAGAAGTAGTATTAGCGGGTGAATCAAGACAATTAAATGGCACTATCAGTGTTCAAAGATGAACAGCAATTTGAAGCCGGTATGCATGATACGGCGGACGGTGGACGACAGCGGACGGGGTACAGTGGACGGCGCCGGTGTACGGCGGACGGCGGACGGACATTGCATTTTCTGAATCTACACACCTTGAAACGTAAAAGAAAAAATTTTGAGGGGGTGTTATAAAAATATTTTGCTAAGCGAATAGATAGGTGTATTATTCACAGAATAATAAACCAATTGGTGGCAAAAATTGGTAGAAACCATCGAAAATAGCTATCTCAATTATTGCAAATGAAAGAAACAATAAATGATTAGCCTACATTTCTGTAGGTATGTCCAATAGAATAAACCCATATGACAAGCTCCGATTACATCCGTTATTAGCTGTGCTTGGATAACTGGTCTTTTTATTACCTTGGTAGCCTTCCATAACGAATAGTCAGTGAGATAAGTAAGTAAATAAGTACTCGTTGAGTGACTCTGTGTTGAGTTGCTCAATCTGTGCAATGAGTTTACTGTTGAGATAGTTTCATATATTTTTTGAATTAGTGCTCTTTTTCTGTGCCAATTATCGTATTTCACGTATGAGGCTGAGGATTTCACGAGGATAGTTAACACCTCGCAGCTTTAATATGATTCCCGGTGTATTTATTTATTTATTTAAAATACAATGACGGGAAAAAATTATCGCATACTACTTCTTGAGTATCCAGCACTAGCGTGCTTCCAGCTCACCATCAATAGGTACGTTATAGCGTAAACATATATGTGAGTCAAGGTTTATGCGCCGTGTAAGTTCAATTTTAAAGCTCTCCCAATCGTTTCTCTTATGTGTAAGATTAAATTTCTCTACCATAATGAGCACCATGAAAATCTGAGTATGTTCCAAACTCAACTCGTTGCATTCTTCTATATTACGGAATAGTTAGCAGATACATTTCTAGTGACGAAGAAGTCAATTAAATAAGGATTTTTTCGGTGTCAGTCGTCCAGTCATTTGGTTAACCAGTGGACATGGAACTGCATTGTTTTGCGCGTATGGCCTCACAGAATTCATTTCCCTTGGGTGATGTTAGTCGATATCCCTACTTATTGTGCTTTGCATTGAAATCCCCACCTAGAATGACGCGGCCACCCAGTCGTTCTCCCGCTTCAGACCCTTACGCATAGTCATCAGATTGACTTGCCAAACCTTCAACTTTCTTATTAGTGAGTACCTACCGAGAATCGCCGCATAAGCTCCACATAGATGCCTCAATGATTGTTACTACTTCCTCTTGTCTTTTTGAGGGTGGCAATCTACCAAATTCGGGTTAAGAACGTTGAAGCTGGTCCTATCCGCTTTGGGAGTAAAAAGCTGACCTACTGTGTTTTGCAGCTACCTCACTTTCTGTTGTTGTTGTTGTTATCATTCGTGATGCATTGCGATTAGGGACAACGCTGATACAAACTGAAACTTGTCAAGGTCACTCACTGGCCCGATTGTGCGAGATGAGAGAATAACCCCGACGTTCGTTGCCTAACAACATCCTGAGACTCCAGCAATCTCACGCACCTGCCGAAAGAAGTCCCTGGAATATTCTACCTCGTTAGGCACTAAAATGTCGCAAATCTGCAAACAATTTGAAACGGGCTTGCCGAAAACATACAGAACAATACGCACGGTATTGCCGACACTTAACTGCATTCCTCTGCTAAAAATTCAATCAAGACGTTCCATTTAACCCACGAGTTTTTCCAATCGTAAACAATACTCAACACCAGCGATGTGAACTCCCGACCGCCACAGGCAAACTAAAAAAAACCCGGATTCGGGAAAATAATTTTTAACAAAAAAAAAAAGACAAGTAAAAACCTAGAAAATAATTAATCCAACAATCATTGAAATTCTAAGCCTATCATACCCCATTTATGTGTCCCTCCAACAACCAACGTTCCCGCAGCCTACCTCAAAACCCTGCATGATCATACCAATCATTTTACCATACATGCCTATTACATATTGACGTCACTAAACAATATTTAAACTCTGTGTAACACAAGCGAACTTACGAACACACGAATATATATATGTAACCCTATCAACACTTACCTGCAACAGAAGATAAAATCACAAATTACAATCATGGAAATTTTCAAAGTAAACGAATAAATAAGGAGAAGTAACCAGTTACTAATAACAGAGTAGGAATAGATATATTCAGCAGGTAATACACACGACACAAGGGTGCAGAAGTCATGAAAATTTGAGAATTAATAGGGCGATAACATCAAGTAGGTAATGAACAATAAATAATATCGCGGGAACCAGAACAAGGCAAACTTACAATCAGCCGGGAAGCAGCGGAAACCCACAAAATTAGGCGGAAACAGATGAAAACCCGCTAAATCAAGCCGTAGGAGTGACACCCGAGCAGGCCATCAAAAGAGAAAAGTTCCAGTCCCGCAGCATGGCTAAAAGACCGAAAAATAATCGTGCTGTTGTGTTAAAGATGGTATAGCGATAAACCATACCACTTTCGTAAAACTTTTCGTGATCTTAGCGACTTTTACCGATCCTTATAATGTCAAATTTGGCCTATTTTTTGAGAAAAATATTTTTATCATCGAAATAGTCCCTCTTTCTGTCGTGAATCACCATCCCACATTACGTCAGATGAATTAATATTGATTTTTAGCCCTTAATACGAATTTTACCCCCCCCACCCCCCCCCCTCTCCCTTCCATATTTGATCCCTATTCTGTATGAAAAACAATTTAAATGGTCATTTCCTGTCTTCACTCACCCTTCCATTCCACTTTCAGTGATTTTATATCAATTATTTGCGATTTTAGCCGTTTTGCTCGAATTATGACCCCCCTAAAATTTTTTTTCATCTTCGAACTCATCCTTTTGTCAGGCAATACGAACATTTTGCCGAAATTCGGAATTTTTATGATATACCCAAGGTCAGATATCGTCTGGAGTGACACATAAAAATATATATATATATAAGTCTATATATATCCCAGCAGAACCCCATATAATAATGCATTTTGTCCTTCCCAATAGTGGACCCTCTCAATAGCTCTCAATACAGGGACAGTACAAACCGATGCCTACAGGCATTTATCACCTCCCAACAGTTGACATGCGGGGGTCTGTGGGATCAAGACCTTGAGCATCACCTCTACTAAAGCGCTGCGTTCTGCTCATGTAATAATAAAGTAGCGGTGTAGTAAATAATCGTACGTTAGTTTTGAGACATTCCCTGTGCGGATACGACTCGCTCCCCCCCCCCCCCCTCCACCATCACCCCACGCCCGCTGGATTCCCCAAAACTCGTTTTGGTGGAAATGTCAGATACGAATTTCATGCTACCTACTGACAGCAGTGAACCAGAATCGATCATCAGTGCTAGAACAGAATGTTCTCGCAGTAATCTGAGAGCGTATTTCGACGTATGTAAATGCACTAATATTAGATAAGTGAGAAACAATCATATCGCTATCAGCAAAATATGCAGTTCATGAGAGTGCGTTATATGTATTTATTCCAGAGGCATGAAAATACAAGAAACGAAAACAGAATACTTGAAAGAAATTCAATTACGGAATTGAAACCCGTGAACAAGTGGTAACCACTCTCTAATACAGGTACGTAGTGAAAACGAGATAACAGTTTTTCAAAAATTTAATAACAGTAGGTACCTACTGGATACCACACTATCGGGTTTCGTCAATATTAATATTATTTCGTGAAGAGGTTTGGTGAGCTCTAGGCTGACGATCTGCCCTGTGTCCATGTCTATCAAGCATTGATGTAAACCACATTTCGCAACAGAGAGTTAAATATGTAATAAATTAATAACTTTTCATTATAGTTTATCGCATTCATTGTTATATATAATTATACAATGTATTTGGATGATTCATAATATATATATAATTTATTCTTCAGAATTTTATTAGGATCACAATCTATACTGTTTAAAATATCTGAGTCGCAATCACAATGCGCCCGACGGAGCCGAGAACTGAACCTGAATAGCATCAATGATGAGGAGGTAAAGCATGCGTTCAGTTGCAGGCGATTTGTCCTTGCTATGAGAAAAGCCCGCAGACTAAGAATGCCTACCCACAAACAGGGTTACCAGGCACGCTCTTTTTATAGTATCTATAGGTACTCTTTTTGGCCCCATAATTTCATATACTATTGTTTTTTCATTTTATAGCCAAATAAACTCTTTTCTCATAGCCTATGAGGTTAGCTGGGAACATGGAAGTAGGATCTACTTCCACGGATAGGAATGGCTTGAAGGGAAAGCCAATGTTCTTGTGTTTGTTTTTTGTGTGATATTTCTGAGAGATTGATTTGTGGTGTACCGTTTTACTGTGGTTAGAAGTATTTTTGAAACGCTTGTTCCACAGATAAGTGCCTACCTTGTTACTTGAAACTGTAATTTGAAAAAACTGAACGCTACCTTTATGCAGAACGTAGTTACTCGTTGCTTATTGTGTTTGACAAATGTAAATCAAAAGAGATTTTTTCTTCTTCTTGTTGCCTTGAGCAACATACCTACCTTGTGTTCTTTATTTCTGTGATATTTTCGAAAGGCTGATGGAGCTCCTACTCAATTCCATTTGAACTATTAATAAAACGGTTGTTCCACTGATGATTCAGTTGAAATGCAGTTACTTACATAAAATTCCACAACGTACAACAAATTGAATTTGGAAAATTTAACTGACTAATAAAATTTTATTTTTATTATCACGCTAGATTCTGGTTGATGATTTCATGTAGGTACCTACCAATTCGTAAAACTACCTATTTATATGTATATATACATTTTTTTTTTTTTTTTAGCCAAGGATATACCTACTCTTCTTTGGAAGGGGGAATCTGGTATCTCTACTCACAAACCGCTCCTGAAAGTTAAAATGAGATCGAACTTTACTGGTTTCACCTTCCGCCCTAAGTGTCACTAATCACATTCAAGTTCTGCTTCCCTTTTGAGCAGATCGAAGTTCGGCTTTACCTTAGGTTATTTCCACCCGGCGACCCGCTCGCAGATACCATAGATCACCAGTGGAAGCGCGGAAATTCCCGCGCCGGCAAAGGTCATTTTTGATAACTATCAACCTATGTACTATTGTGACCCATAAAGGACAACGGAACTCGAAAGCTCGTTCGTTCCATGAAACTATAAATAGCCGGGTACGAAAATCACATAGGTACCTACGTCTGTAAATTGCGATCTGTGTAGGATGCATGTCACATTCTTCAGAAAATGTCCAGCAAAACAGAGTAAATAATTACCTACGAGGTTCACAGGGATGGAAGAATACACCAGGGCAGGGTTTTTGGCAGTTATCTGCAGTAATAGAATCCAAGGGTGAATCCAGAATGATTTCTGGGGAAGGTGGGGGGGGGGGGGGCGGGGATGGCTTTTTTTTAGGCAATCCCAGCTTAAGAAAATTTACGTTTTCAAATATATTTTAAATTAAAAATCTGTAATGTTGAAAATCAGTTTGGACAACAGTCTACATCCGCGTTAACTTTTTCCTTGAAAATCACAGCTTTATGCTCGTAGAAATAAATTTTAAACGAGTTTGAACTTAACAAACCGTATATATCCCGAGTAAAGGGGTTTCAAAGCTAGGTATCCGTTACTGGAATCTACGCGATGACATCACTAATGAGTCATCTACTGGATTTAAAATCTAGAATGACTAGGAGGAATTTATTCCATAGCTATCCGAGTTCATTTCAATCTATCTTAGAACCAATTTTGAGCAATTCCTGTACAGGAAGAAAGTATCTATCTATCTACTAGTCTAATTTTGTGAACGACTTATCCTAATGGAGCAAGAAGGAAGAAAAAAACGCTGATTCCAGATAAATTGTATTTCTTCAACTGAAACGGGTAGGTAGGTTGTTGAAAATTTGTATACACGGAAAACAGACGAAAAAGCACATCTCTGGGTTATTTTGGGTGCTGGCACGATGAATACCCGGAGTCGGAGTAGTACTTACCTGTTTTCATTGGTGAGCATATCTTATCTCATGAAATCCACAGGAAAGTCTTGAAACACACATTTATTAATCATGAAAGCTCAAGTGAATAATGTTTTTGACCTCAGATTGGTGATTGGCGTGAGGAGGTATCCTAATTACATGCCCGCAAGATATCATTCAGAATCTGCGCAGACCGTTTCATATAATGCTAAGATGTTCCACAAAGATCTGAACGTTTACTTACGAACGACGACCAAAACAAGTGCTGCAGATCCGGGAACAGTGCAGGTAATGGGTGTGGAACATGTATTTATGAAAAATTAGCTGTGTTTAGTGGTTCTCAGCTGTATAAATATGATCCACGACGGGTAAGAATGTAGCCACTGCTGGATTGAAGTATCTGACGGGAAGAAAGCGAGTGTTGCCATGAGTCTCGTGCTGGATTATGCCTGTAGGGGGGTATGGGGCCATGAACAAGGCGTGTAGAGAGGATGTACTTCACTCTCTCACTCTCTCTCTCTCTCTCTCTCTCTCTCTCTCTCTCTCTCTCTCTCTCTCTCTCTCTCTCTCTCTCTACTCGCCTTGGGCTGTGATGTCATAGAATTTAAAACAGCTCTCGCTCCTCAGTTTCCAGGAAACCATTTGGGGGGGGGGGGGGGGGGGGGGATTCCAACCATGCAGTAGCTTGAGGAGCGAATTTTCAAAGAAATAGTTTGGTAAATTGAGAATTTAAATTGATGATTTTGGTTACTGGTTTTGGATTTTAATTGACGACGCCAGAGAACTGATTACGGCCTGATTGGGCATTTATTGAGACCAGGGACCACGTCCTGTGCCCCGCAGGGAGTGGCCTAGAATTTTCCTGACGTGTTCCCTGCGTGGTGTAAGAGGCGACTAAAAGGGATCCCCGCTTGTGGGGAAATTCTTTGTTGTAACCTGGGTGATTCTCACTTGAATCGTCCCTGCGACACCTATGCCACTGAAGCAGCAGGAAGGGTCTGCTTGGAGGTCCTAGGGGGCAGCCCCCCCCCCAAACCAAGCTAGGTTACTGTGGGCTAATAACCCGCATACCCGAATTCAAATTTATTAAAGAAACCAAGACGAAAAAACGCCGGACTGATAAACAGGAGACGACTTTTGGCATGAAACGGATAACCAAAATTGGCTTTTGGAATGTAAGGACGCTATCGGAACCTGGAAAACTGAAGCAAGTTATCAAAGAAATGCAGGATTACGGGCTCGACATCCTTGGCCTCAGCGAAGTGCGTTGGACGGAGTTTGGTGAGATTAAAACTAAAGAGCCCTGTATTCGGGAACGGACAACGAGCACAGAAACGGAGTAGCCCTCTTACTAACGTCGCCGGCGAAGAACAGCCTGATGGAGTGGAGTCCGATATCTGAGAGAATCATCATGGCTCGTTTCAAGTCTAAAGTGCGAAACGTAACAGTGTTTCAATGCTACACACCCACCAAACCGTCCGCACCAGATTTAAAAGATCAGTTTTACGGCAAACTGGACGAGCATCTTCAAAAAGTTTGCAAACGTGATATATTGATTATAATGGGTGACATGAACGCCAAGATTGGGAATGGAAACGAAGGGGTTGAACACATCATGGGTACAAATGGAATGGGGATGATTAATGAAAATGGCAAAATGTTCGTTGATCTGTGTGCAAGGTATGACCTGGTAATTGGTGGATCCCTTTTCCCACATAAGGACTGCCACAAGGTCACCTGGAGATCACCAGACCACATTACCCAGAACCAAATTGACCACCTAGCCATATCCCGAAAGTTCCCTGGTTCGCTTCACGATGTTCGGAATAAAAGAGGAGCAGATGTTGGCAGTGACCACCATTTAATTGTCGCCAAGGTCAGGATGAAGATTGTGTCTGTTGGCAATAAGTTCGAGTCTCGGAAGAAGAAATATGACACCAGCAGACTCAAAGTTCCTGCAAAAGTAAGAGTTCCAACTTGAACTAAAAAATCGCTTTGAAGCACTAGTCCTGCCAGACTCAACTGATGAAAACTGGCAAGTAGTAAAGGAGGTTTTCCAGGCAGCCAGTGAGAAAGTCATAGGATTTGTTGAGAAAAGGAAGAAGGACTGGATGTCAGAAAGGAGTTGGAATCTAGTCAAGCAGAGGAAGGAGGCTAAGGCAAAGTTAAACCAAAGCAGAACAAGGCAACAAGGAACAGAAATGCATGCAGAACATTCTGAGAAGAACCGATTGGTGAAAAGGAGTGCAAGGGAACATCACAGGAACTACTTAGAGGAAATTGCGAAGAAAGCCCAAGAAGCAGCTGCAAGAAACGATATGAAGGAGCTGTACAACATGACCAAGCTGCTGGCAAAAATAAATTTAATTCAAATCGGCCTGTGAGGGCCAAGGAGGGTAAACTCCTGACCCTTGAACAGGACCAGTTAAACAGAAGGAAGGAGCATTTTGCTGAGCTCCTTAACCGCAATGTGGGGACAGTGGGACCCTTTTCTACTGAAGAGGCACCCTCAGCACCAGACCCCTACATGAGCTCCAAGCAGACAGGAGATCCTATCTGCAGTGAAGTGCGGAAAAAATGGCAAAGCTCATGGCCTAGATAACATCCCTCCAGAGGTTCTGAAGAGTGGGCACCAAACAACTGTAGACCTCCTCTACCCACTCTTCCAGAAGATTTGGGCGGAGGAGAGAGTTCCCAAAGAATGGAAAGAGCCAAAAAAAGGGTGATCTTACACAATGTAATAGTTGGGTTGTAATAGTTGGGGGTAATGTTGTGTTGGGTTGTTGTAAAGGTTCTCTGCCGGATTGTCCTGAACCGAATAACGGACAGTGTTGAGAAGAAGTTGAGGAAAGAGCAGGCTGGATTTCGGAGAGGATGTAGCTGTGTTGACCTCATAAGCACTCTCCGTATCGTGGTTGAGCAGAGCCTTGAATTACAAAGTCCGTTGTTTGCGATGTTTGTGGACTTCGAAAAAGCGTTCAAGTCGATTAGCCAAGACTTCTTGTGGGAAACGCTGAAGGAATACGGGATTCCAATGAAGTTGATCAGCATAATCAAGGACCTTTATGATGGATATGAATGCAGAGTCATGCAAAACAACCTCACAGACCCTGTAAAAGTAAATATAGGGGTGAAGCAGGGATGCTTGCTCTCCCTGATCCTATTCACGCTGGTGCTTGACAAAATCATGTGAACAGCGATAGGTAATAGGAAACGAAGAATTCAATGGGACTTGAGGGAGAGGTTGGAGGACCTTGATTTTGCAGATGATTTGTGCCTCCTCGCACAGAGGTTCCATGACATGGAGACAAAGCTTCAGGGTCTCATTGAGGCTGGAAGACATGCTGGTCTGATGATTAACGGCTCCAAAACAAAAGAAATGCGGCTCAATACCACAAATGACCTCACCCTGGCTGTGGGAGACAACCTGGTGGAAAGGGTGGATCACCTACCTAGGAATTATTGTTTCCACCCAAGGTGGAACAGAAGAGGACGTGAAAGCCCGCATCAGAAAAGCAAACAGCGCCTTTGCCATCTTTACCCGCTGTGGAAAAACCGTACCATCTCCGAAAAGGTGAAAGTCCGCATCTTAAATACGAACGTCAAGTCCGTGCTACTGTACGGCAGTGAAACGTGGAAGATGACGAAGAAGCTAAACAAGCTACTCCAGGTGTTCTTGAACCGTGCTTGAGACGAATTGTTAGGGTCTTCTGGCCGGCCACAATCTCAAATAGCGACCTGTGGAGACGGACGAAGCAAAAGCATGTAGAGCTCCAGATCAGAGAGCGCAAGTCGGGGTGGAATGGACACACTCTGCGCAAGCAGGACGAGTCCATTGAAAAAAGAGCCCTGACTTGGAACCCCCAAGGCGCGCGGAAAGTTGGGCGACCCAGGAGGACATGGCGCAGAACAATCGAGGAAGAAATGAGGGATGTCGGGAAAACATGGAACGAAGTCGTTCGGTTAAGCAAGAATTGAGGAAGGTGGCGGATTTTCGTCCAGGCCCTATGCTCCCCTAGGAGTTAAAGGAACGAAGAAGAGAAGAAGAAGAAGGGACCACGTCCTGCTGAAAAATTATGTCAAAAAATCATATCTGGGTATTTTGAACCACAAATTGTGATTTTATCACTCGTATCAGCACTGAACGTGCTGAAACTACTAGCAATCAATTCAGCGTCCAAAAAAAAAACATGGTAAACGACATCTCACAAGCCTACATAAAAAAATATTCAATTATTTTGGATTTCGGATTGCAATTTTGTAATTGTTAACATGTACATTGTTACTCTTTTATTGCCGGTATATAATGAATTTGAATTTTGAATTTGAAATTTGTACGCTGGGTGCGCCAATTCCGATTGAGAATAGTTGCAATCGATTCAGCGCCCCAAAAAACATTACTGACAACACCCCGCATGCTGAAATTGCTGAAATCCATCTTGTTCTGATTTTTTGGACCAAAAGTTGGTCATTTGGACCGCCGCACAACAATGGGGCTGGGTAACAAACTCATCATTACTCTTGCGGAGACTAATTTTTCTGCGCTAGAACGAATTTTTTCACCATGAAAAATAAGGGAATTATCATGTGGATGACAGACAGACGCACGCACGCACGCACGCACGCACGCACGCACGCACGCACGCACGCACCCACGCACCCACGCACGCACGCACCCACGCACGCACGCACGCACGCACGCACGCACGCACGCACGCACGCACGCACGCACGCACGCACGCACGCGCCCACGCGCCCACGCGCCCACGCGCCCACGCGCCCACGCGCCCACGCGCCCACGCGCCCACGCGCCCACGCGCCCACGCGCCCACGCGCACACGCGCACACGCGCACACGCGCACACGCGCACACACAAATGTTGAAGGTTTTATTTTATTTTAAGTGAAATAAGTGCTGAACTATTCACGAGAGAAAATGATTTTATTTTAATGAAAAGCGGAGTACAGTTGATGGTTATTAGAGAACAATAAGAATAGAAGAGTGGAAAAAAATCCAATGGCGACACAAGGCGCCTGCCTGCTTGATAGCGGAACAGCAGTGCTACCAACTTTAGTTTAAATTAATATTCAACATACCCCCCTTAATTTTGACTAAATTTGGCACAGTATCATTAAGACATGAGATCACACTGGTTCATTACATTAAGATCACATTAAGACAAATCAGGCATGCCAAAAAAAGCTTTCTCAACATATTCTGGTATTCATAAATTTCAGTCTTAACTTTAACGTAGTTCGAGTCAAGAAAAACATTATTTAAAAAAACTAAATACGTACAAAAAAATGCAAACTATCATTATTTTAAGTAAAAAAGATGTTAAACTCACATTCATCATTATTTTATCATTGTCATTCCAAGAAAAAAAAAACTAACAGTAAGGCAATAGGAGAAGTTTAACAAACAATCTTTGATCGGAATTCGTTGAATTTTAAAGCATTAAGAGGCTTTGTCAATAAATCAGCAATTTGCCTGTCTGAAGGACAATATTCGACTGACAATAAACCTTCAGCAAATTTTTCCGCTATATAATGAAATTTTACATCAATATGCTTGCTCCTTTTGTGAACAACACCATTTTTAATCAGTGTAATTGAGCTTTGATTATCAATGTTCAATTTAATGCTTAAATTATTACTTGTCAGTTCTTCAATTAACCTTTTCAAATACATTAAATCCTTACAACATTCGGCTGCAGATATGTATTCGGCTTCTGTAGATGACATGGCGATGACAGGCTGTTTCCTTGAACACCAGGCAATGGGTCCACCACAGAACATTATGATGTAGCCAGTCGTGCTTCGTCTTTATTCCGGGTCGTTGGCATAGTCTGCATCACAATAGCCAACTAGCTTATCACAGCCCTCATCTGTGTACTGAATTCCAAGCTGAGACGTTCCAACTAAGTATTTGAGAGTTTTCTTCATGTTGGCAACATCTTGAACACTAGGATTTTCATTGTGTCTACTGCCAAATGCGACAGAAAACGCAATATCTGGTCGAGTTTTGTTTGAAAGGTACAGAAGACTCCCTATGACTTCACGATAAGGAAAGTTGCTGCTGTCTCTTGGTGAATCTGAGATGGTGTTAGATCCAGTGGCAATTGGAGTGGGGGTAGGTTTTGCAGATTGCATACCGTATTTATTTAGTACTTGTTTCGTATATGTTTCTTGATTAATTGTTATTGTATTATCATGTTTCGTTATTTCAATTCCAAGAAATGTTTTTGGATTAAAATTGTAGACAATTTCAAAATTTTCTTGAAATGAACGAAGAAAATTTTCCATTTCTTGCTTGTTTTTACCGAGAAGGATCCCGTCGTCTACGTGTATGGCTAGAATCATTGATTTGCTAGCATTGACAAAAATGCATTGGTCACTTTTTGTCGAAATCAGGCCATTATCTTGAAGAAATATCTTAAGTTTTTTATTCCATTGAAGAGGAGCTTGTTTTAAGCCATATAAAGCTTTTCTGAGCTTACAGATTCCTTTTTTATATCCTTGAGGTAGGTACATGTAAATCGTTTCTTGTAGGTCTCCATAAAGAAAAGCAGTTTTTACATCGAACTGCATTATGTGAAAATCCTTTTGGGCACCTAGAGCAAGAATGACTCTCAGTGAACTAGCACTGACAACTGGACTGAATGTATCAAAAAAATCAATTCCTGCTCGCTGTTGACAGCCTTTGATGACAAGTCGGGCCTTATGACGTCCGTTGTCCTTAATTCGAAAAACCCACATGCTTGAAAGAATTTTTGACCCATCTTCTGAGTCGACCTCTTTGGAGTCCGCCATCACCCATGCACAGTTCTTCTCAAGTGAAGACTTTTCTTCTTCAATAGCAGCTAGCCATTTTTCTTTGTCAGGCCCTTTGACAGCTTGGTCGTAGGTCAGCATGACATAGTCCTTGAGATATGTTGGCGTGGTTTTCTGGCGTTTTCCCCTTCCGAGTTGTTCTTCTTGAAGGTTTTCTGGAGAGTTGTCTTCGTTATTATTTGTAGTCATATTTGAAGAATCGGTTCTCGAATCCTCATTACTTTCCAGCGTTTCTTCGTTTTCTGAATCGGCATAGACGAACGTATCAGATAGACGGAACACTTCTTTGCATTGAGGGGAGTGTTCTTTGAAGCGAACATCTCGTGAAACGACGATTTTTCGTTTTTCTGGATCCCAAAGACGATAGGCGTTTGAAGAGTAACCAACAAGCGTATATTCTTGGCATCGCTTCTCCAGTTTTCCTATGTGCCGGAGGTCCTTGGCATATGCGATGGAGCCAAATATTTGAAGATTGGAAAGGTCTGGTCGTTTTCCATACCACATTTCGGCAGGTGTTACTTCCAGAGCAGCTGTAGGGCATCTGTTTAGCAGGTAGCATGATGTTTGAAGAGCCTCACCCCAAAATTCTTTCCCAAGTCCAGAGTCGAAAAGTAAAGCTCTGGTTTTGTCTAACAGCGTCCTGTTGAGCCTTTCAGCATTGCCATTTAGCTGGGGCGTCCTTGGAGTAGTGTAGTCAAGTTCCAATCCTCTACTCTGGCACCAAGATTTGAATTTTTCTCCGATGTATTCGCCCCCATTATCACAGCGAATTTTATGGGCTTTCAGAGACCACTTGGCTTCAGCAGCTTCAATAAATTCTTTCAGTTTTTCGGGTACCTGGAACTTTCGTTTAATTAGGTACACCATGGAGAAATGAGACCAATCATCCTGACAAGTTAGAAAATAATGGTTTTTGTCCCACGTTTCAGTTTCAACTTGACACACATCAGTGTGTATCAGTTCAAGAGGTCTGATGGCTCTAGTTCGATTGTTTTTGAATGGGGTTCTTGTTTGTTTGGCTTGGGTACAAACGACACACAATTTTTCAAGATTTTTTATGTCATTATCAGAAATTTTCATTCCATGGGAAAGGGAATTCAATTTTTGAAGGTTTTTATGTCCTATGTGGGCAAGTTTCCTATGCCACAATTCGGCATTGTTTTTAGGACTTGAGAGAAGGGCTTCTTGATTTTTCAAGAAATTTACCTTGTAAAGGCCTTCCTCAGTTTTGATACCTTCCATAATTTTTTCACCTTCCTTTAATATTTCAACTTTGTTTTTTTCAAATTTTACTTCGCCACCGTTGTCAGTGATGGCATTGACACTGAGCAAATTTTTCGTAAGATCGGGAACGAAAAGAACTTCCTTGAGGGAACAGTGATCACCTTTACACTGACCAACACTAACAACCTGCATCGCCTGTCCATTTGCTACACCAATTTCTGAATTTATGGAATGTGTCCCCGTTAGAAGAGAAGCATCATTAACCATATGGCGTGTGCATCCAGAATCTACGATGAAATCGGTGGTTTTGGTCATA